>OZ022583.1:0-35000 GCA_963669155.1 Arbacia lixula | reverse complement strand
AGTTTAACTATTTTCTAAATAGTATTTATTAGTTATTGTTTTACAAAAGGGATATAAAACAAATATACCAAGCATTGAGTTCGAAAGTATAGTGAAAATTATCCATCTTCGGAGGGACTGGCATAAGTTACTATTTTTTCCTCGGGGGCTTCGCCCCTCGGAAAAAATAGTTCTATGCCACTCCCTCCTCAGATAGATAATTTCCATTATATCCCTTTTATGAATATTCATGAGTATTCTGGGAACGTGATTGGTCAATTGATGATCGCAGACTACAAAATAATTTGACTATATCTGCCTCAGCTCCGGATATTTTTCACTATTTTTTCATGGGGAGGACTGCGCATGCTCTATTTACTATTTTCTTCCTTGGCACTACTGCGCATGCTCTCTACCTGAGCGGGCGTAAATTAGTGCGCGCATGAATGCAGTGCGCGGTGTGTTGCGCATTTACCTGGGATGAACCGATATCGAGACAGAGAAAAATAAAGGCGACATACAACCACATGGTGTTAACGAAAGTTTTACTATTTTCTAAATAGTAATTTTAGTTATTCTTTTACAAAAGGGATATAAAACAAATATACCAAGCATTGAGTTCGAAAGTATAGTGAAAATTATCCATCTTCGGAGGGACTGGCATAAGTAACTATTTTTTCCTCGGGGGCTTCGCCCCTCGGAAAAAATAGTTCTATGCCACTCCCTCCTCAGATAGATAATTTCCACTATACAATCTCACAGCTTGGTATATTTGTATACTATACAATCTCACAGCTTGGTATATTTGTATAATTTATTACATCGTTTTCAAGTATGGAGTTCTTGATCTTGCGAACTTAAATTTTAAACTTGCATGTTTTCAAAAATCACGACACGAGTCCAAAAAATTTGACGCACATTGAGGAGTGAAAATGTGAAGGAGAAATACAACACATTGAGGAGTAAGAAAGTAAATAAGAGATATAGGCAGACAGGCAGAAAGATCGCGAGAAGAGAGCGAAACAGACAGACACATGGACACACAGAGATAGGAAAGTCATGTGGGTAGGATAAAAAGGGAAATACAAAGATAACAAATGAGAGAAACAGGGGAGGATAGACAAGAAGAGCTTGTCAAATGAACATACGAAATAAACAGATAGAGCGTGGAGTGGAAAATTACTGGACATAAATCAGGTAGATATTCAAACAGACAGACAGAAGGGAAGACAAGAGACAAACGTACGCTTGTATTTCTTCATGCTCTTTCCCCTCTTGGCTGCGGTCAGGTATTCTTGCATCACGGGGTCTCTCTTCAGGAACTCGATGTCAAGCGCCTCTTCCTCGTCCTCCTCGAAGTTGAAGGCCGTAGCAGCGACCACGAAGACGACCATGAGGGTGATTAGGACCTTGGACACCATTTTGGCTAAAATGGATGAAATAGAGGAGACGGATATTAAAGACAAAGTAGCCCAATAGCAAAAGTTTTGCAATTCGGCAAGAATCAACAGTCTACTCAAACGGCAATGTGTAGGAAATCTTAAAATAACAACTTCACGAAACTTTTCAGGAAGAGTGAAAAACCATCCCTGTTTACGTTTGGTCTTCATGTATTTTGCTCACGTCGCAATGCGAAACCTACTCGACATCTAGCAATTATTAAGTACATATATTAATGAAATAGTATATATGGCAAAATATCATGCTTCTATAGAACCTGTAGTTCAGTTGCACGTGTTTGTCAGATAATGGTTCCTTCAGAGAGATAATTGAGCAGCAGTAAGAGTAAAGAAAAATACTGCTTTCCTTGTGACTTACGAGTGTGCAGCTTTGTTGCAGAGGATGAAGTCTGAAGCTCAAGGATGCTCTGTCTGTCCTGGAAGATGACATATCACCTCAGAACCTGGCCTTATATACATTTTCCCTCTCTTTGTATTCCACATTTATCACGGTTTACTGCTCTAGAATGTCGGAATGGAGGACATCGGTGCAACTATTAAATCCTAATAGCTTGAGACCGGAAAGTGGTGTTTGATATAGAGCAGCTAATATGGAGCAAAGTTAAGTAAAGTTACCATTAATGTTAATATCGATGTGCATGGTGATTCTAGACTATTACTTGTGTGTTGTTTATGACTTTGTTTGGCCGCTAGGAATTCGCGTTATTGCTCTTGATCACGTGATGAATGAATGATTGATGACTCGATTCTAGAGTTTACAAGAAGTGGGTTTGAAATGACAGAGAGCGCGTGTATGGGAGAAGGGTGTGGGAATCTGAGGGGGAGAGAAAGATATAAGGGGGGAGGGAGAGGTTGATGAAAGAGAGAAAGAAAGAGAGGGAGATGGGGAACATGGAGGGGTGAAGTAGAAAGAAAGAGCGAAAGAGGAGATGAGATAGGGGAAGAGAGATGGAGATTGGAAGACTATGCAGAGACAGACAGAGAGAGAGAGAGAGAGACAGTGACAGAGAGACACAGAGACATGTAGACAAATGGAGAGAAAGAGCGAGAAAGAGAAAGGAAGGGGAAATAGAGATAGAGACATACACAGATGGAGAGAGAGAGAGAGAGAGAGAGAGAGAGAGAGAGAGAGAGAAACAAGAGGGGGTTGTGGGGTGAGAGACAAACATGCATCTAGAGACAGACATAGAAAGATGAAGACAAAGAAAGTGACAAAGAAAGACAATAAAGAAGAAGAAGAACATAGACGTACACAATCTAAGAGAGAGAGAGAGAGAGAGAGAGGGAGAGAGAGAGAGAAAGAGAGAGAAGAGAGAGGGAGAGAAAGAGAGAGGGGGAGAGGGAGAGAGAGAAAGAGAGAGAAGAGAGAGAAAAAAAGAGAGAGAGAGAGGGAGAGAGAGAAAGAGAGAGGGAAGAGAGGGAGAGAGAAGAGAGAGAGAGAGAGAGAGAGAGAGAGAGAGAGAGAGAGAGAGAAAGAGAGAGAGAGAGAGAGAGAGATGGGAAAGAGAGAAGAGAGAGAGAGAGAGAGAGAGAGAGAGAAGAGAGAGAGAGAGAGAGAGAGAGAGAGACGAGGGAGAGAGAGAGAGGGTTCAAGACATACAGACGGAGAGCTAGAGAGAGACACACAATAACTTGTAACATCTAAATTAAGAATTCGTTGGCTTTGTAGCTCCAAGAAACCGCGCATGATTAAAGCAATGATGTTCTGATTAGTCACTAGCGGCATGGTTTTCTCATGACGTGCTTGGCTGCTTAGGCGGTTAATATTCTTGATTTGCTTCGTCAGAGCGCTATAACTTGGATGGTTGCACGTCTGGTATAAAAAAAAGAAAAGAAAGGCTTGGTAACAAAAAAATAAGGCAAATATATGAATGTGGATATGTTCTCTTCGCCTGACTCGTGGGACAGTCTAACAATCAAAGTATTTGCAACAAATCTCATCAATTCTACATTTTTATTTATACAGCATTACTAAAGGAACTGTCAATATTTCCTGAATTAGGATATATCTTCATTGATCATGAAAACTCTTGTATTATCCCATACATGCATAAAGTATGAATCTCCGTAGTACGTAATTACAGACAACATTGACGTCACAACTATCCATTATAGATCATGCGCAAAGGTATCGAAGACGGAATCGGGTTAAATTAATTCAATTAGCAAGGAACAAGGAAAACGAGTCTCAGAGGAAAAACTAATGAACAGTTTGTTTCTCTTTTCCACTATTATCAGAAAAAAATCAATAATTGATCGCACGATATGGTAAATTCGTATCACAAAAAGTTGGACTTTATAGCCGATCGTAACATATAAAGGATATTGATTATAACTTGTATTGATATGTTGACACTATACAAGTCAGTGCACAATAGACTAGAACATGTTACACATATCAGTGATAGTCTTTGTGAAACAGGACCAGACTCATGTACTTGTATTACAAGTCATATTCCCCCTTATAGAGTTCTATAGATCTTTTATGTTATATCGTCACTCCCAAGATGTTTTTTTTTAATTGATTAAAAGGCAATGCGTACAAAATCTTTAGCATCACGCACATTTATTATAATGACCGCTGTTGACCGCCATTGATACAAATAAGATACTTTTGCTAGGATGTTCAAATTTATTTAATGCTTTTCAACCAATCAGGTATCAGGGTAATCGAGATGAGGTATAACATTGCCTAACGGAAAAAATACAAACATACTGCGAGCTATTTGGGGCAATAGCGATCCTAAAAAACAAGAGCGCAGAACATGCAGAAAGATGGTCGGTTTGGGGGGGGGGGGTGGGGGGGGGGGGGCGCAGACCGACCATTTTGCTTGGGTTTAACCATGGACCCTACATGGTTTAACCGTCACGACATCTCTCCCGTCCTGAACCGAAAGCTCCGTGAGATAGTAGCCTCGTTCCTAGGCTAAGGAGATCATGATTACAACTGAGTCTGATAACAACTATGTCTGGTAAGACAGACTAGGCCCCTAATCCCTTTGACTGCCCCGGATCCTTTTCCTCTCCAAGAGCGGGCGAGGAAGAGGCTCTAGGGCAGTCAGAGGGGGTAGTTAGACCTAGTCTGTATTACAACAGATTCGGTTGTGACCATGCATGCACTTCTCAGCCTAGTAACTAGACTATGCAAGATAGCGACGTCAATACACATATATGGCTGCCTGCAGCCGCACATAGATTCTATGGCCCTCTGGTGGTGAACATGGGTTTAATGCAAACAGCTAATGCACTGAACCTGTACTCATTAGTAAGTCCGCAGTTCTGAATGCAATGTCTACAAGCTGGATGTGCCAACGTGACATTACAACCATTGTTGAAGAAATACTGCGTGCATGCGTCAGTGATATCCAAAAGTGAGTTATTGCGAAGGTAAGATAAGTACGAGTGAATCAGAGTGGACAATGTACTCTACCTATGGTAGATAGCAGTCTATACTGTGTAAGCTACGCCCCGCACACGGGACTCGATTTGCAGCTTAGCACCACCTCGACAAAGCAGGTAATTCCGATATTGATCTACATAAGCTTTTAATGTTCTGCGGACGGACAATGTATGACATCTATGTTTCTTTCGTAGCTAAAGCAGAATAGAACATAACCTTTTCGATGTTTGCAGTTTGCATGCAGTTTCACGATTCAAGAATCAAGATTCAAATTAGTTTTTCGGATGGGCAGAACACGATCGAGTGATATTATATTACAAGCGACAAATGCAAACCAGTGTCTCGTTGTCGAATAGTTTCTTTTGATATAAAATATAGTACACATAGATCAATATCTTTTACCAGATATTGATTTTAGATTAGAAGTATCATGAACATGCATGGATTTATTATGTGCACAATGTCAAGTAGGCTATCAATAAGCTTGCGCCTGTATATTCAATGTTGTTTGTTTCGTTTGTCTTAAAATGGAGACAAGCTGGGATAAAGCATGACTTGAGCGTATAGGAAAGTAATCAATAGAATAAGGGAAGAAGAAATGATCGATCGATGGCAGGGGAGGAGAGTGAAGAGAGATGGACAGAGAGAAAGAGAGAGAAAAGGAGAACAATAGAAAGGGAGTGTGAGATGGAGAGAGAGAGAGAGAGAGAGAGAGAGAGAGAGGGAGTGGGGACATATTACAAGAGAGGGGAAAATGTCAAAAGACAAAGAGAGAAATATAAGGAGACCGAGAACAGCGAATGAGAGGTAGAGAGAGAGAGAGAGAGAGAGAGAGAGGCAGAGCCAGACAGACAGACAGGCTGACTGAAAGAGAGAGAGAGAGAAGAGATAGAGACAGACACAGAGACACACACACACACACAGACTGGATATGTTGGTGTCTCGTCATTTATCAACCTGTATGTACACATTCATGTTGCTGTGCACATGCAGAACAGATTGACAGCAAACATGGAACAGAATGACAACAAATAAAAGTGAATGGAAATTGATTGAGGAGGGCTTCCTCCAACAATGGTTGAACAAGGCCTGATGATGATGATGATGATGTACACATCAATGAATGGACTTTGTATTCTGTGCTTCTCCGCGATTGTTACTGTATACAATACAAATAGAATCGTGCAGGAATGTGTATAAAGTGCGTTCTTTGACATCTCGGTTATGTCTATTGCAAACAATGCCTCTGTAGTTCGTATTCATGACTCGGCAATCATTTCATGCAGTGCGTGTTGATCTTCATGTATGATTACAATAGAACAAAGGTCACCATTAAAACGAATTACGCCTTGCTAGTGCGCGGATGTGATAAAGTACTTTGACTTTTATGACCCACTTGGCACACACACACACAATGCGTCCCCACGTTTTGCGGAGATACAGACTTATTAGTACAGTAATTTTTGCTTGATTTTTGATTTTGCAGATGAAAATATAAGTGATTCTTTGTGCAATCGACATTTAGAGCAAAATGCAGATGAGTCAAAGTTTAAAGCTTTTCCCGACACTCGATGGTGTACCCTTGTTTGCTTCACATCATTTCAACTGCGGCGTGATTCTGCAGAAAGAGCATATTACACCTTCATGTCAACCTTGAAGATATATTTGTTCTGACGCCAAGTTAACATGAGGAATTCAATTGCATTAACCATTACATGAGCTGGCATTGAAAATTTCATTGGATTTTTACCCTCATATAAATATAATGCGAGTGAGAGTGATGAAGGTATGAAGAAAGAGAGGTACTCAATGGAATCAAACAGCACAATACATGGGAGGAGGGTATATATCGCAAGAGATGTCACATTGAAACGTTCAACATCACAAATTTCCACATTGCCTGACGAAGACTAGCAGTAGCGGTCGAAACGTCGCAATCTCCAGTTTGCCTTTTCGTGAGACAACAGATTACCACTCTAGCGATACTACTACCACGATGATCAACATCTTCCGTACTAAATTTCTTCTCCTTTGGCGGATCTTGGTCAAATCTTCGCTTAATAACTTGCTTTCATCTTTTTTTTTTTATTAAACCCACTTTAACTCCAGGGTGGAAATTAGTTTTTTTTCAGCTCACAAAACATAAAGATCAATTTCCAGTTGCTGACTGCCGCGTAACATTGGAAGTCTGAGTTCAAAGGTCACGGTGAGGTCAGGATGGGGTCACAGCCGAGTCTGCCCGAGGTCGACCTGAAGGGCAAGACCGTGGTCGTCACGGGAGCAAACACAGGTGAGCAGATAGCTAGGACCGAATGGAACCAATGGAAGTCTGATTGAAAATCTGCTTGGATTCATGTGGAAATATTCAAACCAAACCAATTCAAACCATTGAAACCAATTAGATATTGGTTCTGGTCTCGTTGCGAAGTTGGTGTTTGTGTAGGGGGTGTGGCCGGAAGGGGAGGTGAAGGGGGGGGGGGGCGGTAGGTATGATGTGTGAATTAAGTAGCGCGGCACTTTATTATTGTTTATTATTGCATCGTTGGTCGAATTGTACTCATTAACCTCTGTTATGTCATGTATGTGATGCTGTTTGTATTATCCGTTCACCAAGCGATGGATACATTTACTTCGTTAGCTTTATTTCGCTGTTCTGACGCCGCAGTTGGACATTCTCTTTTATTGTTTTCTTTCATTTTACCATTATCTTTCTTTTTTTACTACAAACAAAACAATCTGATTAGTTAGTTAGCTCCGCCAATCCCCCAGTATAAAGAAACAACAACGGTCGTTTATTTGTGTACATATCACGCGGGTGTTCAAGTTGATGGTCTCTTTAATGATTAACTCGTTGTTTATCTGGGTCAGTTTGATGTGTTCTGTCATTCTTCCCATCAGGCATCGGGTACGAAACGGCCAAGACTCTGGCCCAGGCAGGAGCAAAGGTCATCATGGCGTGTCGCTCTGAAACCAAAGCTAACGAGGTAACGACCAGGGGGGCATTTCATCAAAGGACTTGTCGGATATTTTATCCGACAAATTTGCTCTCGGCCAATAAGATGCAAGCATTTCAGTAGCTTATAACAGTTTGTCGGATAAAACGTCCGACAAGTCCTTTGATGAAATGCCACCCAGAACTACGAGCGATGTCTTACACAGGTTTCTCCTGTCAAAAAGAAGTTAAGAGAAAGAAACAATGTTTATAGTTTCATTTGTGAAATGTACAATTCATTATTCTCATACAAAGTGATGAGTTAAATAGTAAATTTTGAGTAACCATTATATTTACAATTAAAAACAAAGCAAAAACCCTCCACACTATCGACACCTCCCGCTGTTATCGGTATATTCTGTAGCGGAGGCGCGTATTCACTTACAACTCAGCGCGCTCTGAGCTCTCCTTGGTATGCAAGACTGATGCTGATGCAAAAGTTGGTTTTGTTTTGAGGGATTGATGATAATTCGCCTCCCCTCCCCCCTCCCCCTTCCCCTCCCCCTCCCCACCACCCCCACACCAGGAAAGAAAACATTTTAATCAGTGTTTGGCGTTTTTACTTTTGTTACATCATGTTTTTGTATGTACTACATATTATATGTATCTGATACACAAAACAATGCATTGATTGTCTGTTGATAAAATGCAAAAAAAAAAAAAAAAAATCCAGGCAATAGAAAAGTGAAGAGGGAGAATGCTGAGGAGAGAGAGCAGAACCTGAGAAGGCTAAGATACAAATCACCACATCTTCATCACATGCTCATCACGTGCTCATCACATGTTCATCACGTGATTGAAATGACGTCATATGTATTGATTTCTTGCAGGCGATAGAGAGAATGAAGCGGGAGCACGCCGAGGAGAGAGCAGACCCTAAAAAGGCCAAGATACAACTCAAGGTAGGGTACGAGCATTCGATGTATATTTTTTTGATATTCTGAACCAACGTAAATTACATCATACACCTTGAGCAATATATGGTATGGTATTACTCGACAGAAAAGGCCAAGTTAACACTGCTCACAATCAATATCATCATAGTCACACACAATGGTGTAAAATCTGAGAAACGTAATATTGTGTCCTACTTCATTGTTTACGCACATTCCAACATGCCCACTGCTCCTTAATCTTATTATATTTTTGTCTGTGACTTATACCTTTTCATCAATGTGATCGTCTAACCAATTAATGCACACTGTTAAAGTTTGGATGCATTGCTATATGTTCAAGTGCTCTATATTTCTTTTCGCTGATTCCCTTGCAGAAGGATGAACTTGACCTAGAGGTCATGACCCTTGACCTGGGTTCACTGGCTAGCACCATGGAGTTTGCGCATGCGTACAAGGCCAAGGGAATTCCACTTCACGTACTGGTCTGCAACGCAGGCATCGCTTGGTCAGCTGCAGGTAAATGGCCCATTGTGACGTCACTACAAAGTAAAATGACCAAGGCGTATGTGACAACCTGCAAGCAGCGAATGATGCAGGATTATGGAATGGGTGGTGTCTACTAGCTAAGTAACGATATAATGCACATTATTCAGTTAGCCAAACAAGAACAAAATGAGGAGTCGCAAAAGAAGCATGATGCCGTTTCACCAAACGATACATTATGCCAAGCGTTCTTTTCTATTTTTGAATGGCGGCCATTACTCAAAATGGCCGCCGGTGCTTCCCTGGACAAAATTCAAGAGGGCTCAATATCCAAATTTGTGCAAAATTTGGTGCTTTTATAGACACTGTGCACAATTATTCATCTATGCCGCTGGGATGATATCACACATTTGGGTAAGCCATTCCATAATACACGGTGCAGCGACTTCAGATTTCTGTCTGCAATCATGTTTGCTCATAGTCTCATGACCTAGTATTTAAGACCGGAAACGGACATGAGTGCACATTGAATGTCACTGTGTGGTAGGCTACATTTAGCAACGTCTTTTCCTAATATTCGGTACGGAGGATTGTTCTACACCATTATCGATATATTATGTCGTATTGCATTTGCCTGTCTAAGAGTCGGGTATTAACTACTCTTCCTATTGTAAACTGGAAATACGATTAAATGATATACATGTACCTCGATGTATTAATGTTTTGTTCTCCCTTTTCCTCCGCGCATGCGCAGGCCCGACGGCAGACGGTTTCGAGCGTCATTTCCAGACCAACTATCTTTCTCACTTCCTGCTGACCCTGCTTCTACTTCCGCTGCTGAAGGCTTCCGGTCCGGGGTCAAGGGTCGTGAACGTGTCATCTGCGGCGTACCGCTCGGCCACATGGGACGTGAGCGATCTACAGAGCCTTGAGCACACGGGCGGATTGAGGCGCTACTCCAACACCAAGCTGTACCAGGTCAGCTAATTAACCGGGGGTGTCACTCTATACTCTATGTAAGGCGCAACGCGCTATCATAACAACCCTCCCTTTTTGCACCGTGTCGAGAACATTTTTAGTATCTTTTACCTATTCTTTTTCAAAAAACGAGAATAAACAAGTCAAACAAACTCCAAAACAGAACTCTTCTTTTTCATGATTTACGAAATTCCGAGAAAGCTGACATGAAAAAAAAAAAAGTTTTCATATTTCGTAAACACTATTTTAAGATAACCCCGGTTATCACGAGATCGTGGGCGTTCACACGCTCGTACAATCAATGCACAGTGACATCATTGAGTCGCTTCGTGTCCTGCAGTCAGTGTCTAGCATAGAGAAGTCTGCATGGTTCCGTCCTGCCCAAAGGTTTGCCTGGCATGGCAGTACTTCTGCCGCCCCTCGAGGTTAATGATAAGCCAAATTTGTCTCTCGATCTCTGTGGCTCCGTGCTTTCTTTATGTCTTTCTCTCTAAATATCAAACATTTGCTATTATTTCTATTCTCTCAACCCTTTCCTCCTCATCCAATCTCTGTCTCCCCATCTCAATAAACTGTTCTCTCTCTTTCTATCTGTCTTTCCCTTGCTCCCAATCTCCTCCTCTCTCTCTCTCTCTCTCTTTTTTTTCTCGCTCGCTCTCTCTCTCTCTCTCACACCCACTTTTCTCTCCCAATCATGTTTTTATCTCTCCCTCCCTCTATAGACCGCATTGCCTTCTTACATATTAGTCTGTATGGTCATCTATATTAATAACGATGTTTATTATTCTGCTCCTACTCCTGCCAACAGATCATGCAGATGTTTTCTCTGGCCCAGCGATTGGAGGGTTCCGGAGTTAGCATCTTTTCGCTGCACCCTGGTGTTGTGGACACGGAGATTAGTAATCGAGAGGGTCAGCAAATCCCAGGAATTATGAAATTCCTCCTAAGAATTGGAGAATCAACCAGTACGTATAAGTATGATAAGCGTCAAATAAAAACAAAAATTATGGACATTAGCTTCAAGAGAATGTCACAAAAGAATGGATATAACATTAAACGGGACAAAATGTTACACCTGAACATGTCGCATGAAGAAGATGAACAGTTTCATTTTCACTTATAACTATGCCCAAAAAACCATGTCAACTGCGTTTAAAGTTGGCGTTGATTGAGGCAGTTGACGTTAATGTTGAAATACATAGTCTCAAAACATTTAACCACCTTCCAAACAATACTACTGTTGACGCAAGACGCAGGTCACGTACAGAAAAATGAACACTGTCTTGCGATATATGACTCCCTGGCGTCAATTGCCATATTCCGTCAACCTGATGCATCATGGGCTGCGCTAATGCTGGTGCAATTCTGAAACGTCCAGTGGCGCAGTCTTGCGTCAGCAAACTGTCCGACTGGAATTAGTGCTGAGTTATGTAACATCTTTGAATCTATGTTTTGAATGCGAGTGTGGTAGCAGTGTCTTCAAGAGACACCCAATCATGAATTCGATTAGTAACGGTTTCGTGGTGTAGTGGTTGCGGACTGCGACTGAGCATCTCAGGTTCAAGCCCATATATGGCACTTGTGTACTTCAGCAAAAAACTTCATACCATATTGCTGCTCTCCACCCAGGTGTATGATTGGGTACCCAGTACAGCAGTAGGGATGTAATAAGTGCGCTTTAACGGTTGTCATGATTCAGAATGATTCCTTTGGGATTGGACGGTTGTCACAATGACGTACAAGCATTGGATGACCGGGGTAAAGCACCTAGAGATAATACGGCTTCATAATAAGTGCTTTATAAAGACTGCGAATAATTTTGCTAGGCGTCCGTGTGGTCATTGGTAGTTTTAGATGATATATCAAGTAATTTAAATTCATCTTTGTATTTATTAGAGTGCATGGATAATGCGCAATGTAAAAGTTGCTAGGCAGCCAACCGCAAACATACCCCAAACAAAGTGTGAAACATCCAGCTTCGGAATTGATTTTTTTTTTAATATTTGTTAAGCATTTTTTGCTCATGAAGATGCAAAAAATGCTAATCTACGGACTTGTTCTTTGTGTGACCCATGTGTTCCGCACGTGTTCGAATTGGCTGACATATCAGGCGCATGGAGGATTCTTGCCAACAATCTAGTGTCTCGCTGGTTTCTTAAACCAGTGCAAAGGCTCAGTTAACAATTCGAGAGTTTTCCAAGGGTGATTTTTATTTTGAGTGCAATTGAACCTAACATTTTTGTTTCCTCAGATGCACTACGCAGCCCATTCATCGGAGCGCTGACCAGTCTACACGCCGCAGCCAACCCGGTCTATGACGGCAAGACCGCCCTCTGGTTCGAGGACTCCAAGCCACATAGCTTGTCCGCCTTACCGAGGTGTGACGTCACAATCAGTCATTTGCCAAAATTTTTGTCTCGCCTGAACGAAGTTCGGTAGAGACCTAGTAATCACTTTTCCTGTTAGTCTGTTGGTCTGTTACAAAAATGTTCAAGTTTTTCTTTAACTTGCTCTAATTTCTTTATTTCTGCATCAATTCTGATCAAACTTGGTACAAATGATTCTTGGGTAGTACCACATGTGTCTTCATTAGGATAATGGGATAATAGGTCATCTAAGGGTCAAACAGTCAAAATGATATGAGGCCATGTGCATC
This sequence comes from Arbacia lixula, assembly GCA_963669155.1. Taxonomy (NCBI): domain Eukaryota; kingdom Metazoa; phylum Echinodermata; class Echinoidea; order Arbacioida; family Arbaciidae; genus Arbacia; species Arbacia lixula. The sequence goes on along the minus strand of OZ022583.1, from coordinate 22,156 downwards.
ATTTTCCCAAAGTTTTTGTTTGACTTGCTCTCATTTCTTTATTTCTGCATCATTTGTGATCACACTTGGTACATATGATCCTTGTGTAATACCACACGTGTCTTTGCATGTGGCTGATGAGGTCAAAGGTCATTTAGGGGTCAAAAGGTCAAATGATATAAGGCCATGTGCATCATTTTCCCAAAGTTTTTGTTTGACTTGCTCTCGTTTCTTTATTTCTGCATCAATTGTAATCACACTTGGTACATATGATCCTTGTGTAATACCACACGTTTCTCTGCATGTGGCTGATGAGGTCAAAGGTCATTTAGGGGTCAAAAGGTCAAATGATATGAGGCCATGTGCATATTTTTTTTCTCAAAGTTTTCGTTTGACTTGCTTTCATTTCCTTATTTCTGCATCAATTCTGATCACATTTGGTACAAATGATCCTTGTGTAATACCACATGTGTCTCTTCGTGAGGCTGATGGGGTCATCTAGGGGTCCAAAGGTTTGAAAAAATATTTGAAAAAAAACTTCAGGCGAGACTCGTGGTTCGCGAACCACCTTGTTTCTATTGTAACCCTACAGCTTTATCGATTCCTTCTCTGTCTCATTATTTTTTTTTTCACCGCTGCTCTCCGCATTCTCTGTGGTCGTTTTAACCCTAATCAGACCGCAAGGGGGGACGTGACGGGGGGTGGGGGGGGGGGGGGGGTCGAGGGGGGGGCATTACGCCTTTACTGGAAAACAGGTGAGCGATACATGATGTCCACCGTGGTTCACGTCAGAAGGCGCGTACAAACGGTATCAAACAGGAATAAAGAGTGCCATACAAAATGATAGTAATGAAATCAGAAGCACATTCTAATTTAATGAGCTCTTTTCCTGTATTTTTTTTATTTTTGTTTCCGTTCTCTTCATTTCATCCAGGAACAAAGAGAAGCAGGAGATACTCTGGAAGTTCACCCTTGACCTCCTCAAGGATCACGTGACAGAGGACACATTGAAAGAGCTGACGTCATCGTAGTTGGCCACTTGAATCACAAATTCGTCGGTGCTGAATAGCTTTTTAGACACAACCGTCATGACCGTACACACACGTTTCTTGAGTTTAAGTCATAGATTCAACATGTTCAAAGGTATATTTATTGTTAAAAAACACAACTCAAGTCGCGGCCAAGGCCGAATCGCGCAAAGTTTTAGATTCTTATACGATACAGTGTATAAAGTTACAAGGTCGTAAAATTGTAAACATAAGAAGTATTCAATATCGTGCAAATGTATATGAATAAATTGATCGTTTCAAATATCAGTGAACGAAGTAAAATATGCAATTGATTTAAACGAAATGGTGCAGTATGAATGTCAATATGGTTGTAAATATGACTGTAAACATTTAAATTATTCAATATTCTACAGATGAATATGAATAAATTGATCGTTTCAAATGTCATTGAACGGTTAACATTGGTACTTTATTTGTTCAAAAGGTCGATTGGCAAACGAGGATGATGATGGCTCTTAAGGGTTTGACCCACCACGAATCATTACCCTGAATGATCAACCTAAAAGTTCACGAGACTTCACTTTGTATTAAATTTGTATTCAATTTCACATCATGATTCTTATTTATTGGAGAAAGTTGTTTAGGCTGTAGAGTGCATGGACACACCAAGTAAGTCTGTTAACAAAGACTACGCCCTGCGCCTTGAGTCTAGAGATAGGCGATAGAGCGTAGTCTTTGGTTACCAGACACGGCGTATCCAAACACTCCACAGCTTAGATTGTTTCTTTCCATGACGAGCGCAGGATCTCAATGAAGATTTGCAGGCGTGAAGTGTATAAATGCATAGTATTACGCATAAATGAGTAAAAGAATTTTGACAAATAGCACACATCAGGTTTATTGGATCACGATTTCTTATCAAACGCTCTAGTACCAAATTATGCGTCGCTGTCTGCCTGTGACGTCACCGGTTGTAACCATGGTAATAGGGTGTGCATATAATGCATATGCGATTCATGATAGGACGGTGCCTAGCCTAACTTTTCTGTGAGTTCATACTTGTTCCTCAGTTTGCGTGTTTCTTCACTTCTTGGTTAACCTATTAACCATATGGTTATAATTGCTCATACATGTTACTTGTTTTAATGTGATGGAAATAAATTCATATGTATGCTACCACTTGTACTTCAAGATGTGTTCGTCTGGAAAATCAAAAGATTTGCCAAGCCTTTAAATTACGATTATGATATAATTTCAAAAGGTTGGATCGATCAACGCATGTTCGGCCCTAGCATGGAGTTCACCTTAGAGACAATGTCCCTTTTCAAGGTCATTTTTTGGTGAAGACCACGGAGAAGGAAAGAAGATATATCACCCCCCCCCCCCCTCCCAATTACAGAACTAGAAACTGACTTTAAGCGAACTGTACCGATTGCTACTTTGAAGGAGGTTTTGGGCGGGTCGTCCTTAACCTATAGCCTAGAGACCGGAGACAGCTGTCGCTGCGCTATGGTCCGCACCAGTCCTTTCCATACTGCATGCACACAATGGGAGCAATGCCCTCATCTAATAGTCCACGAGCATGGACATCCCTGTGGGATTTTTGGTATGAAAGCAAGCCACCCATTCAGATGTCTCAAGGGCACCCCAATGAACAATAAAGAACATGTTGGCAATCTTGTAACCCTGGCAGATAATATTTATTGAGGATAAAAAGAACACAACAAAATTGTATTTGGAGTAACCTCTTTTTTTAGGGGTAGGTCAATGCTTGTATAGAGAGCGCTTCAAAAAACAATATTTTTATGAGGTGATGTCAAACTCAGTATATAATTACCAGCAAGCATAATATGTAAAGCATAGAACAAACCTTATTTAGTTGAAATCGGTTCAGAAACAGCCGAGATATCCATAAATATAACATTTACAGTAAAGGTGACGGAACAATTTTTCGTTAATAATTTGGGAAAATATCATGAAATCCTAACACATTTGTTAAACTGTCTGATACATGTTTTAAATTTGCATTACGAATTTACCAAACATGACATTTACTGTGGTTTAAAATTTTGATCAAAATGTGGTTCACTTAGGGTGTCTGGAGGACGCCCTTTTATGTTAATAACTCATTTTTAATGAAAAGAACCATGTTTCTGAGACATTCGTATAATTTTACCTTAGTTTGAAGCGTAGAATAATAACTTTTTGTTTCGACAATAACTGAAGAAATTAAGTTCCTAAAATCATTTGACCCAAATTATGAACAAATCGCTTTAACAATAAACCAGATATTAATTCATTATCATGTACAGAGGATATTTTTAATATATTTCAGCAACAATAATGTCATATAATCACAAACCAAACAATACAACTGTCAATGTTTATTACATTGTTGATAATGGCAAGAAAGTAATCGATGACCCCAAATGATAAGTATGTGATACCAACTGTGTACAGAGGAGGGGGGGGGGGGGTGGTGGTGGGTGTTTGTGGTGTTCTGACGCTCCCTTACCGCCCTCCTTTAGCAAACATATGCTGTAAACACAACCAGGTTAAGCTGACCCATGAATGAAGCCAAAACATTTTCATGTGCTGTAATGTTGCTGCAAAATTGTAATACTGGTATAGCTGTATGCGATTGCCCGAGTTTACAAAGCCAATATGAAATTCTATATCTGTAGATTAGTCAACTGACAAATTAACAATATCTTTGAAAATTCCTGCGGAACTTTGTATATCTCTAATGTCTTCAATTTGTTTCACGGATGCTCTTTAACGATATAAAATTGAAAAGTATATATATATAAATATTACACTGGTGAAATTACGTTATAGAAAAAAGAACATTTTCACTTGACAGACTCCTTGATGGAACGACAGAACCATTCTAGATACAAATGGGATATGCTGAAATATTTAAGCTACAATAATGTCCCCATATATTAAACAAGCAATACAGATTATGCATGTCCATTACCTGGTATTAAATGGAGAAGTCGACAGCACCAGTTAACTGGGTAAACATACCATTATGTTTGTAGACATTCAACTAAACTTCGCATGTCTTTTGATGGATTGGTACACAAATGCCACACAATCAGCTAGCACATGATTTACATCAAGTTTTCAACATCATCCTCGTCATCTCCAGAGTCGTCATCCTCTTCATCATGAAATGACATCTCAGGATTGCCACACCCCTCACCGAGATCACAGGCACATAATTCTGTGCAGTTTAATCCTGCCTTGCGACAGGAGCACCACGCATTGTCACATTTTGACCTTGTATGTATTTCCACACTTCACCAGCTGAATGACCGCGTTTGGTGCAGGCTGTTGCTTACTCATGTTAGTCATCACAGGAACCCAAGCATCGTCTTCGAAGCTCCAGCCATAGTCCTGTGGAGATGGTACCTCTGGGTTTGGAACAGTGTCATTGTCCCACACGATTGCTTGGTAGTGTGCCCTCAAGATTGCTTGTCGCAGTGCCTCTTGTGTAGGCGGCAACCTCTCTGACTCGGCCTGTTTCTTTGTGAAGATCCACCATCTCAGCTTTTCTACCTTGGTACTTTTGCTCTCTGGGACGTAGACCTTGCAGAGGAACTCTTTGAGACCATCATATATGGCATCACTTGGCCTTGGCATGGTTCCTAGACTTCTCAGAGCAGATATCTCGTTGCTATCATCCCCTGTGTCACGGAAGATCTTCCAGAATGCAAGTTTGCCCTTGCCAGCAAAGCCCCCTGTGTTGTCAGCTTCACTAAAGGCATGCAATCCTGGCAAAGCAGCAACCTTTTTTGGTCTGTTCGGCATGCGCCTTCATCAGCATTTTCTCTGCCAGATAGCCAGTGAGCTCCATCTTTGTTTTCACATGAGACAAGAGTTGTTTTTAGTGGAACCGTTGCTATGTTTGTAGCATCTGTTATGTGGGAGGTGATGACTGGTGCCCTCTGTCATGTGTGACACTCTTCAGAGAGGTAGGAACATCATATCGATCAAAGACCAGATGGACTTCATCAGCATCACTGTATTTCTCAAGGATACGGTCGGTGAACTGGTCAGCCAGCTGGTTACAATATGTGATGTTGTCTGACTTGTCTAGGGCCTGGACATCTGCCATGACATCGACAACGGCCACTTTCATCGCTGCAGGTCTGTTTCCAGGTTCTGTGCCATTGTCAGGAAGTGGACCTTCTGCATCAGTGACATTTTTTGGGAGCTTCTCAAGGATGGCCATCAGGCTGCTCTTCGGGTGGCAGTGTAGCATTGTACTGGACTTCGACACCAACAACATGCGGGTTAACAGTCTGCGATCTTCTTTGAGCTCCACTACCTTGTCTCCAGTGTTGACTTTCACTCCTTTCCCCGATGTTTTCCATGTCTCAAGCTTCCTCTTCTTCATTTTGTCCCATACATTGACGTCTGCTGAACTGATGAGGTCGGTGACGAATTCCTCAAACAACTTCTGGCCAATGATGCTTTCCGCGCACAGATCACTCTTGAGCTTCTTTGACATGACTGCCTTTGTCACCAGGTTGAACAGGTCACCACTTTCGTCTTCAAATGGGTTTGTGAATCTTCCAATAGTGGATGTAAGCGATTCAGTGTTCTTCTCTTTCCTTGTAACAACTGCAGCTGAGAGGGCATGATGACGCGTCTGAGCAGGCGATGTGAATCCAGCAATGTCACAGGCTTCGTCGGCGAGTCTGGCCAGTTCTGGTGAGATTAAGAAGAACTTGGAACGAGCGTAGGCATTCTGGGTTATACCCACAAGTCCCCCAGCTACCTACATGGAGCGGTTGATGTGTTCAAGTGCGTGGCCTGCCCCTACAGCACAGAATGCCACATTCCCATTCTTGTTCACCACCCAGTTTCCCTCCATGAATTCCTGATAGATATCAGGGTCTGAACGTCTTAGGGGTTCCATGTCAGCCAGGTACATCAAGCGAGCATAGTTCTGCTTGTCCAGGGCAAAGAAGTGCTTGGTGAAGTTCTCTATTGACCGGATGTTTAGGTTCCATGCAGTCTCCGGCTCTGACAGACCTGATGAACATAAGCATCTCCATGATCATTTGCATGTACTGGCGCATCACCACGAGCAGGGGCTTCTTTTCATTTGCAGCATCAAACTGAGCCATCTTCTCTGTCGCACCGTATGCCTGGATTGTCTGTACTATAACAGAGTGCGCTTCCTGTATGTCTTCACAGCTGCCATCTCTACATGACCGAGCAAGAGCTTGTGCTGTTGACATGTTTTCCTTCGTTCCTTCTTTGCCTCACTGTGGTTGGTCCATACAAATCGGCTTCCGTCCAGCAGAATTCTATCCCGCTGTTCTCAATGTAGGTGCCAATGCAGCGGAGCTGTGCATCCAGCACGATGTGAAGTTCCCCTGGCCGCAGTACTAAGTCTTCCATGTCATTGCGGGTCATCTGCAGCTGCTTTGCCGGTTTGTATAGGCCCAAATCAAGGGAGATTAGAGCTTGGGCGTTGCCCAGCTCATAAGATCCTTTGCGAAGTCTTTCAGATCTTATCAGGGCAGTTCTAGTAGAGGTGTCTCATCGTCTTGCTAGCATCTTTGGTAAACGGCCATTGCTGTCCCATGCAGGGTGCGCTTTCCATCGGGAGTGTCTTCCGCAAAGTCCACTTTGTCTACTGTGAAATTTATGTGTCTTCCCTTCACAATGTCCGGGGGTATATAGACACCATCGTTGGCCTTCATTCGTCGTAGGACAGAAGTCGCAACTTGGTCTTTCATCCGCAGGAGTCGTGTATATCCCACAGACATTCCAAACCCATTCAGAATGTTGACGCTCCAACTGCAAGCTGTTGTGGCATTCCGCGCATCTTCCTGAGGGACTGTGACTTCTTGTTGCTGACTTGGTACCTGGACAGGAACATGCTCACTGTGCACTGGGCTAGACTGAGGGAATGTTTGTTCACCTGCGATGACTTCGTATCTGTGGACAGAGTAGTGTGCAGCCCTTGAATCACCCACCGAAAAAAAACAGTACAGCTCTTTGGGTACATGTTTGCTTGTCACGTCTGTGAAAGAGCCTTCAAACGTCCATACCTCTGTTTTGCTGATGGCTTTTCTGAGAATGTTAGCTGCTCTGTACAGGGTGTTCATGTCCTCCTCACTGTTTGTAATGGTGTCCTCCATCAACTGGACTGCAGCATCTCTCGTTTTCTTTAGCGTTACACGTTCAGCTTCAGTCACGCGTAAGATCTCATAACATTTTCTTTAAAAAATCACAAATATCATGAAGAATATATTTAGGATATTTCAGCCGTTTCTGAACCGATTTTGACCAAATAAAGTTTTTTCTATGGTCAACATTATTTGCTTGCTGTTAATTTAACAAAAAATTGTTTATTACCTCATAAAAATATTGATTTTTTAAGCGCCCTATATACCAACACTAATCTACCCCTAAAAAATTGGTAAATTTGAGCACATTTTTGTCGTTTTCATTTCATCCTCAATAACTCTCATCTGCCAGGGTTACAATATTGCCAACATGTTTTTTATTGTTCATTGGGGTGCCCTTGAGACATCTGGATAGGTGGTTTGCTTTCATACAAAAAATCCCACGGGACTTTTTTTCTGTGGACATGCTCCCGGACTATAACGCGGTTTATACGATTATGAATGTAGAATATGTTTGGACTATAGTCGGTGCGTGTCAAACTTAAACAAGGATAGTTTTTCACTTTCCTGAAAATATTCGTGAAGCTGTGACTGTCAAACTTATACCTCATTGCTATTTTGCTATTGAGTTTTATGACATCCGTAAATGGGACACCCTGTCTTTAAGGATAACAATTAAAACAATACTAATATGATACGGTTCAATATAATAATCATATTATACTACGACAATGATGAAAATTACAAAAAATACCAAAAAAGTATGATTATATACCGTGATCGAGGAGGGTGACAATTACAGCAATACTAATATGATTGTTTATGCTACATGTATTATACGATGTGACGCCAGTTGCAACAGTATTAATTTGTAATACGATTGTATGTGATAATTTATCATATGATTTTTAACAATAGCATAATACTTATGTTTGCAACAATATTAACACAATACAAGCATTGGCTATAGTGACTGGAGAAGTTGGGAGAAAACAAATGGATAGATTGTAAACATTTCGGAAAAGTAGGAACGCAATTTATCAAAACATGTTTTAAAATTAAGATATAGAGTAATTTCCCAATAAAACATGATAATGAACTAAAATCCATCATTAAAACAAGGAAATACACAGTTCTATAATAAATGTTCATCTTCATCTGCAAGCATTTGCCACGTTTATGATGGCGCTCAATCAAATGTTTCTCATTTTCAACGTTTTCACCACCAATGAGAACAATTGCAGTGGGTTGCGATACCATCATACCCCCCCCCCCCCCCCATCTCTCTCTATCTCTCTCTCTCTCTCTGTCTCTCTCTCTCTCTCTTTCTCTCTCAACCTGCCTCTATCGCCACCCCCTCCCCTCCCCTTTCTCTCGCCCATGTTATACACCCTACCCCATGTAGGCTTCAACCCGGGGCCTTAACACGAAAGTTCATCGCCCAGAAGAGCCACACTGAACCTGTATCTGTGCTAGCTGTGCACTGCCGTTACCATACCGCATGTGCGGAAAAGTTCATTTGTATGAGCACGCACCTATACATCTTATCTTGGACTGTGTGATGCTTAGGAGTATTAGATACCAGATAATGTTGGAGTAGCCCTGAACATAGAACATCACAGCGAAGTGTGTGTGTATTGGAGGCCGTAGTTAAGCTCAACACGCACCAGCGGACAGGCTATCGGATAAGCTTCAACATGTTAAACTGAGCTCATTACATCCGCTGGCTTCTCTCGGAATAAAAACAGATATTGACCGCACGGGAAATATCGTGGTTTGAACTCAGAGCACAAATGGTATTCCTGCCATGTTTGTGTACAATACCAATAAAACCTATAGTTTATAGCGACGTCGTAATTATCCACGTCATGACGTAGATCTGTGACTGTGATTTGGGCGTTGGTAAACTGTAGTATATGAATGAAGTTGAACACGGCTGGTAGTGTTGTCTATGGATGTGTCTCTAACGTCAATGCACAGAAGGCTACCCGCTCTAAAGCAGTACGTGGGACTACAGTATATACATACATACATGCACCGGCTGTGCGAACTCTCTGTATATCCGTGTGTATTACCGACGGCTTATTGTAGGTAAGTACCTAAGCGTGGTAATTCAGGTGTGCGGTAAGTTAGAATACGCCTTAATATGGCTGAGCCGTGTAATATACTCTGTTACGCTGTATATGTCACGCGCAGTGAAACTGGTAGCCATGCGCAGTAATGACATGAGTTGGGGTGCAATGTATAATATATTCAATAGTATATAGCCATCGTAGCCCGATCACACGGATGCATGCGTGTGTCAGTGGATGTTTGGATCAATGGACATGTGTGTACCGTATGCGTGTATATGTGTGCGTGTGTGTGTGTGTGTGTGTGTGTGTGTGTGCGTGTGTGTGTGTGTAGGTGTGTGGGTGCGTGTGTGTATGAGTGTGTATGCGCACTTATCGTCAAATTGATTCACAATCGATCGTTGTTTCTAAATAATATTCATGATCTACATGTACTTGCATTGATATATAAAGCAGAGGCTCATCAATCGGTCTAAATGATCCTCAAAGTTGCGCAGCATATTAAAGGAAACGGGTCTGATAAGCTCCACCTCTCTCTCTCTCTCTCTCTCTCTCTCTATCTTTCTCTATTTCTCTCCCTTTCTCTATCTATCTATCTATCTTTCTCTGTCTAACATTTATCTGTGTATATATATATATATCTATATCTACAGCTATGATATGCATATGTTTTTTTTTCTATTTTCCCCTATATATTTACCATTCTCCCCCTCTCTCTCTCTGCCTATACATCCATCATTACATCTCCATTTGTTAACAAATATGTATAATTTATGTAATCCCATGTCGTCATATAATTTTATACAGTGACACAGAAAAGCACAAGCGTAAAGTTATTTTCTTTATAAAAGTTATCAAACCGTAATTAATAGTCAAGATAATGTTTTTTTTTTGCATATAAAAGATAAGGCTTTCATTGCACAGGCTATACCTAAATACCTATATACCTATATTTCGTCCTTGCCATCGCCTCAATGTTTAACATAATGTTATACTGTCTGCATCTATGTTATACATGTAGAATGTGAATGATACTGATAATTAAATGATGATATTCAACTCGATACTTTATATAGCGCCTGATATGAAATGGTATTAGGATTATCTCTATTAAGTACTTTACAATTATCCTGGTTATTGGAAATGCTTGTATGTGTTTTTGACACCTGTCTAGTCGTAAAGGATCATTTAGCTTCATGGCAGCCGGTAAAAGAATTTCATTTCTTCCGGCTACCCAATTAAGCACCTGGCTTATCTATAGCTTTAGCTGTCGGTAGAGATCAGCTACGTGCATTGATAGTGCAATGAGAGTAATAATAATAGAATGTACTTCTGATGGTGCAATAGTATAATGACAAACATGACCAATATGAATAACAATATAATGAATTATCAATATAATTATCATTATGATTGTGGATGCAATGGTATCAACAATAGTAAAAAAAAAGAGGATGATGATAACAGTATGATAATCGAACTATCTAGCTATCATGGTGATTGTATTGTTTAATGAACGCATGCGCTGTGGTACGGACCATAGCACACAGCGGTCTCATGTCTCAATATAGGCTATAGGTTCCGGTCAACCAGCTCAAAACCTTCTCGCGTTGCCATCGCTGTAATCTCGCTTGAAGTCAGTTTCCAGTTCAATTACTTGGAGGAAAGCACTGCTTCAGTATCTTCCATTTTCCGTGTTTTGTACATTTTTTGTGACCTGCAATAGGCACACTCTGTTGTATTGTAGGTAACTAGTGCTGTAAATCATCTCACGCAGCAGGGCGTCGTGAAGATCTCTAAGATTAAAGGTCAGGATGGGGTCACAGCCGAGTCTGCCCGAGGTCGACCTGGAGGGCAAGACCGTGGTCGTCACGGGAGCGAACACAGGTGAGCAGGAAGGAGTTAGAGTAATGGGGGTTTGGGTTGGGTGGGGGTCGGGGTTGGGGTGTGTGTGTGGGGGGGGGGGGGGGGGGGCTGCAGGTGGTAGGTAACACATGTAATCTTCGGTTATCTCTTTCACAAAATAATACAATCATTTGGCAAATGCTAATTGCTTCATATTATATTTGTTGCATGTTAACTTTTATTCATGAATTGCTTGTTAATGTCTTGTTGAATTCCATTAGTTTTTTTCCTGGAGCATTGATTTGTACTTCACAGAGCCCATTATTTGTAATGTTAAATCAGTCACTCATTGCGCATACAATCACTAGTGATGAACGATTGTCACTAGCGAACTTATTTGTATTTTTTTAATCTTACATTCATATGATACTTGGGTGTATAACTATGTATTTGATAATGTATTACGGGTAAGATCATCGGTGATACGTACATGAGTCTAAATAAGCTTAATGCTTACAAGTATTGCCTTTTCATGGTGCATTCTTTTAGCGTTTTTCTTAACTCATTCAGGAAAAAGGCCCTTTTTAGGAAAACTGATCACTATCGGCTGTTAAATTGGCAACACTATTTTTGTTTTTTGTTTTCAAATGAAATTTTTAATGAAGAAACGTAATGGAAATTCCATTATAAATTAAACGTCAAAATCATTCAAGGTAGAGCAAAAATCATGTCAAGTTGAATAGAATAAGATTTTTTTATATATATTTTTTTGCTACAGCCCCAAACCAAACATAATGGTCCCGAATGGGTTAATACGTACTAATAAGCTCATGGGATTATGAATTCACTGTCTTTGTGTATGTAGTTACTGTTTCTGCATTTCTAATATCGCTTATCAGGCATTGGCTATGAGACAGCCAAGACTCTAGCTCAGGCTGGGGCGAAGGTCATCGTGGCATGCCGGTCTGAGACCAAGGCTAATGAGGTATGAGACGAGATTCATTACATTTTTTGTATTTTTTACAAATATGATTTAGGCATATCATAGCCTTTTACAGTTTCCTAGGTGAGATGCATTTTACGTTATTCATTCAAAATAGAAAAAAGAAAACCACTTGTGCTGTTGCTGAATTTCAATGGAACCGTGGTTGTACAATATTTTGCAGTACCAAATAGTACATGTACCAGTATTGCGACTTATACCGTACTATGATGTGATGACGTCATGCTCATATGTTTTCCTTGCAGGCGATAGAGAGAGGATGTAGAGGGAGCACGGAGGATGGATCCAGTGAAGGCCAAGATCCATGATCACATGCTAATCACATGAACATCACATGCTAATCACATGCTCATCACATGCTCTACGCGTGAATCATGTTATGATTATAATGACGTCATGATTACGTTTACTCCTTGCAGGCGATAGAGAGAATGAGGAGAGAGCACGTGGAGGAGAGGGCAGACCCTAAGAAGGCTAAGATACAACTCAAGGTATCACATCAGACAAACTATCTTCAAATATGCTTTAAAAAAAAATCAAAAATGTGATATTGTCATTGACAAACCCGTCATACTCTTACCTACAATCGTCATAGAATCAATGGTATTTATTAATCAAGATCGAGTCCTTAGAACTGAGCTAAAGCATTGGACGTGTTTCTTAATTAATTCCGATTCCAGCTAAACCTCAGGTTGCCTATAGGACTGATTGGCTGCTCACATCTACAGTCGTGATATTGAACTAATATGTGTAGTTTGAAAACTCAGATTCAAATCAAAAAGACAATTAAGGTATAGATCGTTATAATAGTAATCGATTTTTGTTTTCTTCTGAAGGTTTTTTAATCATGAAAAGCGACTCCTTGCGATCAGATTTTTCCATGTTGTATCACCCTATAGAAGGAGGAACTTGATCTCGAGGTCATGACCCTTGACCTGGGGTCACTGACAAGCACTATGGAGTTCGTGCGTGCGTACAACATCAAGGGACTTCCCCTGCACGTACTGGTGTGCAACGCAGGCATCATGTGGGGCCCTGAAGGTGGGTGGACGATGAGGGCGTGTTTTGATCTTGACAGTCAGAGCTTTGGGCAAATTGATTTCAATAGTTAACAACATGTCGCGTGTTGCTTTGTTGGGCAAGCGCATATGCGGTATGTTATATGAAACCGAGTTGGCCAAACTCTGTATATAGATGGCTCTGGTGACAATCAAAGCCATCTATACACATAGTTTGACCAATTCAGTTTCAAAAGCAATATGGCGCGTATTGTTCATTTTTTTTATTTGCCTGCCCAACAAAGCAACACGCGTCCTGATGCTGGCTCCTGAAACCGAGTTGGCCGAACGCTGTGCATATATGGCTATGGTGACATTGAAGAAGGGTGGTTGAAAAGGCATCTAGCAATTATATGATAACAGGCGACATGGACGAAGGGTGGGTGTGGCTGGTGGGGGTTGGAGGGGGGGGGGGGGGGGAGTTGGAGGAGTTTCGGTAGCTGCATATTAAGATATAAATTAGATGGATTTTGAAAGGAAAGAGTATTAAGATGAAGCAAGAAAAACCTGCTTATTATTTGGTTTGATGTGATTGTACCTTTCATTTTATCTTGATTTTTTTTAGGGGTTCCTTTATTTTAGCTCGAGCCCATTGTATAACTTTTAAAAGAGGACTCGACTTCATAACCAAACCTGATTCTCCTCTCAACGCGCATGCGCAGGCCCGACACCAGACGGCTTCGAACCTCATTTCCAGATCAACTACCTCTCTCACTTCCTGATGACCCTGCATCTACTTCCGGTGCTGAAAGCTTCCGGTCCTGGGTCAAGGGTCGTGAATGTATCCTCATTGATGTACCGCGTGGCGACCTGGGACTTGAGTGACCTACAGAGCCTTAGTCATCGGGACAAAGCCAGGCGCTATTCCAACTCCAAGGTTTACCAGGTCAGAGCTTGCTCTCACTATTCTCTTCAATCCCTTCTCTCTCTCTCTCTCTCTCCCTCCCTCTCTCTCTTTTCTCTCTCACTCTCTCTTGCTCTTTTTCTATCTCTCTCTCTCTCTCTCTCTTCTCTCTCACTCTCTCTCTTGCTCTCTTTCTATCTCTCTCTCTCTCTCTCTATCTCTTCCGCTCTTTCGCTCTATCTCTGTTCCCCCCCTCCCTCTCCCTCTCTCTTTGTCTCTCTCTGTCCATCTATCCGATCACATTTCTCTCTCGCTCCCCTACCCACTCCTCTCTCTCCCTCTCTCTCTCTTCGCCTCATCTCTCTCTCTCTTCGCCTCATCTCTCTCTCTCTCACTCACTCTCTCTCTCCCTCTCTCTCTCTCTATCTCTCTCTCTCTATCTCTCTCTCTCCCTCTCTAGCTCTCCCCCCTTTCTCACTCTCTCTCCCTCTCCCTATCTTTCCCTCTCATTCTCTCTCTCTCTCTCTCTCTCTAACTCCCTTTACCTCTCCCTCTCTCCCTCTCTCCCCCTTCCCCTCATCTCTCCCTCTCACTCACTCCCTCTCGCCTTCTCCCTCTTTCTCTACCTCTCTCCCTCTCTATTATGGTTTGTTCGTGTCTTTGTTACGTCATATTTATTTGTTTAATTTGTCATCATCATCATCATCATCATCATCATGATCGACCACGGTCGAAAACATTGTTGGCAATGGTCCTCCACTGCTCCCTGTCGACCATTAGTTGTCCCAGTTCATCAAGGTTAAGTCCTGTATCTCTGGTGATCCGGTTTATGTAGTTAGTAGCCGGTCTTCCACGGCCCCGTTTTCCTTGTGTTGGTGCCCACAGTACAAGAGACTGGTTCATGAGCACTTCTGTAGCAGTGCCCGGCAAATTTGTGTCGTCACTTAATTTTCGTGACTTTGTGCTTATGCGTTATATCTATGAATATGTATCCATCTATCTTCCTATTGATATCAGCTACTTCCTCATTGTTTCCATGCCAACAGATTATGCAGATGTTTTCCCTGGCCCAGCGATTGGAGGGTTCTGGAGTCAGCGTCTTTTCGCTGCACCCCGGGGTCGTAAACACCGAGCTCAATAGCCGAGAGGGTCAGCAAATGCCAGGCGGGATGAAACTCTTCGTGCGGATGGGGAAGTCAACAAGTAAGTAGGTGAAACTATGTGACGTCATTATAATCATGCCATGATCATGTGATGAGCATGTGTTGAGCACATGATCATGTATCTTGGCCTTTTTTTTCGTGCGAACGGGGAAGTCGATAAGTAAGTAGGTCATGGAAAATAAAAGAGTAACTTCAGCATATTATTTTAAGGAAAAAAAAACAGTTTTTACAGCTGTTATAAGTTCAAAGCAAAATCACTAAATAAACGAACTGTAAGTGTAAGAAGATGTGCGTACGTCAAGGAAAAGTAAATGTCGATCAACGTCATTGATGTAGGTAGGTAAAGAAATGGTCAAGTTTGATATCTTAGGAAAATAGGTTAAGGTCAGTAAAGGTTAAAATCATCAAGGAATAGATCAAACATACGATAAGGTCAACGTCATCGGTAGTGTGTCAAAACATTAAATATTGACGTCATCAGTTAGTAGGTCAAGGAACTGAAGATTGACTTTATCGGGAGTAGCTCAAAAAGTAAAGGTTAATGTCATTGGTAAGTAGATCAAAGAGTTTTTTTTTTCTACAAACAATTTGGTGCAGAATACATGATCATATACACGAAAGAGAACACAGAAAGCTTAAAAAGTGACATCGGAGTGGTTTAACAAATTTGTGTAAATCGCATGGGATTGAATAACTGCCAAGTATTGTCTCGCTGTGTTCTCCAAGTGAATGCGTCGATGATGAGGGTTGTATCTTGGTCGTTTCTTCAGACGCGCTGCGGACTCCGTTTGCCGGGGCGCTCACCAGCCTACACGCCGCAGCCAACCCGGACTATGATGGCAAGACCGCCCTCTATTTTGAGAGCTCCAAGCCACACAGCCTAACTGCCTTGCCCAGGTGAGGAGTCTTGAGATCAGGGCCCCGTTGCATAAAACTCACTTTTAATGGTACATGTGCTACCACTGTCAACTTGTATGGAAACCTTATATTTGATTGGTTGTTGAGCGATGTTACCATTATAAGTTTTATGCAACTGGCCCTTGCTTTGCTTCTTTGAATCTTTCCTACCTCTTCATCTTCAACTTTTTTAATCGACGGTCTCTTCTCCTCAGTTATTGTTCATCCGCTTCCCTTTACAGTCTTCTTCTATATATTTGTCTTTAATTATTGCAACAAAACATATGGTAACTATCATGGCAACAGCTGCATTAACGAGAGCTCATTGGCTGTTGTCATGGTAGTTAACATTGACGGCCCTTACCATGCAGCCTCAGCTCCTCCGTTACCCTTGTCCTAGTCCGGATACTGGCCGTATTTTATCGTCCGCCTCTTCTCCCACACACATTACGCCACTGATTCACATAGAACGCACACCGCGCCAGACCTCTGATTGCGCGACTCCACGAATCTGTCCGCCCGGAGCTGAGAAAGTGGAGGGCAGACAAATACATCTAGTTGTGCGTGTCCGCAATGCGTATACGTATACAACGCGCTTCCAGGCAGTGGACTACCCTCGTCCCTGTTTCCTTCTTCGTCATCTTGCTTGTATTTGTCTTTCTTTCTTTCTTTCTTCTCTCATTGTAGTCGTTCACCTCACGTTGTTTTTAGTTATATCGTTTTCATAATAAAAAAAACCCCTCATGATATTAACTCCTTCTTCTGCTTCCTTTCGCTTCATTTCATCCAGGAACAAGGAGAAGCAGGAGATTCTCTGGAAGTTCACCCTTGACCTCCTCAAGGATCACGTGACAGAGGACACATTGAAAGAGCTGACGTCATCGTAGGCTGTAAAGGAAATAATATGTGAATGTGTGTGTATGAGAATTTATAATGCACTAAGCACCACAAGAAGTATTTAATGGGATATATAGGAGACATCATTAACAGATCTTGGAGTGACACAATATATGTGGATTCCTTCCTTTTCTGTTTTGCTATATAAGACCACTCAGTATTAGGGAAATACTGCGTCAGTAGAGATGACATGTAAACAGTCCGACGATGTGATATACAGGGTATAGCAAATGTGGTCAGTTCGTTATTCCAAAACTTCGTTATTCCGAAAGTTAGTTGTTCCGAGGTATTCATTATTCAGAAGGTTCGATATACCGAAGGTTTGTTCATCAGAACATAAAATAGGGTTGATTAATCCAAAATAAAATTGATTCGTAAGTAAAATATGGTTGTTTAGCCCGAAAATCAAATTGGGTTTGTTAATCTGGCAATGATTACTACAGTCATGTACACATATTTTGTACTTAGGGAAGTTTTTTCTTTAATGTTCGGAGAAGCGGACCCTATTTCATTTTCGTTTAAATAAACCTTCAGAATAATAATCCTTTAGATAAACTCGACAAAGGTGAAAAGAACCTTAGTTCATTTTCGGATTAACGAGTACGAGGTATGTGTAATGTTTGGGGTTTTTTTAATAAGAAATCTTCGGGGAAAAACATTTCGAAATGACACCATAAGGAAGGCGCGTTGTCTCGATCAAGACGTTCTGTTCCATGGGCTTCACTGATCGTCACTAACGACTACTAGAACATTATCGTGATCGGTAGCATCGCGATCGGTCACTATGAAATAAAATATTAAAAAAAAATAAGTGGATGGCCATATATGGAGGCAAACAATCTAGTACTCACTACATGTATTTAGAGCTTGCACTTTATCAGACCATCCGTTTGTTAGACGAACTTGTTCCGGACTTTTGGATGAAAACTATCAATGTTTTTTTTCTACATAGGTATCCTTACGTGAAAATTGCGATGGGCTATGCACCTGACTTGCCCGATTTATAAAAATGTGTGGAATGTACAAATGAATTATTAACATATTTATCCGTATCGTCGGTGCCTTCAAGAAAGAACATAGCTTATGTCAAAGAAGTGTGGTCATAGACATGAAGAGTAATTATATGTGAGTAGTACGTGACTACATGATGGATGCAGCTGGGAAACATTGTTTTATATTGACCAACATCGTAACCTATATAATCATTATTATGTTATGTTTTCGGACGGAATGAGCTGGTTTATTGACCTCTAAAGCAACGACAGGCATGGCTACATATTATAGTGCAATTAACTTCGCACAAAAATTATTAACACATACACAAACACAAACATACTCTTACATATGCACTAATACGGCAACGTTATAACTTTGTATTGGTAACATTATATAGAAGGTAGTTCCTGAAGTCTGCATGCATTTAGCTGTTTGTTATTGATAATATGACTCATACATGATCTATCAAGGGATACAATCAGACTACGGAGGGACAGGTGGATGGGACACAACTTTGTTGGGATATGTTATAGAAAGGAAGTTGAAGAGGTAGACTAAAAACTAGAATGATACCTGACCTGAAACTTGGAAGGTGTGGATACATAATGCACGAAGAAGGCTGGATATAAGGGTTGTTTGAGAAAAGATTTTAAGGAGTAGGTCATTTTTTTAGAGAAGAAGAAGAAGAAGAAGAAGAAGAAGAAGAAGAAGAAGAAGAAGAAGAAGAAGAAGAAGAAGAAGAAGAAGTAGAAGAAGAAGAAGAAGAAGAAGAAGAAGAAGAAGAAGAAGAAGAGGAAGAAGAAGAATTGAAAAAAAGAAGAAGAAAAAAAAGAAGAAGAAGAAGAAGAAGAAGAAGAAGAAGAATAAAAACAAGAAGAATGATAAGGAGGAGGAGGAGGAGGAGGAGAAGGAGGAGAAAAAGAAAACCTAATATTAACGATTAATTCTACTGTAAATATTGTGGCTTTATTCTTACACCGTTTCTGTTTTTATTAATCATGGACCTATCATGGATTGCACTCGGATAGACTTCCTTTGATCTATGATGACCGCCGCCTCATAAAAATTCAGGTGTTTTAAATAATACGCCGTATTTCTCATTAGGCAATGCCTTCCTCTGAATAACAAAAGAAAATCTGGAAATATGTCAACCGTTCAGCCTTCGCTGGGAGTTCATAGCTGATCTTATTACACACACTGGACATTAGATTGGGGGTGAGCGAAGGGAAATTTTGATAAAATTTTAGAAATGATTTGATCCGTAACTTTTTCGGACATCTCCGCACATAAAATCGAGGTGGATTCCATGGAAGGTGAAACACTCAATAAACGATTTATCGCCCAATGTGCGATATGGAGGCATTTCACTGACATGTTTTGGACATTATTCTCGATTTATCAAAAAACGAAGCAACAATATAATCTGAAATTCACAGAATCATAATCGTATCATTATACTTCTGCACATGCACTTGAGTACATGAAGTGCTTCTGAAATCTTCTGCGCATACAGAATATTTATTCATCTAAATGCATCCAGACTTTGTCATCCTTGTTTGGCGGCGGATCTCCCTCGATCAAAGAGCCAAACGCGTAAAATTTCCCATTGTGATATCAATGTACGCGACTGCTGAAGGAATAAATTACACTACATGCTGAATCCATTCCTTACACCTCTCTGATTTAAAGGGTTAATACTAAATTAGAAAAATAAGTTCCTACTAATCTATGTAAAATTATCCACTAAAAACGAATTTTACATTTGTTTGCCGCAATAAGGTCTCATTTTGACGAAAATTTGAAGAAACGCACACCTCCAGTGACGTCAGAAAAGTAAAAATGCCAACGGCGTGTACGGAAGTCAACAATATACGATTTTCGTAATGTATTCACAACTTTCCCCCTAACTGCATAGTAACGCATTATTGCATTCCCCTGTATCTTGTCATTCACAATCAATGGATAGATGCACTTTGAATCTATTAGTTGTTGCTACTCGACAAACCTCGGACAAGCTTTGGGGTTCCCATTGGTAACGTATTGTTTGAACGTCGTGAATAAAACATTTTATTAACGCCGTTGGCATTGATGGCATTTTGACTTTTCTGTGCGGGTTTTTTTTTTTTCAAATGTTCGTCAAAATAAAACTTTATTGCGGCAAACGAATGTGAAATTCGTTTTTAGTGAATAATTTTACATAAATTAGTGGGAACTTATTTTTCTAATTTAGTAACCCCTTCAACCTATATTTCTCTCACTCCCTGTATACATGATTTTGCAAGCACATTTAACGCTCTTGTTTATAGACTGGTAATAACGGTATGAAGGTCATGTGTAGCAGGGGATCTACGCTTTCTTACGGTACCAAGTTAATTTTCAGTTTGAAAGGGGCCCATTTCATAGCTTGTGAGAGGTACGTTCCTTACTTTACAAAAGAGCAGGATGTGTGGTCATGCGCGCCTAATGAGCTCCTCAGGGTGGGGTGAATTCCTAAGGAAGGGGGCCTTGGGTGTTACCTAGGTAATGTTGAAATATGTTACATATGTATGCACACGAATGCGCCTGCCATGGCCATAGGCTCTAATCTTTCTTTGGTATCTGCAGAGCTACGATCCATTATCAGTTGAATTTGAAAAACCTATTGTGGAGCCAGTGAAAGGGCACCCTCTTTATGAAAGAACAGGAAGTGACGCGCCCAAACCATTTTCAAACCATAGTCAATTACGGAGTGGGTCCTTTGAAAATTTGACAAAGCATGTAGCACAATAAACAGGACCTGAATTAATTTCTATAGAAGAGATCCCTGGGTGTTTCGATCAAAGCCACCATGATGCTTGGGTTGTAAACATTACTCTGAACCTCTCAAAATCAATAAAGCCACCGTCTCTATGCACATGATGAGCATATTATAAACATTACTCTGAACCTCATGAGCAGCTTGCACTGAGCTAATATAAAACTGGATAATGTTGCAACAAGTGTTTGAAAATATTGAAGTTGTATCTTTGCGTTGGGTAAAAGAAGAGTCGCTCTCACTGTCAGAGCCCACAATCTGCCATGTCCCATACATATTCCAAAAAGACGAAGCGAGGCTTCTCCAGGGGAGGTGGCATCTCATTCGTTACCAACTGTCCCTCAAAATCGTGAATTTCTCAGAAATTTATAAATGATATATAAATGATGTCGATATTCGCTGCGTGTCGGTAGAGTAACGTATGTGCAATGTGGCCTCGAGAATGTTAATAAATACCATTACACATGTATGGTTGTGGGTATGTGATTGCAAATAGCAACTTGTTTATCTTTCAATAACTGTAACATCTTTTATACCATTAATCCATCCCTTTTTATGTTTGTCCTAATACCGTTATACGTAATCATAAACTGTAAAGACAGTGCTCTAAAAACGAAGGAGCTTGGGGCGCTTTCCCCCAAGATCATTCACGCCCAAGAAAGAAAACAAAAATACAATATATAAATAAAAATAAAAAAAGAATATTCTTTTCGGAATATCATGTTTTAATCTATCACAAATTTTGATTTTCTAGTAAAAATATTAAAAATTTTGCTCGCTCGCAATTTCGTCCCCTCGATTTGGAAATTTGGTAGAGACAAATAAATTGACAGAGAGAGAGAAAGGTTGACGAAAAGGGGAAATGAGATACAAGGAACTTTTTGTATGGAATAATTTACCACATCTGTTGAGCATGGTAAGTAATAAAGAGGGAGGGGGTTATGTTGGCGAAAGGGAAACGAGAGGAAAATAGAGAGAGAATGGGTATAGAAAACTGATAAATCATAGTTGGGTTCTTCCCGTCGTCCTTTTCCGTGATGTAAAATTTTAAACACTCCTCTAAACAAAATTCAAAAGCAATTAAGTAGTAGACCGCAATGCAAATCAATGATAATAATAGATATGATCTTCAGTAAACCAGGGAGTGAAAGAGAGGGGGAGAAAGAGAGAAGGGGGGGGGGGGAGGAGGGGGTCGCAGATAAATGTACCTCCTCCATTTTTGACACATAAGCGGTTTGGAGAGATACTTATTCCGTAAATGCGCCCTAACTTTATCCCCATGGAAGGTGAATAATCGACTTATTTATCTTCTTATTTTACTTTTGCTTCTTCCCCTTCCTCCCCCTCTTCTTCTTCTCCTTCCCTTTCTTTTCTTGCTGATGTTCTTCTCATCACCTCCCCCCATCTTTTACTTCTCTTGGTTTTCCTTCTTCTTTATCATCTATA
>OZ022582.1:28365057-28771039 GCA_963669155.1 Arbacia lixula | reverse complement strand
AACCCTAACCCTAACCCTAACCCTAACCCTAACCCTAACCCTAACCCTAACCCTAACCCTAACCCTAACCCTAACCCTAACCCTAACCCTAACCCTAACCCTAACCCTAACCCTAACCCTAACCCTAACCCTAACCCTAACCCTAACCCTAACCCTAACCCTAACCCTAACCCTAACCCTAACCCTAACCCTAACCCTAACCCTAACCCTAACCCTAACCCTAACCCTAACCCTAACCCTAACCCTAACCCTAACCCTAACCCTAACCCTAACCCTAACCCTAACCCTAACCCTAACCCTAACCCTAACCCTAACCCTAACCCTAACCCTAACCCTAACCCTAACCCTAACCCTAACCCTAACCCTAACCCTAACCCTAACCCTAACCCTAACCCTAACCCTAACCCTAACCCTAACCCTAACCCTAACCCTAACCCTAACCCTAACCCTAACCCTAACCCTAACCCTAACCCTAACCCTAACCCTAACCCTAACCCTAACCCTAACCCTAACCCTAACCCTAACCCTAACCCTAACCCTAACCCTAACCCTAACCCTAACCCTAACCCTAACCCTAACCCTAACCCTAACCCTAACCCTAACCCTAACCCTAACCCTAACCCTAACCCTAACCCTAACCCTAACCCTAACCCTAACCCTAACCCTAACCCTAACCCTAACCCTAACCCTAACCCTAACCCTAACCCTAACCCTAACCCTAACCCTAACCCTAACCCTAACCCTAACCCTAACCCTAACCCTAACCCTAACCCTAACCCTAACCCTAACCCTAACCCTAACCCTAACCCTAACCCTAACCCTAACCCTAACCCTAACCCTAACCCTAACCCTAACCCTAACCCTAACCCTAATTAGGGTTGTGGGATTTGACAAATTTTTTTCAAATGCCTTGTGTTCAGATACTTTAACTGATTTTAGAATTCTTTCTTTTCAGATGGATTACCAGATAGTTGGTCTATATCAATATGTGTATATTTGGCCGATCTTATGTATTTCCTTTTTTTGGCGAATTTCTTAACCCCTACAACGCATTTGGGGTACCCAAATGGCCGATTTGGGGTACATGAAGTAAACCCAGGAAATTTTCACAACCAAGTTGATTATATATTTTTTGAAAGGTCAAATTTTAATATTTTTTTTTTGCAAGTACAAGCAATTGTCATGCTCTTTCTAAAAATCGGACGGTATTTTTCATTAATTCATGGTAAAGAGTGTAAAAATGACCATTTATGAAAAAAAGTGACCCATGGGTACCTTTGCTGGTTCAGGCACTTCTAAATCACTTCTTAAGTTGAGGATTTGATTAGATATCGATTGCGGCGGCTAATCACCAGCTTTTATTGGTTTTAGAGCTTAATTAACACCTCCAGGGTTAAGAAAATCAATTTCTCCAAAAAATGGAGTAAACCTACAATGTGCAGTTACCACTTATCTACTTTTTTCTCGCATAAAACCCAAAAGTAAAACTAGGGCACTAAAAATTTCGGGAAAAGTTGCATTATGTTAAGCATTTCATCAGTAAGATGTCCTGTAAAAATTAAAAGATATAATAAAGTAGTTCATTAGTTATTGCTAATTTCCATAACCAATGTTTATAGTCGAAAAAGGCCAGAATGGCCAAAATCACGATTTGGGCCATCTTTTCACCTTTCATATTTTCCAAAATAATCATGGCTGGATGACCGGACTTTTTTAATTGTAACATGTAAGTATATTCTAACATGTTCTCATGCTTTTGGGTCTCATTTGTTCATCAGAAATATTAAATATTAGTAGTCAAAAATGACTAATTCATACCTCTTACTGACCGAATTTACATATGTTTGTACACAAACAGTAGGTGTAGGAAAATTTATGTTAACTCTAGGTTGGATCTTCACCAGGAGCTAAATAACCCCCACTCCAATCGAGTCAT
This sequence comes from Arbacia lixula, assembly GCA_963669155.1. NCBI lineage: Eukaryota > Metazoa > Echinodermata > Echinoidea > Arbacioida > Arbaciidae > Arbacia > Arbacia lixula. Next base: position 28,769,103 of record OZ022582.1, on the reverse strand, counting down.
AATCAATTAACACTTTTCTGGCATTGGATTGACATAAATTTATGAATTTTGTTCTTAAAATGCGACAAAACAAATCCATTTTTCATCCTGAGCTCGGCATTGGCATATTTTCAACATAGATGGCGCTTCAAATAATAACAAATAGGGCAATTCATGCGCCCAAGTAATGCGGTTTTCCAAAAAAACGGTCAAACGGCAAATAGATAATCCTTTTTCATTTTCAAATAAATTGTGCACATGACCTGCAGATCAACTTGACTCATCAGTGATATTGATTTACAATTTCAGTTAGTCATATTTCTCGTCGCTCATCAAATAATTCATCAGGCTTCAGAGATTGTAAGCATTTGCTCCTTGCTCAGTGTCGTCTGCTTCTCGATCTCCAATTATCTCCATGACAACGTACAAAGCAAGCTGCCTTAGATCTTGTGACGTTACATTTCAGTTCTAGCTGTACCCCAATGTACGAAATATCAAATAAGAGGTAAGATGAACAACAATCACATTTACTGTCATCCATCCAACCCTCGTATTAGAAATAGCATCTTGTAGTAGCCTTAGCTTTGCGTTGGCTTAATTAAATAGCTACTTCACTTTGCATTGCTTGGACTGAGTTGGACTCGGCCTGAACTGAAGACGTGCGAGGCTGAGGGTGCGGGCGAGTGGATCGGCGCGCCGTTTGCAGTTGTTTTACGATAAAATTATCAATTTCCTTGATAGTTGGAAATATATACGATGTAGGAATAGTGGAATGTTACCAGGAGAAAGGAAGACACGGTTTCATAAAAAAGAAAGCTGATTTGAAAGCTTAAATCAAGGTATTCTTTATACTCCCCCTGGCCTGCCTACGGTACATTGTTATTGCGTGGTGACGAGGAGAAGGGTGAGTACATGGGTCTGTGACTGTGTTGTTGTTGTCATTGTTCATTATTAGAAATGACTTGTAGAATTCAATGCCCCCCTTTTCTTTTGTGAGCTTCTCTATTGTGAGCATTGAAATGCCATGTATAAGATCGATAGGATTAGGAATGTACAATATAGGAAACAAAATTTCAGACACAGGAGCTAGGAGATGTCTACGAAGTCAAAAATAACAAAATAAGCTCAAAATCAGTTCATTGTCGTTGGGTATGCCATTGTCATGACTTATCATAGTTTAGAACTCCCCTTAAATTCTTCTTTTTGTATTTTCATTGGCAAATAGCCTTTGCGCTGTACAATTATGACCTGGAATTGTGTAGTGTTGTGATCCGGAAGCAAAAAGTGGATCGAGATCAAGGGCAAGGCAGATCAGAGAAGTAAAAAAAAAGTTCTTCTCCTATTAGTTTTTACGTACATGTAGCTAGTGCTACTTTATACTTTATACTTTATAGTCTTAGACAGGAATAACCGTCTCATTCGAGTTTAATCAAAATGACATTTTTGGACATAGATGGCATGCAATCTCAGCGGATCCAACGTCCTATAGACTCTAGAGAATGATTTTTCGGTCTACTTTATGCTGAGTCCAGCCCGTTCACGCAGTGAGCAGTCCCAGGGATAATGTATTACATGTATTAAATAGCATGTAGAATTACATGTATTACATAGCTAGTATGAACATGCGTAGAACGTAGCATGTAGAATTACATACTTATTACGTAGCTGATGCAAGAAGTATTAACATGCATACATGTAGGCCTATTACGTAGTCTGTACAACGTAGGTAGTGCATGAAGTATATGAACATGTGTACATGCATACTGTGCGTAGACAGTGACAGAAGTATGAACTTGCGTAAACGGTTTACGTAGCTAGTGAAAGAGGTATCAACATGCGTACATGTATTACGTAGCATGTAGAATTACATGTATTACGCAGCATGTAGAATTACATGTATTACGCAGCATGTAGAATTACATGTATTACGTAGCATGTAGAATTATAGGTATTACGTAGCATATGTCGAATTACAGGTATTACGTAGCTAGGGCAAGAAGTTTGAACCTGCATACATCATGTATTGTTTACATAGCTAGTGGCAGTGCACATGCAGCTAGCCATGTTGCAATTCAATATATGCTGATCTGAGTACTACTAGTAATTCAACAATCCAATCCAAATCCAGGGAAATGTAAAAGCCCAAATATGTAGATGAAGAGTTCTTTTTTGTTCATGTTCGCTCTTAAAGGCAATTAAGAAACTCATTTTTTGTGAATACGACACTGGCCTGGAATCAACTCCCAAACGAAGTTGTGAAGAGTACATCACCAGAGGTGGTTAAAGCCAAGATTGAAGAAAGCCACCTATGTTTCGACTAAACTCATCCGCGCCCTCTCCTTATCCGGTGCATTATACCTAAAGGTCCTGCACTGTACAACATCCAGATCCAGAAGGTTTCAAAAGCCATACAATTATGATGTAAGACAGGTTACAATAACAAATGGTGTACACTACAAGCTAGGATTTTGATACAGAAATTGTATGTGTTTATGTTGGTAACTTTGTTTACAATTGTCGGCTTGTTAGAACTACAGACATCCCCATGATATACTGGCCGCCGAGACTGGCCACACAATTATCAAGTGTGGGTTAAAGTCCGTAGGCACTTGCGCCATTGTTCAATTTTGGAAATGTCATTTTCTGTTAGTTGTCAAATGATTTAAAATTGTCACATGTATAACTACCTGGTCTTTTTTCTAATCTATTAATCTTAACTCTGTTAGTATACGTGTCAGCCCAGCATGTAATTATGGTATCTGATTTGACTGATTAACCATTTATCTATCCTTGCTAGCTAGTGCAAGAAGTATGAACACGCGTACATGTACCTGCCTACATTCAGTGCTAGCTATGTTGTAGTGCGATATGCTGATCTGAGTACTATTGCTAGTACTTGAGACCGGAGCTGAACTCGAACTGGTAGAATTACATGTATTATAGCTAGTGCTAGAAGTATTATTAACATGTGTACATGTATTACATATATTGCATAGTGCAAGAAGTATGAACATGTGTACATTACATGTATTACGTAGCTAGTGCAAAAGGTATGAATCTGCACACATGTACCTGAGCACATGCAGCTAGCCGTGTTGCAATGCAGTATGCATGCTGATCTGAGTACTACTATGTAGCAGTAATTCACCAATCTGCACCTTATCTTTTAGCCAACACAGTTTCAATGGCATTTCTGTATGCGCGCACAAACTTAATAGTGTGCATAAATCTATTTTCTTTCTGTCCTTCCGTTTCTATCTTTCTCTTTCTTCTATCTATCAGTCAACCAATCTATCACCCGAACTCTTTCCTTCTGATATATCAATCAATCAATAAACCTCTTTTACTTCATTCCCTTTTTTGCTTTCTCTTTGTTTTTTTTTTCTTGTGTATCTATCAATCAATCAATCAATCAATCAATCAATCAAGCAAGCAAGCAAGCAAGCAATATTTTACCCTCACTCTTTCATTTTTCCTGATCTATCAAATTCTTCTCAAACTCTTTCCTTCCCTCTTTTTCTCTCTCTTTCTTTTTATCTATAAATCAATCTTTCGTACCTCACTCAATCTTTTTCCATATCCATCAATCAAACCCTTGCTAATGCTGTTCTGCTTTTCTCTCCCCCTCATTGCAAATTTATTATTATGTTGAAATGATTCAGGATAAATACACTGATAGTTATTCTTAAGATGACTGCATGTTTATTGTACATGACCAATAAAAAAGGAATCTCATTTATATGCACGTTCATTATTTTGATTGCATCTGTATACAAGGAAGGTATCATGTTTGGTCTTAATCATGTATTGCAATGGTCACATTTTGTGCTTTGTTGGATGGGTTCGATTCCCATGATGTTCCAAATATCAAATGAGAACATTCATTGGTGGCAACAGCATAAGTTGAGACTATTTACTTGTGATTAATGACATATCCTTAAATATTACATTCATGTCCACAAGGTAGCTCCATCAGTTATTTAAAGACTGTTGTTAACTTCATCTTAGAATCTAAGCAGTTTTTTGTAGAACTCAACAAATAGCAAGATATGCAATTGTTGTTCCAATATCTTTTTGTTTCTAATCAGGGATTCTAATCCAGTAGCCACAGAATCAACTGTCGAGGAGCTGGCTTTATCTGGTGATGGGTCTGAGGTCCAAGGAGCTGCATTTCAAAAGGTGATGAGTTTCCAGGAACTGTCAAAGAGGCGAGTTGTTGGATGAGATCGAGGTCCTCTGTGGAAACAGGTGGACTCTACAAAGGAAAGGGAGAAGGAAGTATTGAAAGTGCACAATCGTCAGTACCAATGGGGAGTAGAGGTGCGTACAGGCTTTGCGAAAGGCCTGTTGACCTGTACACATCAGTCACACACATTGTGCGCTTGTCAGACTGGTAATTCGATCAAACTTCACAAACTTGACCGAAGCTACACAAAGTTTAAACAATGCTTACACACATGTGCACATACCGCTTATTTTGTGTAAACATGCCTATATGAAACATTGCCGCTACTATCGCTCGCATGTGAGATACCGACTATAGAAGTTTTACCTATCTTGAGGTTGGGCCTGATATAGAACCACCACCAAACACATCACCCTCTATTAACAATATCGCGCCACAAGAGCTCAGTTGTGTCACTGTGTGGGCTTTTAAGAATTTGGTGCTTTGTAAATTAATTATAGATTGTACATTGTAGGGAAAAAAAGTGGTGCGAGTAAAGGAAATGTTATATATTAGATGAAAAGCTATTTAATTTCCAATCTGTTTCTATGTTTACACACGATCATTCATAAAATACGCAGTCACATTAAACAAAAACACATTGCTACTACCACTCAGGTCCTTAACTGTTTCTGTAGGTCTGCAAGGCCAATTGTAAGGCCAAGATTTTAGTGGCATCATGGTCTGATGTATCCCCTATTCCTGTTGGGGGGGGGGAGAAATATAAAAAATGATTACTTTTCTCAAAATCAATAATATACAAATTCACTACAGATTATCATAGGGCAGGAAAAAAAAGGGGCGTATAAAGAAAATACAATAGACATCAGATGAAGAAAGATTCGAGGGACACGCACATACTGTGTCAATAGAATGATGTATACCCCTAGTTGTGATAAAGCCAACTTCAAGTTATGATAATGAAACAAACTACCATTTTCATTCAAAATTATATTTCATTACCATAAATTATGCAATATAATGCAACTGTGTGTTGATGATGCAATGAACATTGTGCACATAAAGCTTTGGTCTCTATTCATGCTGTCGCCACCAATGAAAGTTCTGAATTGACATTTGGAACATCATGGGAGTCGAACCCATCCGACAAAGCACAAAATGCGACCATTGCAATAAGTGATCATGGACCTCCTTGGATCCAGATGATGTAGTGTTATTTCATTTATTGTTTATTGACCATGCACAACAATAAAATAATCAAAGAGTCAATTAATTTATTTGTCTTTTAAATTAATCTCTCATTATAGTACATGTGCAGAAGGAATTAAGGAGAAAGTAGATAAACATGGTAGGAAGAAGATTTCCTACAGATAAATATTGCTAAAATTATATAAGAATAAACCTGTGCCAGATATGTTTTTGTTCGTGTGTATGGGTTGGACCCATACACTAGATTGATAGATCAGGAGAAAGAAATGAAGGAAAGGGGGGAGGGCAGGGAGAGTGAAAAAGTTGACTAATCGATTGATGGATAGATTGATTGATTGATTGATACATCAGGAAAAAGATGCAGGAAAGGATACTGATCTGAGGAGAGAAAGAGATTTGGTTGATTAAATCATGTAGGAGAAAGAGGAAAGAATGAGATCAATTCATAATAAATATTGCTAAAATTATATAAGAATAAACCTGTGCCAGATATGTTTTTGGTCCTGTGTATGGGTTGGACCCATACACTAGGTTGATAGATCAGGAGAAAGAAATGAAGGAAAGGGGGGGGGGGGCGAGAGAGAGTGAAAAAGTTGACTAATCGATTGATTGATTGATACATCAGGAGAAAGATGCAGAAAAGGACACTGAACAGAGGAGAGAAAGATATTTGGTTGATTAAATCATGTAGGAGAAAGAGGAAAGAAAGAGATCAATTCATTGGTAGATGAGAGGGAGGGAAAGATAGAGCATGGACTGATGGAGAGAAATGAGTAAGGAGTGAATGTAAGAGAAATATATGTTATCAGGGGTACACTTGCCAGTCATATTATAGTTCTTTTCAGCAGGGAGGTGGGAGTTCCCTGTTATAAGTAGCATCCCTTCTTTTCTTCAACTTAGTCTACCATCGCAGACAATAAATTAACATTTTGAGGACATTTTTCATCCCCTGAGTGAAGACTATTCCTTACTCCATGGCTATGCCTTGTCCAGAGTAGTTACAGTATTATGCTTTATTGTAGTCTCATAATGCAGATTCTACTTCATGGACTACACAAAGTTCATGGGAATGTGCTTCCAAACTCCCAACTACTCCTCTAAACTTAAAGAGGTCTGTAAACCCAGACTGCCACCACTCTTACATAATGATCAGGCTGGTTCCCAAGACAACCACTCCACATCCAGTAGACTGAGGTCAAAGGGATTAGCCCTGCCTCATAGTTAGTACACTGTGCACAGTGCATACAGTGAATAGGAATTCACCACCATACAGAAGTGTACAGAGTGAAGTACGTTATCAGGCCCATGTGCAAAGTGGATGGAATTCACACTGTGCACAGAGTGAATGGGCCATATCCTATGAATAAAGTGAATGGATGCTTTACTGTGTACAGAATGAATGGGGGGGGGGGGGCATAGACAGCTCTTACATACCACCACCTACATACCCGCATGCCCTCAATCAATGAATTTGTCAAAGAAATTAATTTCTTCAAATAGAACAAATAGAACAAGTAAAGACAAAAATAAATTTAAGGTGGATAAAATTAAAAGATTTCCTAATATTGCTAAAATTATATAACAATAAACTTGTGCCAGATATGTATTTGTTCCTGTGTATATTTTGTACCCATACACTAGATTGATAGATCAGGAGAAAGAAATGAAGGAAAGGGGGGGGGGGGGCAGGGAGAGTGAAAAAGTTGACTAATCGATTGATTGATAGATTGATTGATTGATTGATACATCAGGAGAAAGATGCAGGAAAGGATACTGATCTGAGGAGAGAAAGAGATTTGGTTGATTAAATCATGTAGGAGAAAGAGGAAAGAAAGAGATCAATTCATAATAAATATTGCTAAAATTATATAAGAATAAACCTGTGCCAGATATGTTTTTGGTCCTGTGTATGGGTTGGACCCATACACTAGATTGATAGATCAGGAGAAAGAAATGAAGGAAAGGGGGGGGGGGGCAGGGAGAGTGAAAAAGTTGACTAATCGATTGATGGATAGATTGATTGATTGATTGATACATCAGGAGAAAGATGCGGAAAGGATACTGATCTGAGAGAAAGAGATTTGGTTGAATAAATCATGTAGGAGAAAGAGGAAAGAAAGAGATCAATTCATAATAAATATTGCTAAAATTATATAAGAATAAACCTGTGCCAGATATGTTTTTGGTCCTGTGTATGGGTTGGACCCATACACTAGATTGATAGATCAGGAGAAAGAAATGAAGGAAAGGGGGGGGGGGGCAGGGAGAGTGACAAAGTTGACTAATCGATTGATGGATAGATTGATTGATTGATTGATTGATACATCAGGAGAAAGATGCGGAAAGGATACTGATCTGAGGAGAGAAAGAGATTTGGTTGATTAAATCATGTAGGAGAAAGAGGAAAGAAAGAGATCAATTCATAATAAATATTGCTAAAATTATATAAGAATAAACCTGTGCCAGATATGTTTTTGGTCCTGTGTATGGGTTGGACCCATACACTAGATTGATAGATCAGGAGAAAGAAATGAAGGAAAGGGGGGGGGACAGGGAGAGTGAAAAAGTTGACTAATCGATTGATTGATAGATTGATTGATTGATTGATACATCAGGAGAAAGATGCAGGAAAGGATACTGATCTGAGGAGAGAAAGAGATTTGGTTGATTAAATCATGTAGGAGAAAGAGGAAAGAAAGAGATCAATTCATAATAAATATTGCTAAAATTATATAAGAATAAACCTGTGCCAGATATGTTTTTGGTCCTGTGTATGGGTTGGACCCATACACTAGATTGATAGATCAGGAGAAAGAAATGAAGGAAAGGGGGGGGGGGCAGGGAGAGTGAAAAAGTTGACTAATCGATTGATGGATAGATTGATTGCTTGATACATCAGGAGAAAGATGCGGAAAGGATACTGATCTGAGGAGAGAAAGAGATTTGGTTGATTAAATCATGTAGGAGAAAGAGGAAAGAAAGAGATCAATTCATAATAAATATTGCTAAAATTATATAAGAATAAACCTGTGCCAGATATGTTTTTGTTCCTGTGTATGGGTTGGACCCATACACTAGATTGATAGATCAGGAAAAAGAAATGAAGGAAAGGGGGGGGGGGGGCGAGAGAGAGTGAAAAGTTGACTAATCGATTGATTGATTGATACATCAGGAGAAAGATGCAGAAAAGGACACTGAACAGAGGAGAGAAAGATATTTGGTTGATTAAATCATGTAGGAGAAAGAGGAAAGAAAGAGATCAATTCATTGGTAGATGAGAGGGAGGGAAAGATAGAGCATGGACTGATGGAGAGAAATGAGTAAGGAGTGAGTGTAAGAGAAATATATGTTAACAGGGGTACACTTGTCAGACATATTATAGTTCTTTTCAGCAGGGAGGTGGGAGTTCCCAGTTATAAGTAGCATCACTTCTTTTCTTCTACTTAGTCTACCATCGCAGACAATAAATTAACATTTTGAGGACATTTTTCATCCCCTGAGTGAAGACTATTCCTTACTCCATGGCTATGCCTTGTCCAAAGTAGTTGCAGTATATGCTTTATTGTAGTCTCATAATGCAGATTCTACTTCATGGACTACACAAAGTTCATGGGAATGTGCTTCCAAACTCCCAACTACTCCTCTAAACTTAAAGAGGTCTGTAAACCCAGACTGCCACCACTCTTACATAATGATCAGGCTGGTTCCCAAGACAACCACTCCACATCCAGTAGACTGAGGTCAAAGGGATTAGCCCTGCCTCATAGTTAGTACACTGTGCACAGTGCACAGTGAATAGGAATTCACCACCATACAGAAGTGTACAGAGTGAAGTATGTTATCAGGCCCATGTGCAAAGTGGATGGAATTCACACTGTGCACAGAGTGAATGGGCCATATCCTATGAATAAAGTGAATGGATGCTTTACTGTGTACAGACTGAATGGGGGGGGGGGGGAGCATGGACAGCTCTTACATACCACCACCTACATACCCGCATGCCCTCAATCAATGAATTTGTCAAAGAAATTAATTTCTTCAAATAGAACAAATAGAACAAGTAAAGACAAAAATAAATTTAAGGTGGATAAAATTAAAAGATTTCCTAATATTGCTAAAATTATATAAGAATAAACCTGTGCCAGATATGTATTTGTTCCTGTGTATATTTTGTACCCATACACTAGATTGATAGATCAGGAGAAAATGGAGGGGTGCAGGAGGGAAAAAATTGATTAATTGATTGATACATCAGGAGAAAGATGCTAGAGAGGGTACAGAAAGATATTTAGTTGATTGACAGATCATGCAGGAGAAAGAGGAAAGAAAGAGGTCAATTCAAACCCTAACCTTAACCTTAACCCTGCCTCATAGTTTATTTCCAGGAGCGCTTACATGCTGAAAATGAATGGTGGCTTAATACACTGTGTACACAGTGAATAAGAATTCCCCTAAAGTGGATGGGATTCGTACTGTGTACAGCATGAACGGGAATGTACTTTTACTCGCACATTAAGGGTCTGTCTCATGATCTCACGCATGACATCCATATTTCTAACGCATTGGGACCCGACAGAAAAAAAAAAAGTAGCATGATTTGCTATACACTTCCACTGGCTGCCTTCGCATGAGCCATCTACAGGCCTGGCACACGCATTGAGAGCCGAGAGTGCAGTCAGCAAACAGTGCAACATGACTTGTACTTTGTACGTACATGTGATACAATGAATCACCCGCGAGAATCGCATGGTTTTATACGTATGGCCATGAATCGTATACATACATGTATACCATCTGCATCGATATCGTGATGAAACCCACCACGTGACACATGCGCTGAGTCATGAAAATCTCACGTATACAATTTTGTTGAACTTGGCATCTCTGATGCATACACAGAGCCACATATTCATGTTCCAAGCCGATATGATGATGCCTAACATTTCGCAGTGGCAATTAATAAAAAAATAACAGTGAGAAATCACGGGGGGGGGGGGGATCATTCATGCACAGGTAGAGTGTAATTCATGACATCAACTGCTAGAGACAAAAAAGCAGAGCAAAGGTTAATAAAAATCTAAAAATATGAAATAAAGGGGGATCTTTCTAAATTGTGTACAATACCAAATGCACAGCGAATAAGCACTGAAATTAACCAATTTTCAGCTTATTTGTTCAATTCTCTAGACTTCTTCTTCATCTGAAATTTTTGTTTCCTATATTGTACATTCCTATTCTACCTTTACATGACATTTCAATGTGAACAATAGAGGAGATCAATAAATAATGTGGGTCATTCTATATCTCATTTCTAATGAGTAGTGCCAACATGCAAATATGATACGGGTGTATCACTCATGCATGTACTCACCATTCTCATACATACACAAGACTAGGCATAACTGTATTGGCTGTATAGTATATATTGCTAATTTGTATTATATCCATACACATAGCCACGTATTCATGTTTCAAGTCAATAATATTATACCGATTATACCGCAGTGGCTATTTACCAATAACAACCTTAGAGTGAGAAATTAAGAGGGGTCATTCTACATTGTGTACAATACCACATGCACATCTCAGGGACTGCAGTGTACTGGTAACTTATGACGTCAACTGCTGCAAATGAGATTCTTCAGACAATTTAACATTTGAAAAGTTGATTGACACCTCCAATGATCATTCTCAACTACATCGAACATATCGCAGTGGCTATTTGCTGATAAAAAAACAACAGTGAGAAATTAAGGTGGGGGGCATTCTAAATTGTCTACAAAGCTGAGTGGCACACATTCAGTGTAATTTGTGACGTCAACTGCTGCAAATGAGATTCTTCAGACAATTCAACGTATGGGTATATTCATGCATGTACTCACCCTTCTCCAGGCCGTTATCATGCATACATGTACTTCATGCATAATTGTATTGGCTTGTACATGTTTGACGCTAATTTGTACATAATACATACACATAGCCACGCATTCATATTTCAAGCTTACTCTCGATACAACGAGCACGGATATAACGAGGTTTCGTTATAACGAGGGAAATATCTCGGGCCCAAAATTGTCTACATGCAAACCTATGGTGCACTACGCCGCTTACAACGAGCACGGTTATAACGAGATTTCGTTATAACAAGCTTTTCATGTTGACCCCAAGACAAAGAAAAACATAACAAATGTGTCCGTTACAACGAGGAACGAAAAATTGAGGGCGAGCGGGCTGAAAGCAATCTTCTTACACACGTATTGCTTTGGCAACGCGTGGAGCTCGGAGCTAGCCAGACACACACCTCGTAATACACTGTACACACAACGCGAGCATGTACTCCTTCGCATGGCTTATGTACATTGAAAACACATGTATTGCATCGGCAACGCATGGAGCCAGACACGCACCTCGTAATACATGTACACTGTACACACAACGCAGGCATGCACTCCTTCGCATAGCGTACGCACATGTCTTGCATCGGCAACGCATGGAGCCTCGTAATACACTGTACACACAACGCGAGCATGTACTCCTTCGCATGGCTTATGTACATTGAAAGCACGTATGTATTGCATCGGCAACGCATGGAGCCAGACACACACCTCGTAATACATGTACACTGTACACACAACGCAGGCATGTACTCCTTCGCATAGCGTACGCACATGTACATTGGAAGCACATGTCTTGCATCGGCAACGCATGGAGCCTCGTAATACACTGTACACACAACGCAAGCATGTACTCCTTCGCATAGCGTACGTACATGTATATTGAAAGCACATGTTTGCATCGGTAACGCATGGAGCCAGACACACGTGTCTCGTAATACACTGCACACATACGGGAGCATACTCCTTCGCACAGAGTACGTGCATGGAAAGCATGTGGTTTGAAAGTCAGATTCATGTCATGTAATGCAATTAGCTATTTAAACGGCGACAGTATAACGAGGTCGGATGATGTGTTGGGCAAAAATATATTGTCTTTTCCATTTGAAAACGCATGTTTCCAATCCCCCTTTTCCCGTTTGATAACGCATGTTTCCGAGGCGGCTATAGATATCAAAACATAGTAAAACACAAAGAACACACAAGCACACATATTTCAATGTTTTTTATTGTTTTTTATGCTGTTTGGATATAACGAGGTTTCGTTATAACGAGGAAAAACCTCTGGTCCCGACAACCTCGTTATATCGAGAGTAAGCTGTACAATGATACTGATATCGCAGTGGCTATTTGCCGATCAAAACCTAAGAGTGAGAAATTGAGGGGCCTTTCTTCTTTTGGTACAATAGCAGATGAACATCTCAAGAACTGCAGTGTACCGGTCACATATGACGTCAACTGCTAGAAACAAATGAGATTCTTCAGACAATTACATGTAAACATTTGAAAAGTTGACAGACACATTCAATCATTATTCTCAACTGCACCAAACATATTGCAGTTGCTATTTGCCGATAAAATAACAACTTTGAGACAGGGCATTCTAAATTTGGTACAACTGAGTGCGGGCACATTCCTACAGGCATTATGTACTTACTGTGACGTCAACTGCTACAAACGACATTCTTCAGACAATTCAACAATTTGAAAGTTGACGACACGTTCAATGATCATTTTCAACTACACCAAACATATCGCAGTGGCTATTTGCCGATAAAAAAACAACGGTGAGAATTTAAAGGGGGGCATTCTAAATTGTCTCCCATACCAAATGCACAGTGAATAAGCGCTGTGAAATTAACCACTTTTGAGCTTGTTTCATTTTGTAGACTCTCCCTTCATCTGAAATTTTGGTTCCTACATTGTACATTTCTATTTTACCTACACACGACATGTCAATGTGAATAATAGAAAAGATCAAAAAATAATGTGGGTCATTCTAAATGTCACTTCTAATGAGCAACATGCAAACATGATGGGGTGGGTGTACCACTTAGACATACATGTGTACTCACCGTTCGCCACGCCAGGTCTGGCGGGCTGGAAGTATTCCAAACATGCCAAAGAAGGATTGATGAAAAGAATACCTTAATTTCAGCGTCATAATCTGCTTTCCTTTGTATAAAACCTTGTCTTTCTTATCTCGGAAGCCTTCAGCTGAACTTGTCTTCTATGAATTCGCCAATTATTTCCAATTACCAAGAAAAAGGATGATTTCGTCATACAGCCGGATAAAGCTTTTGGCTATACACAAAACATATGGAAGTATCCAGTTGTTGCAACTTCACGCACGGTCTCGGGTGGCCTGGGGTCAATCAGTCCGTGCGCGTGCGAGAGTCCGAAACATTTTGAATAGAATTCTGTCATAACTTTACAAAATTGCAGATATTTTTACTTTGAAAAATAATATCGAGCCGGCAATTCAGAAATCCGTAGAAAGATAAATTCAGACCTCAATTCCTGAATCCTGAGGCGTAGCATATTAGAAATTGAAAGAAAAATGTTGTCAAAGAGAGGCAAAAATGTTCGAAAATTCTGTTTACAAAATGAACGAGAGTTGTACTGCATGTGTACGAATTCAGAAGTGTAACCCTAGCACTGCTGGGGTGGGGGGGGGGGGGGGGGAGAAGGGCATGGACAGCTCTTACCTCCTTCCACCTACCTGGGGGGGGGGGGGGGATGACCAGCTTAAATACTATATAACTAAGGGGGCAAGAACAGTTCTTACATTCTATTATCTACCTTGAGGGGGGGGGGGGGGGAGACATAATTATATTCTACCACCTCCATGTGAGATACCGACTATAGAAGTCGTACCTATCTTGAGGTTGGGGCAGCTAGGGGGAGGGGATGTGGGGGAGGGGGAAGGGCATCGACAGCTCTTACCTCCTTTCATCTACCTTTGTGGGGCGGGGGGGGGGGGGGTGGGGTGATGACCAGCTTAAATACTACATACCTATAAGGGGGGGCGAGAACAGCTCTTATATTCTATTACCTACCTTGGTGGGAGGGGGGGGGAGACATTAACGGCCTTATAACATCCAACTACATACCTTGGGTTGGGGGGGGCATGGACAGGACATAATTATATTCTACCACCTCCATGTGACATACCGACTATAGAAGTTTTACCTATCTTGAGGTTGGGGCTGATATAGAACCACCACCGAACTCTATAAACAATGTCGCGCCACAAGAGCTCAGTTGTGTCACTGTGTGGGCCTTAAATAATTTGGTACTTTGTAAATATTAATTATAGATTGTACATTGTAGGGAAGAAAAGTAGTCCGAATAAAGGAAATGTAATATATCAGATGAAGAGCTTTTTAATTCCCATCTGTTTCTATGTTTACGAACGATCATTTATAAAATACACAGTCACATTAAAAAAAAAAGCACATTGCTACTACCACTCAGGTCGTAAACTTTTTGTGTAGTAAGGCCAAGATTCTAGTGGCATCGTGGTCTGATGTATCCCCTATTCCCTGTTGGGGGAGAGAGAGATACAAAAAAAATGACTACTTTTCTCAAAATCCAGAATATACAAATTCACTACAGATTATCATAGGGCAGGAAAAAAAGGGGCGAATAACGAAAATACAATAGACATCAGATAAAGGAAGATTCGAAGGACACGCACATACTGTGTAAATAGAATGATGTATACCCCTAGTTGTGACAAAGCCAACTTCAAGTTATGATAATGAAACAAACTACCATTTTCATTCAAAATTATATTTCATTACCATAAGTTATGCAATATAATGCAACTGTGTGTTGATGATGCAATGAACATTGTGCACATAAAGCTTTGGTCTCTATTCATGCTGTCGCCACCAATGAAAGTTCTGAATTGACATTTGGAACATCATGGGAATCGAACCCATCCGACAAAGCACAAAATGCGACCATTGCAATAAGTGATCATGGACCTCCTTGGATCCAGATGATGTAGTGTTATTTCATTTATTGTTTATTGACCATGCACAACAATAAAATAATCACAGAGTCAATCAATTTATTTCTCTATGAAATTAATCTCTCATGATAGTACACGTGCAGAAGGATAGCTAGAGAAAGTAGATAAACACGGTGGGAAGAAGATTTCCTAATATTGCTAAAATTATAATATATAAGAATAAACCTGTGCTAGATATGTTTTTGTTCCTGTGTATGGGTTGGACCCATACTTTAGATTAATAGATCAGGAGAAAGAAATGAAGGAGAGGGGGGGGGTGTGGCATGGAGGAGTGAAAGAATTTACTAATTTGATTGAATGATTGATAGATAGATTGATTGATTGATTGATACATCAGGAGAAAGATGCATGAAAGGATACTGATCTGAGGAGAGAGAGAGATTTGGGCAGGGCTCTCGCTATATGGAAAATAACCCGTGGCGCAACCCAATGACATTTATTTTAAAAAGTTATTTTAGCCTTAACTTGAAGCACATAATTATGAATGTGCTGTGAACGCGCGAACCGCGCGCTTTACGCATACAATGCGCGTGCTAATAGCTAAGGGACAGTGCTTGCATTTACTCGTCGAATGCGATGTCATCGGCCGCGAATATAGGCGCTCGATTGCCGATCCATGTCCATGTAGAATTGCGTGATTCCATGTCCAACTCTTGTTTCTAACCTGTGTGTGATACACACATCACTGTTGGCGCTGTGTGTGTGTGTTGATAATTCACGCATAACTGTACTCTGTGCATGTGTGGTGCCTGAAGTGAAATCGGCAAATGGATCACGACTCTTGATGGCCTGATTGGCGCAGTTCAGCTTCCTAAAACAAAATAATATTAATATTATTATTAAATATTAAACTATATTTCATCATGAGTTTTGTGTCAAAAATGTGAAGTGTTCCTCTCTTCCAAAAGAAGTGTAATTTCAACATGTGTTTGTCATGATACAGCTTCTTTGTGTTTCTTCCTGTTCATATATTATATTTCTTTATTATTTGTTTGTATTTTGCAACACAATATGTTGTTCGACGCTACTACTGGTAGTTATGTCTTGCTTGCGTTGTTGCATGTTTTGAGGGTAATGTCCTTTACAAAGTCAAGACAATCAAAATGTGTCTGCTGATCAGAGAAAACTGCCTTTTGTTCACAAATGTACATGTAAATGACATTTAACATGGTGTGTTGGTGACTCATTGCTGGAACTGATGTCATACCCGTTCAAGAGAACGAGTAAGAGAGATGTTTTATTTAGTGGTGCGATGGTGATGAGTGATGGTAAAGAGGGGAATTTTTTTTTGTTTTTTCATGGTCCCTCATTATAAGTAGGCTAATGTTCAACTTATCACCCTTCCATTTCACCCCATCGTGTTTCTGTCAGCAGAGTCATTATCCACAACTCCACATGTAACCAGATCTGTTCTTCAATGCTATTCGTAACAACAATCCCCCCTTAAATATCATAAATGCACAGCGCAGCCTAGCCTAGCCAGCCCCAAAACATTAAAGGAATGCTAATAGCCTTGCACGCGCACGAGGCATCAGCATGATGCCAGGACACGTGGTCTGTCGACACAAGTATGCAAGCTCCGGCAAAAAATTCCATGCCTTATCATGATTGGTCACTATTGCGCATATCAGAAAACTCATAAACCAATGACACTCTGTATAGTGTTTTCCTAGGAAAGCACGCTTATTGGCAAGCAAAAACATCACAGTCGCCCTGAGAGACTACCGTGAGAACCTTTCTCTTTCCCTGCCTCGATCTTCTCTTGACCTAGAGCTCTCTCTCTCTCTCTCTCTCCCATTCCCTCTCCTTTTCTGTCTCTGCCTAGCCCATGAATGCAGTGCGCCCCAGAACTTAGGAATTTGAGATGGTGCTTACAAGATTACAAGTTGCCGGCGCGCACGAGGTATGCGCACGCTCGTAAATCTGACATGCCATTGTGACAGCCATAATAAACAAAGGCGAAGCTTTTGGTTACCATTGGTTACTGTTCCTCGTTCTGTGACTGAAGTATGTTAGACTGTATCAGGCTAAACTTTCGCATGATCTTAATAGTGTACATTATCATTTGCTGCAGGTCTCGATCTCACATTCTCTCTGCCTCTAATCTTCTTTTAACTTTCTTGATCTCTCGCAAACTTCTCTTTTTCTTTCCCTGCATCTGTCTTCTTTCTACCGCTCAATCACTCTCCTCTTTTTCTTTCTGTCTTTCTCTATCTTCTTTTTACTCTCGTTCCCTCTCTCTCCATCTTCCTATCTCTATCAACTCCTCTCTCGTTTTCTTTACCTGCCTCTCCCGCTATCTTCTTTCTACCGCTCTCCTTTCCTCTCTTGTTATTTCTCTGCCTCTGCCTTGATCTTCTCTTTATCTTTCTCTCCTTTTCTATTATTCTTTCTCTGCCTCTGCCTCTATCTTCTCTCCATCCCCCTCTCTCCTTTCCCCCTTTTCTTTCTCTGCCTATTCCTCTACTTTCTTTCTAGCTCTCCCCTTTCCTCCCTCTTTCTTTCTCTTTCTTTGCTTGTCTTCTTTCTACCATTCACTCACTCCCTTTCCTCATTTTCTTTCTCTGCTGTTCTCTATCTTCTTTTTACTCTCGTTCCCTCTCTCTCCATCTTCCTATCTCTATCAACTCCTCTCTCATTTTCTTTCCCTGCCTCTCCCGCTATCTTCTTTCTACCGCTATCCTTTCCTCTCTTGTTCTTTCTCTGCCTCAGCCTTGATCTTCTCTTTACCTTTCTCTCCTTTCCTATTCTTTCTCTGCCTCTGCCTCTGTCTTCTCTCTACCACCCCCTCTCTCTCTCCTTTCCCCTTTTTCTTTCTCTGCCTATTCGTCTAATTTCTTTCTAGCTCTCCCCTTTCCTCCCTCTCTCTCTCTCTCTTTCTTTGCTTGTCTTCTTTCTACCGCTCACTCACTCCCTTTCCTCGTTTTCTTTCTCTGCTTTTCTCTATCTTCTGTTTACTCTCGTTCCCCCCTCTCTCTCCCCATCTTCCTATCTCTTATTATAAGATGTCTGCACTGTGGTGATGTTGATTGTTTATTAAAGATGGGTAGCGTGGTCTTTCAGTGAGACTCTTAACTAATAGTACAAATGTAGAAGACGACGATATAGATGTAGACGGATAGAGACGATGAATTAGAGTTGACGATCCTTTATTGAATGTATCTCGTGGATGTACATTTCATGATCTGGAACAGTCATATATCAATGGTACACGATGGTTGAGTAATACAGCTGTTGAATATATATAAAGAAGTAGGTATGTTGTAATAGCTAAAATGATGCTGTGGTCCCTCTGTGACATGGCACTTTAAACCTACACGAGGCGGCTAAAGAGAGATGCGACTATCCCTGATGGTGGTATAGAAGCAGAGTCCTTTATTCTGGACTGGGTGTGGAGTTTATACCAGGGAGTAATAGATATGGGAGGAATTTAGTAGGAAGGGAGTATTGTTTATCAGGAGCTAATTACCGAGGACAGATAACCACTAGGGAGGAGAGAGCGGGAGAGAGGATGAGAGTAAAACCGAGAGAGAAAGAGTGAATATATGGTCCCTGTGTCCTTGGCTTTATTGCCTGACAACAGAGAGAGAAAGGGAGAGAAGGTGTGTGTGGGGGACATTAAAGGGAGGGGTATGGTGAGATCTTACATTATCAACTTCACTCTCTCTTCCCTCTTTTATCTCTCCATCACTCCTTGTTTTGCCTTTTCATCTCTCTTCCTCCAGCTTTCTCCATTCCCCCCGCCCCCCCTCCTTCTGTACATCATGCTAAAATGCCGAGGTCTATGGTCGGTCGCAAGAGGGATTTATTATGGTCTATATCTGTGTACTGCGCTTAATTGCGACCAATAAACAGCTGGCCAATTATGTAAGCTGGCCAACTTGATGGACTGAAAATATTTCAATATAAGGTGAATCATAAAGACGTAATCTTTGCTTTGAGTCACATTTTTTTTTATGAATGAAACATAACATTAATTCATCAACTCACTAGTAGGCCTAAGTCTTACCAGACAGCTGCGTATACCTCCAAGTCTACGTAGGTGTCATAATACCCAGAGGTTATCACGATGGCTTTACTATAGTTACTATGAGTCAAAGATGCATTGTAAACTACATGTACGCACAGAGTCAAGTCATTTACCAACAGATTTGTAAACAAAAATATCTCAAAGCCTGCATAAATTTGCAATCAAAATCCCCAATACTTCACGTGTGCTTCATGACCTCATGAGGTCAGATTCAGTGTTAGGTCAGATGGGGACACCTCTGGGGTGAGGATGGTGATAAATCTGGAATTAATCTGTTGTCTCGCCAATGGCTTGGAGCCCAGGACCCAGGGGACTGATAAGAAACTGAGTTGCTTGTCTGTCTTCACCTCCGAATGGACCACTAAGCTTGTGGAATGCCACGAGTTGAGCAAACTCCGATCGGTAGCGTGGATTGCGCAACACGTGGTTATGCAAGTTAAGACATGTGGTTTCGATTTGTCTCAACTCCGACCTCCCTTCTCTCTCTCCCTCTCTCTTTCTAAATAAATCGTCTCGTCCATCCACTCTCTCTTTCCCTCTCTCTCCCCGATGTTCGAAGTGGAAGTGTGTGCCGGGGTAGAGTGGCCATGTACTGTGTGTGTGTGTGTGTGTATCGTGGTCATATTCTGTGTGTGGGTGTGTGTGTGTGTACCTTGGGAGTATTGTCGGGGTATCATGCGGCTCGAGTTGTTCCAGTTCTACCACTGGGTTCTTGTGTGCGCTGAACATGTGCAGGAATGACCGATGGATGGCTCTGCTTGCATTGCATGTATGTACGGTAATCGGGCGATTCGCACAGGCACATTGAGTGGTTTAGATATTCCCTGCTCTGCCGATGCGCGCTAAAGCTGGAATCGTACTTTGAACAACAAACTTTAAGACACGCGGCGCTATGTTTTTAAATTGAAATAGGCGTGGCGGTATTTGTTTAATATTAATAACTCGTGGCGCTGGTTTGGGTCAACCACAGAACCCGTGGCGGCACCGCCACTGGTTCTCAACGGTGGCGAGAGGCTTGGTTCATTGAATCATGCGTAAGGACACGTTCAATGATTATTCTCAACTACACCGTACATATCGCAGCGGCTATTTGCCAATAAAAAAGCAGGGGGCATTCTAAATTTGGTACAGTACTAAGTTGCAAATGCATAGAGTATATGCAGTCTATATGTACGTACTGTAACATCAACTGTTACAAACGAAATTGTTAGGACATTTCAACCGTAACGACACGTTCAATGATTATTCTCAACTACACCCAACATATCGCAGCGGCTATTTGCCGATAAAAAAGCAACAGTGAGAAATTAAAAGGGGGCATTCTAAATTTGATACAATACTAAGTGGCAAATGCATAGAGTACATGCAGTCTATGTACGTACTGTGACGTCAACTGTTAAAACGAAATTGTTCAGACATTTCAATCGTAACGACACGTTCAATGATTATTCTCAACTACACCGAACATATCGCAGCGGCTATTTGCCGATAAAAAAGCAACAGTGAGAAATTAAAAGGGGGCATTCTAAATTTGATACAATACTAAGTGGCAAATGCATAGAGTACATGCAGCTGCAGTACGTACTGTGACGTCAACTGTTACAAACGAAATTGTTCGGACAATTGAACCATGACGACACGTTCAATGATCATTCTCAACTACACCGAACATATCGCAGTGGCTTTTTTCCAATAAAAAAACAACGGTGAGAATTTAAGGGGGGGCATTCTAATTTGTCTCATACCAAATGCACAGTGAATAAGTGCTGAAATTAACCACTTTTGAGCTTATTTGTTTCATTTTGTAGACTCTCCCTTCATCTGAAATTTTGGTTCCTACATTGTACATTTCTATTTTACCTATACACGACATGTCAATGTGAATAATAGAAAAGATCAAAAAATAATGTGGGTCATTCTAAATGTCTAATGAGCAACATGCAAACATGATGGGGTGGGTGTACCACTTAGACATGTACTCACCGTTCGCCACGCCAGGTCTGGCGGGCAGGAAGTATTCCAAAGGATTGATGAAAAGAATACCTTAATTTCAGCGTCATAATCTGCTTTCCTTTGTATAAAACCTTGTCTTTCTTATCTCGGAAGCCTTCAGCTGAACTTGTCTTCTATGAATTCGCCAATTATTTCCAATTACCAAGAAAAAGGATGATTTCGTCATACAGCCGGATAAAGCTTTTGGCTATACACAAAACATATGGAAGTATCCAGTTGTTGCAACTTCACGCACGGTCTCGGGTGGCCTGGGGTCAATCAGTCCGTGCGCGTGCGAGAGTCCGAAACATTTTGAATAGAATTCTGTCATAACTTTACAAAATTGCAGATATTTTTACTTTGAAAAATAATATCGAGCCGGCAATTCAGAAATCCGTAGAAAGATAAATTCAGACCTCAATTCCTGAATCCTGAGGCGTAGCATATTAGAAATTGAAAGAAAAATGTTGTCAAAGAGAGGCAAAAATGTTCGAAAATTCTGTTTACAAAATGAACGAGAGTTGTACTGCATGTGTACGAATTCAGAAGTGTAACCCTAGCACTGCTGGGGTGGGGGGGGGGGGGGGGGGGGGGAGAAGGGCATGGACAGCTCTTACCTCCTTCCACCTACCTGGGGGGGGGGGGGGATGACCAGCTTAAATACTATATAACTAAGGGGCAAGAACAGTTCTTACATTCTATTATCTACCTTGAGGGGGGGGGGGGGAGACATAATTATATTCTACCACCTCCATGTGAGATACCGACTATAGAAGTCGTACCTATCTTGAGGTTGGGGCAGCTAGGGGGAGGGGATGTGGGGGAGGGGGAAGGGCATCGACAGCTCTTACCTCGTTTCATCTACCTCTGTGGGGGGGGGGGGGGGGTGGGGTGATGACCAGCTTAAATACTACATACCTATAAGGGGGGCGAGAACAGCTCTTATATTCTATTACCTACCTTGGTGGGAGGGGGGGGGGGAGACATTAACGGCCTTATAACATCCAACTACATACCTTGGGTTGGGGGGGGGGGCATGGACAGGACATAATTATATTCTACCACCTCCATGTGACATACCGACTATAGAAGTTTTACCTATCTTGAGGTTGGGGCTGATATAGAACCACCACCGAACTCTATAAACAATGTCGCGCCACAAGAGCTCAGTTGTGTCACTGTGTGGGCCTTAAATAATTTGGTACTTTGTAAATATTAATTATAGATTGTACATTGTAGGGAAGAAAAGTAGTACGAATAAAGGAAATGTAATATATCAGATGAAGAGCTTTTTAATTCCCATCTGTTTCTATGTTTACGAACAATCATTTATAAAATACACAGTCACATTAAAAAAAAAGCACATTGCTACTACCACTCAGATCGTAAACTTTTTGTGTAGTAAGGCCAAGATTCTAGTGGCATCGTGGTCTGATGTATCCCCTATTCCCTGTTGGGGGAGAGAGAGATACAGAAAAAAAATGACTACTTTTCTCAAAATCCAGAATATACAAATTCACTACAGATTATCATAGGGCAGGAAAAAAAGGGGCGAATAACGAAAATACAATAGACATCAGGTAAAGAAAGATTCGAAGGACACGCACATACTGTGTAAATAGAATGATGTATACCCCTAGTTGTGACAAAGCCAACTTCAAGTTATGATAATGAAACAAACTACCATTTTCATTCAAAATTATATTTCATTACCATAAGTTATGCAATATAATGCAACAGTGTGTTGATGATGCAATGAACATTGTGCACATAAAGCTTTGGTCTCTATTCATGCTGTCGCCACCAATGAAAGTTCTGAATTGACATTTGGAACATCATGGGAATCGAACCCATCCGACAAAGCACAAAATGCGACCATTGCAATAAGTGATCATGGACCTCCTTGGATCCAGATGATGTAGTGTTATTTCATTTATTGTTTATTGACCATGCACAACAATAAAATAATCACAGAATCAATCAATTTATTTCTCTATGAAATTAATCTCTCATGATAGTACACGTGCAGAAGGATAGCTAGAGAAAGTAGATAAACACGGTGGGAAGAAGATTTCCTAATATTGCTAAAATTATAATATATAAGAATAAACCTGTGCTAGATATGTTTTTGTTCCCGTGTATGGGTTGGACCCATACTTTAGATTGATAGATCAGGAGAAAGAAATGAAGGAGAGGGGGGGGGGTGTGGCATGGAGGAGTGAAAGAATTTACTAATTCGATTGAATGATTGATAGATAGATTGATTGATTGATTGATACATCAGGAGAAAGATGCATGAAAGGATACTGATCTGAGGAGAGAGAGAGATTTGGTTCATTGAATCATGCGTAAGGACACGTTCAATGATTATTCTCAACTACACCGTACATATCGCAGCGGCTATTTGCCAATAAAAAAGCAGGGGGCATTCTAAATTTGGTACAGTACTAAGTGGCAAATGCATAGAGTATATGCAGTCTATATGTACGTACTGTAACATCAACTGTTACAAACGAAATTGTTAGGACATTTCAACCGTAATGACACGTTCAATGATTATTCTCAACTACACCCAACATATCGCAGCGGCTATTTGCCGATAAAAAAGCAACAGTGAGAAATTAAAAGGGGGCATTCTAAATTTGATACAATACTAAGTGGCAAATGCATAGAGTACATGCAGTCTATGTACGTACTGTGACATCAACTGTTAAAACGAAATTGTTCGGACATTTCAACCGTAACGACACGTTCAATGATTATTCTCAACTACACCGAACATATCGCAGCGGCTATTTGCCGATAAAAAAGCAACAGTGAGAAATTAAAAGGGGGCATTCTAAATTTGATACAATACTTAGTGGCAAATGCATAGAGAACATGCAGTCTATATGTACGCACTGTGACGTCAACTGTTACAAACGAAATTGTTCGGACAATTGAACCATGACGACACATTCAATGATCATTCTCAACTACACCGAACATATCGCAGCGGCTATTTGCCGATAAAAAAGCAACAGTGAGAAATTAAAAGGGGGCATTCTAAATTTGATACAAAACTAAGTGGCAAATGCATAGTACATGCAGTCTATGTACGTACTGTGACGTCAACTGTTACAAACAAAATTGTTCGGACAATTGAACCGTAACGACACGTTCAATGATTATTCTCAACTACACCCAACATATCGCAGCGGCTATTTGCCGATAAAAAAGCAACAGTGAGAAATTAAAAGGGGGCATTCTAAATTTGATACAATACTAAGTGGCAAATGCATAGAGTACATGCAGCTGCAGTACGTACTGTGACGTCAACTGTTACAAACGAAATTGTTCGGACAATTGAACCATGACGACACGTTCAATGATCATTCTCAACTACACCGAACATATCGCAGTGGCTTTTTTCCAATAAAAATAACAACGGTGAGAATTTAAGGGGGGCATTCTAAATTGTCTCATACCAAATGCACAGTGAATAAGTGCTGAAATTAACCACTTTTGAGCTTATTTGTTTCATTTTGTAGACTCTCCCTTCATCTGAAATTTTGGTTCCTACATTGTACATTTCTATTTTACCTATACACGACATGTCAATGTGAATAATAGAAAAGATCAAAAAATAATGTGGGTCATTCTAAATGTCTAATGAGCAACATGCAAACATGATGGGGTGGGTGTATCACTTAGACATGTACTCACCGTTCGCCACGCCAGGTCTGGCGGGCAGGAAGTATTCCAAAGGATTGATGAAAAGAACACCTTAATTTCAGCGTCATAAACAGCTTTCCTTTGTATAAAACATGGTCTCCCTTATCTTGAAAGCCTTCAGTTGAACTAGCCTTCTTTGTATTCGCCAATTATTTCCAATTACCAAGAAAAAAGATGATTTCGTCACACAGCCGGATAAAGCTTTGGCTTAATAACAAGTTATTCACAAATCATATGGAAGTAGTTCCAGTTGTTGCAACTTAACGGTCTCGGGTACCTAAGGTCAATCAGTCCGTGCGAGAGTCCAAAACATTTTAAATAGAATTCTGTCATAACTTTACAAAATTGCAGATATTTTTACTTTAAAAAATAATGTCGAGCTGGCA
Source organism: Arbacia lixula (assembly GCA_963669155.1). Lineage (NCBI taxonomy): Eukaryota > Metazoa > Echinodermata > Echinoidea > Arbacioida > Arbaciidae > Arbacia > Arbacia lixula. The sequence continues at coordinate 28,743,674 of OZ022582.1, read as the reverse complement.
ATTAAGAAATCCGTAGAAAGATAAATTCAGACCTCAATTCCTGAATCCTGAGGTGTAGGATATTTTAAATTGAAAGAAAAATGTTGTCAAAGAGAGGCAAAAAAGTTCGAAAATGACCAAAAATGTTCAAAAATTCACAAATAAAAACATCACACTTTGAAAGTCGCTTAATTTTCAGAAAAAATTATAACATTTCATGAATGTCTCTAAGGTGATAAAAATATAGCCATTGATGACATCCTACCCATTCACTGTACTATATGAGGTTTAATTGCAAAGAAAAAACATGTCAAACATGACCTAAGCAATTGAGGTACCCAAACGTCAAATTTGAGGTACACAGGGTTGATTTGAGGTACCCAAAGTTAAATTTCAGGTACCCAAAGTTAATTTCGAGGTACCCAAAGTTAATTTCGAGGTACCCGAGGTAAAATCTCGGGTACCCAGAGTCAAATTTCAGGGAGTCACGTCATATTTCGGGTACCAAGGTACAATTTGGGGGAACCGCGTCAAATTTCGGGGAGACTTGGTCAATTCTCGGGTGCCCAAAGGTACGGGATGATAACCCTAACCCTAACCCTAACCCTAACCCTAACCCTAACCCTAACCCTAACCCTAACCCTAACCCTAACCCTAACCCTAACCCTAACCCTAACCCTAACCCTAACCCTAACCCTAACCCTAACCCTAACCCTAACCCTAACCCTAACCCTAACCCTAACCCTAACCCTAACCCTAACCCTAACCCTAACCCTAACCCTAACCCTAACCCTAACCCTAACCCTAACCCTAACCCTAACCCTAACCCTAACCCTAACCCTAACCCTAACCCTAACCCTAACCCTAACCCTAACCCTAACCCTAACCCTAACCCTAACCCTAACCCTAACCCTAACCCTAACCCTAACCCTAACCCTAACCCTAACCCTAACCCTAACCCTAACCCTAACCCACTGGTTCCATTCGAAACCAACTGGTTCTAGTCAGGCTCAGCGTAGCACTATAATTAAAACGAAGAAAAGGGGCGTATCATTTTGAATTTCCAACGGTCAGAACGCACGTGTGCGGAATTGAGTGATGAAATCTCTGAAAATTGATCTTCGCATATTTTTGTTATTTTTCCAACTAAATTCATCTAACTTTCACCATGGATGTAGACATATCATATCATATATGAATTTTCAATAAATATGACGCAGTACTTTTTTTTTAATGAATACTTTTGTGATTTGATTGAACGAGTGAAGAGGTGTTTATTTTTTCCCGACACAAGTCTGCGACCGAATAAATCTTTGACATAAATGATTGACATGTTACTAGAGTTTAGACCCCAGTCTCCCTCTCCACGAAGTTTCGTGCTGGAGCAATTAGGATTTCTGTCAAATTTTGAGCAAAGAAACCTTAGACTTTTTACAAAAATGCTGGAGTTTTACATCTACGATTGAGCAATGCGCACGCGCAGATCACACTGCGTGTCGCGGGATGCGTATTTCCCGCAAATGTAGGCTTATCATTGTCAAAAGCTTATGAGATTCCGCACTCTTGACCCATACGCTTTTGTAGGTATTAAAGTAAGTTTAGGCGTATTTTGTTTATTTCTACAATCTCTTTCAATTGTGACATTTATCTGTATGTTTTGCACTAAAATGCTCCATCAAGAAAATGTATTAGAAGAATTCACAAGCTCACAGGTAAATAACCTTCCGTAATTTTGGAATACGTCTATTCTTACACAGTTACAGAGGCATGTATACCCATAGATAGTTCTGACGTAGTCATGTCTACACCCATACATCAGCTCACTTCTCGGTTGTATTGCAAAGTAGTCACATTTATCACGTTTATACAGTCATGCTAGGACAATCGCAAGACACCATTGGCACTGCCTTTCGCACAGGCAGCTAGCTGCCTCACGTTGAACCACACCGGTTGTATTGCCAGCTACCTCACGTAACGCACCGGTAGTCTGCTAGGCTGCTCCCATACCGAACCCACGCATGCCTTGTACACGCTTTGCCAATGGACCATTCCGATATTCGACCCCTGATAGCAGAGACTGGTAAAAATCATGTCCATTTTACGTCTTTTGGATGTCGTGTCTTACGTCTTTATGACGTCATATAATGACGTCTTAAAGACGCGACTTTGCAACAGCTCACGACGTCAAAAAAAACGTCATATTGTGACGTCATTTTGACGTCGTTTCGGTTAAAATACGTCTTTAAGACGTCGTTTAAACACGAAAATGCTGTTTAAATGACCGAAAACTGGTAAATATCACGTCTTAATTACATCTTTTTTACGTCGTGTCTCACGTCATTATGACGTCAAATAATGTTGTCTTTACGACATCGTAAAATGACGTCTTAAAGACGTGACTTTGCAACAGCACACGACGTCAAATAAGACGTCATATTTTGACGTCATTATGACGTCACATAATGTCGTCTTTACAACATCTTAAAATGACGTCTCAATGACGTCACAAAATGACGTCTTTAAGACGCGACTTTGCAACAGCTCACGACGTCAAATAAGACGTCACATAATGACGTTTTTACGACATCATAAAATGACGTCTTAATCACATCTTAAAGACGTTATTGACGTAATGTTTATGACCTGTATGAAAAAAAAAATTATGATAATGTGACATAATCTCACATAACTAATCATCCATACACATATGCACATTTAACATTAATCCTAACCTTGTCCTATCCTAACCCTATCCTATCCTACTCCTACCCTATTCCTATCTAATTCCTGAGCACACTCACTTTATATAGTAGTCCGGTAATATGGATCAAAAAATATTGGTTAATACAACTAAAGATTAATATTTTGTTGTAATTGTTGTCTGCACTCAATTTGGTGGCATTTGCTTTTTAATGTCTAAACTTCAAAACATTCACTGAAATGTATGCTTAAATATTCCTTTTGTCTAATTATATGACAATTAATCTATTCAAAAGTACAAAAATATGACACAAGTCAATACCACTATTGCAGACATGAATATTCATTAGCATCTCAGCTGTTTTTCAAGCTTTTCAAGTTTTTCAAGCATATGTAGATAACATACTGCGCCAGTTGGATGAACAGTAATTGCTTTAAGTGAAAGTTATCAACTACCGGTATAAATTCAGGTAAGGCTTAGGATTAGACGGAGATGGGATGGGATTAAGATTAGTTGGTCTGTTAAAGACGTCATCATGACATGAATATTATGTCATATTGTGGTCATGCAACAAGTAGAGATGTGTTGCTCATTTAAGCACATCATATGGAGATTGTAACATTGACGTTAATATGATGACATTTAAATAATGACTTAAATATTACATTATACTATGGTCATACAAGAAGTCAGTATTTATTGGTCATGGAAATAAATCTTATTGACATCATAGTATTGACGTAAACTTAGAAAGGCGCTAAATCCATTCCTGTTAAGTTGGAGAAAATTAGTGTTTTTGAATTACACACATATATGTCTCTGTTTATTGATCAAATGTTCTCAGGTAGAAGAGTTATCTCTATAGGTCATAAAAATGCAATTTAGAAGTATTCTGCATAGCATGTATTTTACATAAATTTTCATATCTTATCAATCTTTATAATTTAGCAACATTTAGTAACATTATTCAACCTGTACATGGGTATAGTGAATACAGCAATTCGAAGACGTGAAATGTTATACATGTATTTATGTTCATCGATACAGGTATCTTTTACTTCGGTTGAATGTAGATGTAGAGTACAGATTGACAAGCAATAAAGATTACAACATTGACAAATCAATGGATGCAGATCCATGATGTCATAATATTCATTAGGGGTACCATAAACTGTTGTAAAGGCAGCTCAATAGAGCAGAATGTCACTTTTTGTCAGATAGCTGTGCTGGACGCATGGTGCACAACAGTGGAACGTGTAGACTGATAGTGATTTAATGGTTGGTGCAGTAAATTCACGTGTGGCTCACAATCACTTTCTGGAGCAGACGTGTGTTTACACTGCAAGTTTTCTACACTGGGGACCACCATGGTCCCATCCATAATGTGATTTGCTACATCGTTTCACAATGTTTTTATGTGAGCTTTTGTCTTCTCCTTCACATCCTTGGTTATAATGTCCACTTCTCTTTTCCAGTCTTTGCTACTGTTTGACCTAACAGACTTAATGATGTTGGTTCCTTTTCTCTCCAGTGCAAAGATGCTGTGAAATGTGGCTGAACACACTTCAACTCCTCCCCTACTCTGCGTTCGGTATCTGCATCAGAAAAGGGAGGGGGTGGGGGTGGAAATATAAGAAAGAAAATAACTCTACTGCAATGAAAACAGCAATTATAAAGAAAAAAAAGAAAACATGAGAAAGACATCAACCATTAAAAAGAAAAAAAATTATTGTAAGAAGAAGACTGAAATGATTTAAGCAATGAGTACAAAATTTGAAAATGTTAAGTCATGCATGAAAAAGGTAACTTTGCTGGCAATTAAAATGCAACAATTTCATTAGTTTTAACTTTTAAAAAACACAGATCCTGCTCGAGAATTTTATTTCAGAAGAGAATAGGGGTATTTTATACCTAATCGGACAGCAATTTTCCTCATTTCGATTTTTTTATGGTTTTGTTCATGAATTAGCAGCTTAAATTCTACAGAATTTGATAAAGGTCTAGATTAAGGTCATGGTATGGGTAAGGTAGGGTTCAGTGAGGTTAATATGTGATTTAAAACCAATTTTGTGGCGCAAAATTGGCAAAACCTAACGTTTGTTCTTTTATCTCAACTACAACACAGGTTTTAATGGCTTTTCAATAAGCGCGCACAACCTCAGTAGTACCCGTGTCCAATTAGGTATAAATTCCCTAAGAAAAGTATAAATTATGCATTAGTGGAAGATTTTAAAAAGAAAAATCCATTCATTTCTTTTCCAATACTTACATAGAATGTGGGAACGTAGGTATACTCACTTTTGGGCTTGTCAGATCCTCGGCAACATATGACTACATGTAGGCTGCCTTAGAATGATGCTGCCTTAGAATGGTGCTGCTATGAACGCATCTTGACGCTCTTGGTTGGAATCCTTAAAGAACTCAGGAAGATGTCATAATGTCCCACTTGTCAAGGATTGCTGCTTTGCACATGTTGCAATAGCTGTGTGATGGATGACAGCATCCGATGGCTGGCCGTTAACTGGAATTTGAATAAAACACAACAAATTATAATTACCAAAATACAGCAAAAGCATTTGTGGCGGTTTTGTACTATAGCCGGGTTATGACTATAATAAAAATGTGGTGTTAAATATGATGAAGTTAAGGTTTATAAACGTCGGTTCATGCAGTAATCCTAAAATCACTATCAATCGCACGTGAAACACCTCAAATCATCATTGCGTGCTCTCATCACATTTGCCAACATAAAAATAAAAACAATTACGATTGGTCAGACACTATACAAAACTTCGTTGTACACAAATGTACGGTTGAATGTGCGTTTAATTATATGTATTCAAATCTCTTGTGAAGTAATTCTCCTTCCGTGAACACAATATATATGCATGTAATTTACTTATGGAAAATACCGATATACCTTTATCTTTGGTTGCTGTTTATTTATCAACAATATAATTAGGAAATAAAGGGGTATTCGTATAGTTATAGTTCGTACTAATGGGTACGATGGTTTGTGTTGATTTATCACGATAGCGTATCCATATGACAATAGCGATGCAAGTCAATAACTGTCGTGAATATCCAACGGTTAATATTCATCCGTTTACTGAGCTCTAGTAGATTTTGTAATCCACAAGCGTTTGTTTTTATAAACAATATGTTAAGCCTACTTGGGCTATAGAATTTATCTGTATTGCCTTATTATAAAGGCTGTGGTTTATTAACCTGCAATGAAATGTGCATCCATAAAAAGTGCAACTCGGTAACATGCACGTCACGAGTGAGGTGCTAAAGTTGACACTAGATGGCGCTAATTTAAAATGATCCTTTATTTAGGAGGCTACCAATGTTTGGTGCGCGTAATTAGAACATCAAATTATGCTCTTCATCGACCGGCGCAACTTGTTGCGGGTCGGGTATATATATACTGGAATTATTACATCAGCTGAATATTACCGAGGAAATACCCTCAAGGTAATTAATAAAATGATCCCCCTCTTATTTGGTTAATTTATACGCTGGCAATGTTGAACCAACAACAGCCATTAACTAACCAAAAAAAAAGGGTTGGAATGAAATATTATATTTTTATCATAACATCAACCTTTAAGGGATGTTAATCGCTTTTGGGTATTATAACGCAATGTAGCGTGTATGCGTCCTGGCTTTATTTATTTGTAATTTAGCCGGACGTGCCGTGGCAATAATGGCTCACGATTTAATGATGTATTTAGATCTATTGGAGCAGCGGTTTATAAAGCTGGGCGACTGTGGACGTTATTTGCATCAACACATTATATGTACTTGTACATGTATGTCTAAATACCCTGGCTACAATTAGTCATGATATTGCTCCAAGAAAACATAACTGATGGTGGTTGAATTAATTCTTTACACGGTAATCATATAGATTTCTAAATAACTCAACATGAAATAACCAGAATTAATACACTACAGTCTTAATATTCTTACAGGTAAATGATACCTTAATTGGTATGAATAGGGAGGTTGAACCTTAGATAAGCTTATATATCTGCTTAGATGTGGGTTTATCCACAATAAGTATATAACCTCTACCTTTAACTTTCAAACATGAAACTTTATAAGTTAAGTAATATTATCATCAACACCTTCTTTACAGCAGTAAACTTGAGTTTAGTTTAGCTTTTGTTTAGCGGATGATTTATACAATTTATATCAATGACTTTGGGTCATTAAATGTTATACAGAACGGGCTCACCGGGAGTTCGATGCAGTAATATGCAAATCCGGAATACCGCTGAAATGTCCTCTAGGAATTCATATCCGAGGTAGATTGCGAAATCGCTCGTAGTTGGTTCTCTAGCTCGGCTGATTCGCGGCGAGAATTTAGCGTGCACGCTGTTCGGGGAAGTGTCCCTTGTAGTCCGCGATAGGTGACGCGATCGAACGGTGACGCGAGATGTAATCTAAAGAGTTTGCGACAAGTTGAACGGGCTTAATTGCTGAAGAAGATCAGGAAAACCTTACTTGTCCTTGGCTTGCGATGCATTACAATAATGCAATAATTGTTTGATGCATGGGACTCTTGTCATTAGCTGACGTCCGCTGGGATGTGTATCGACCTTTGTACGGCGTCTTGCAATATAATTGTGTCCCTGCAGTGGTTAGACCAGATCTAGGTCCAGGTCTAGTTGATGATCGACGCTCTTAGCGTAGTGCTGTGATTTTAGCGAGAAGTTGAGGCGACAACCCTGGCTGTAATAGTGTCCAAATATCACTTTGTACGGGTTGTACGTTAGGCTGGATGTCACGCTGATAATGTAAATTGTTCGCTGTACAAATTCACAGTTTAGATGCAGTAGCTGCATATATAATCTGGCAGTCCAATTAGTTGAGTTTCTGCCGTAAAATATCGCTCAGTTTGGCTTTGCAAATTTCACTGTCTCGTATATAAAATACATTGACATTTGCTCGGTCGCGGAGCGAAGTTGAAACGTGTGTTGACTCGACGCTATCTTCGTGCGGAGTTTTTTTTTGTTAACAAAAATGGCTGACAATCGCGAATCCGTATAGAAATTGCGAAATATAGACGCGATCGGCTCTCGTGCTGATTCGCTAACGAAACGCGTACTAATACATATTCATTACTAAATTAACATATTTACACTTGATTGGTTAGAAGTTCTACGCTTACGCTAACACGTCAGAATATATACATACATGAATATATTAGCATACGTTATAAACTGAAAACGTAAACACCTGTCTAGACATGCTAATGGACGGGTTTACTGATATTTACAAACTGATATGCCAGTGATACAATATGGAACATACAAGGCAATCTTATGTGAAGTGTGCGTTGCCTAATAATGATTTACAATGAATGAGTAATTTACAGGCAACATTTCGTTCATGTTCATGACATTTTAAAGAAAGAATCTAATTAAATGACATAATATAACCAACATGCTACATTTAGCCCCCTCCTAGTCGCGACTTGCTGAAAGCTAGGAGGGACGATATAAAAAAGAACAGTAGCGTGTGGGTAAAAGTACCCCGAGAAATTACCCTTTAAACACTAGCCTACAAACGTAAGAAAACGTTGTGGCCAATGAACGTGCCTGCCTGAACGCGTAATTCGCACAGGTGGGTCCGGCTGCACGGGAGGATCAGGGGCAGGTTGTGACCGGGGAGGAGGTGTTTGGGCTGGAAGATCATCCGCCCTGGGAGTTTCCCTAGGCCCTTGCCTATGAGTTTGTGGAGATGTGGCTTTCTCCATGAATGCGGGTTTTAGACGGTCTACACTCACCGTCACTCGTTTGCCCCGCTGATCTAGCACAAAATACTTTGGAGTGCGCTGTGTGACCTTGAATGGGCCACAATAGGGTGGTTGTAGAGGTTTCTGAACATGGTCTTGTCGGATGGAGACATGTGTACAGTCGTCCAAAACTTTTGGAATGTACGACTTGACCGATTGTTGGCGCGTGCCAGCAGGCGAGAGGTCCACCATGTGGCGTTTAAGCCTATGCGCATAATCGGTAGGGTCAAAGGATTCTGTGGCTGAGCTCGGAGCTACCATTTGTCCCGGGAGCCGAAGGTTGGTCCCATAAACAAGCTCCGCTGGTGTACAGCCGATATCTTCCTTGACTGTGGCACGAATGCCGAGTAGTATGAGAGGCAAGTGCTCTGTCCATCGAGTAGGTTCCGGCTGTGCCTTCAGGGAGGCCTTTAGCTGCCTGTGGAAACGTTCCACAAGTCCGTTGGACTGAGGGTGATATGCAGTGGTGCGCACTGATGTACTGCCTAAAAGATCTGTCAATGTCTTGAATAAGACAGACTCGAATTGTCGGCCACGATCGTGAGTAATGGATATGGGTGATCCAAATCGGGCAATCCAGTGCTCAAATAGCACTTTCGCTACGGTTTCGGCCGATATATCCCTGATGGGGAAAGCCTCAGGCCATCGGGTGAACCTGTCAACTACTGTGAGTAGGTAAGAGTACCCTTGTGATGGGGGCAATGGCCCAACCAAATCTATGTGGATGTAGCCAAAGCGGGCATCAGGGGCAGCGAAGGTGCCCAGTGGGGCTCTGATGTGTCTGTGTATCTTTGCGCGTTGGCACTGCACGCATGTGCGTGCCCATTCCCGGACGTCCTTATTGATCCCTGGCCAAACGTAACGCACAACTACCAACTTCTGGGTGGCGTTGATGCCGGGATGGGACAATCCGTGGAGGGACTCAAAAACGGTCCGCCTATGGCGCTTTGGGATGAACGGTCGTGGTTGACCGGTTGATGTGTCACACCAGATGTATCCTGCTTGAGAAGCTAGGAGAACTTTTTCAAGTTTTAAGGACGAGTCATCCTCGAGGAGTAATCGCAATTCTGCATCATCCTGCTGGTCCTTACTGATTTCGTCGAGATCGACGGTCTGAGATGAATGTAGGGCCATGACTGGGATGCGTGATAGGGCATCCGCCACGACATTGTCTTGGCCTTTAATGTGCCGGATATCCGCCGTGAACTGTGAGATATAGTCCAAGTGGCGTATCTCTCTGGGCGAGTGCCTGTCAGGCTTTGCGCGCAGAGCATAGATCAGAGGTTTGTGGTCCGTGAAAACTGTGAATTCACGACCTTCGAGGAAATGGCGGAAATGCCTTATTGCTAGATAGATAGCTAGGAGTTCTCGGCCAAATGTGCTATATTTGACCTCGTTTGGTTGCAGTCTCTTGGAAGAGAATGCAATTGGTCTCGATTCGCCTTCGTGTTCCTGCTGTAGAACAGCGCCGACGGCTGTGTCGGAGGCGTCGACCATGAGGCAGCTATGCCGGTCCGATGAGGGGTGTACTAACATAGTTGCGTTGGCAAGATCATGTTTGATCCTGCGGAACGCAGTAGTACACTCCGGGGACCATGGCAATGGTTTGCTTGAGCGGCGTGGTTGATTGCGGAGCAGATCTGTCAAGGGCGCGAGAATTTCAGCGCAGTGCGGAATGAAACGGCGGTAAAAATTTACCATGCCTAGGAACGCGCGCAGCGGTTTCAGTGTAGTAGGTTGCGGGAATTCCCTGATTGAGGCAACCTTTTCTGGAAGGGGATGGCAGCCCTGACTGTCAAGGTGATGGCCTAGGAAGTCCAGCTCCTCTTTGCCAAGCTCGCACTTTGTGGGGTGCACGACCACACCATACTCTTGTAGTCTGGAAAAGAGTTGGCGCAGGTGGTCACGGTGCTGGTCGGGTGTGTCGCTCGCAATCAAGAGGTCGTCTATGTAGGCATAGACGAAGGGTAGATCCCTTGTGACTCTATCGATGAACCTTTGGAAGGTTTGGGCCGCGTTACGCAGGCCGAATGGCATCCGGCGGAAATTGAATAACCCAAATGGGGTTGTAATGGCCGTCTTGGGCACATCCGCCGGGTCGATAGGTATCTGGTGATACGCCCTGACCAGGTCGATCTTTGAGAAGATCTTCTTCCCCACTAAATGCACTGCAAAATCCTGCAGGTGTGGGATTGGGTACCGGTCAGGTACGGTCATTCTGTTCAGTGCCCGATAATCCCCACACGGGCGCCAGTCTCCCGACTTTTTGGGCACCATGTGGAGCGGGGATGACCACGGGCTGTCTGAGGGCTCAATGATCCCTAGATCGAGCATGTGTTGAAATTCGTTTCGGGCTATGTTGAGCCGGTCTGTGGGCAGACGACGCGGGCGGCCTATGCATGGGGGCCCTTCGGTGACGATATGGTGCGTCACGTCATGCTTTATTGGTGCGTCCTTGTGCATCGGACTTGTGATGTCCGGGAATTGCGCGAGAATCTCCTCGTAGGAGTTGGCCGGTTCTATCGGGCTCATGGCAGGACTAATTCCACCAGTTGAGGGAACCGGGTCCATGCCTACAACTGCTAATTGAGTTGTGGAGTCGCGCAGGCACTGTGCACGGACGTCTACCACAAGTCCATAATGGTGCAGAAAATCTGCTCCCAATAGTGGCGTCGATACATCTGCCAGGATGAAGATCCACCTGAATGTCCGGCGTAGGCCGAGGTCAAGGGTCAGGGATCGCTGACCGTAGGTGGCTATTGTTGTTTTATTGGCCGCTTGTAGTGTGAAAGGCGATGCGGACTTTCTGTCCTTCACTGCGGCGGGTATGACACTTACTGTAGCGCCAGTGTCCACCAAGAATTTGCTCATAGAAATATGGTCTCGAATGAAGAACAAGCGGCAGTTTGTCCCAGCAGGCAGTGCCGCATCTACTGGCTGGGTTTCCCGTTTCCCGACTCTGTCGGTTTCGTAGGAAATTTACACGGTGAAATACACCTGAATGACTTGGCCCCAAATTTATGGTGGTACCAACAAAGATCGCCGACCTGCTTTCTGTCACGGCTCCGACTACGGTTCCGACCTGTATTTCTTCCTCGGGAGGTAGAACGCGATCGGTCGAGCTGAGTCTGGAGCTTGTCCACCGCGGCGACGAGGCAATTTACCTTCTCCTCAAGGGAGTGGTAATTGGATGCGGGTACGCTTGGCATTGGCGCAGTCTGCGGTATAGGGGCGGCTGCGGCGATTTGGGGGACATGAACGTCCATGATCCGGTCCGCTAGGTTTGCTAGGGCGTCCAGCGAAACTGAGTCCACGGATGCCGCAAGGACAACACGGATGCTTGGGGTTAGGCGTTGTAAGAACAATTCCTTGAATATGCCTTCCTCGAGGTGTCGGTCCCCGAGTAACTGGCGCATACGACGCAGCAGCTGGGATGGTTTTTTATCCCCTAGTTCTTCCTCGCTTAGGAGGAGCTGTACCCGTCGTTGTTCAGACGCTGATGTGCGCTTTATTAACTCCGCCTTAAGGGTGGAGTATGGCTTCTGAGCGGGTGTGTCTATGATGAGGTCACGAACCTCTACGGCCACCTCGGGCTGGAGTGCGGAGACTATGTGGTAGAATTTTGTTTCTTCTACCGTGATGCCTCGTGTGGCGAACTGCGCTTCCGCTTGCGCGAACCAAACCATAGGGTCCGCCGGCCAATATGGTGGTAGCTTTATGGCTACGAAGCTGACGTTCGGCTTGACGTCTTTCGCCTCCATTGTGGGCGGCTTTACCTCATCAGGCTCTTGTTTATGGGCCATGATGGGTATGAATGTGTAAGAGCAGTATTAGCTCAAATTACGATATAATTTATGTGTCGACCAATCACGTCGGGGTCACCAATGTGGCGGTTTTGTACTATAGCCGGGTTATGACTATAATAAAAATGTGGTGTTAAATATGATGAAGTTAAGGTTTATAAACGTCGGTTCATGCAGTAATCCTAAAATCACTATCAATCGCACGTGAAACACCTCAAATCATCATTGCGTGCTCTCATCACATTTGCCAACATAAAAATAAAAACAATTACGATTGGTCAGACACTATACAAAACTTCGTTGTACACAAATGTACGGTTGAATGTGCGTTTAATTATATGTATTCAAATCTCTTGTGAAGTAATTCTCCTTCCGTGAACACAATATATATGCATGTAATTTACTTATGGAAAATACCGATATACCTTTATCTTTGGTTGCTGTTTATTTATCAACAATATAATTAGGAAATAAAGGGGTATTCGTATAGTTATAGTTCGTACTAATGGGTACGATGGTTTGTGTTGATTTATCACGATAGCGTATCCATATGACAATAGCGATGCAAGTCAATAACTGTCGTGAATATCCAACGGTTAATATTCATCCGTTTACTGAGCTCTAGTAGATTTTGTAATCCACAAGCGTTTGTTTTTATAAACAATATGTTAAGCCTACTTGGGCTATAGAATTTATCTGTATTGCCTTATTATAAAGGCTGTGGTTTATTAACCTGCAATGAAATGTGCATCCATAAAAAGTGCAACTCGGTAACATGCACGTCACGAGTGAGGTGCTAAAGTTGACACTAGATGGCGCTAATTTAAAATGATCCTTTATTTAGGAGGCTACCAATGTTTGGTGCGCGTAATTAGAACATCAAATTATGCTCTTCATCGACCGGCGCAACTTGTTGCGGGTCGGGTATATATATACTGGAATTATTACATCAGCTGAATATTACCGAGGAAATACCCTCAAGGTAATTAATAAAATGATCCCCCTCTTATTTGGTTAATTTATACGCTGGCAATGTTGAACCAACAACAGCCATTAACTAACCAAAAAAAAAGGGTTGGAATGAAATATTATATTTTTATCATAACATCAACCTTTAAGGGATGTTAATCGCTTTTGGGTATTATAACGCAATGTAGCGTGTATGCGTCCTGGCTTTATTTATTTGTAATTTAGCCGGACGTGCCGTGGCAATAATGGCTCACGATTTAATGATGTATTTAGATCTATTGGAGCAGCGGTTTATAAAGCTGGGCGACTGTGGACGTTATTTGCATCAACACATTATATGTACTTGTACATGTATGTCTAAATACCCTGGCTACAATTAGTCATGATATTGCTCCAAGAAAACATAACTGATGGTGGTTGAATTAATTCTTTACACGGTAATCATATAGATTTCTAAATAACTCAACATGAAATAACCAGAATTAATACACTACAGTCTTAATATTCTTACAGGTAAATGATACCTTAATTGGTATGAATAGGGAGGTTGAACCTTAGATAAGCTTATATATCTGCTTAGATGTGGGTTTATCCACAATAAGTATATAACCTCTACCTTTAACTTTCAAACATGAAACTTTATAAGTTAAGTAATATTATCATCAACACCTTCTTTACAGCAGTAAACTTGAGTTTAGTTTAGCTTTTGTTTAGCGGATGATTTATACAATTTATATCAATGACTTTGGGTCATTAAATGTTATACAGAACGGGCTCACCGGGAGTTCGATGCAGTAATATGCAAATCCGGAATACCGCTGAAATGTCCTCTAGGAATTCATATCCGAGGTAGATTGCGAAATCGCTCGTAGTTGGTTCTCTAGCTCGGCTGATTCGCGGCGAGAATTTAGCGTGCACGCTGTTCGGGGAAGTGTCCCTTGTAGTCCGCGATAGGTGACGCGATCGAACGGTGACGCGAGATGTAATCTAAAGAGTTTGCGACAAGTTGAACGGGCTTAATTGCTGAAGAAGATCAGGAAAACCTTACTTGTCCTTGGCTTGCGATGCATTACAATAATGCAATAATTGTTTGATGCATGGGACTCTTGTCATTAGCTGACGTCCGCTGGGATGTGTATCGACCTTTGTACGGCGTCTTGCAATATAATTGTGTCCCTGCAGTGGTTAGACCAGATCTAGGTCCAGGTCTAGTTGATGATCGACGCTCTTAGCGTAGTGCTGTGATTTTAGCGAGAAGTTGAGGCGACAACCCTGGCTGTAATAGTGTCCAAATATCACTTTGTACGGGTTGTACGTTAGGCTGGATGTCACGCTGATAATGTAAATTGTTCGCTGTACAAATTCACAGTTTAGATGCAGTAGCTGCATATATAATCTGGCAGTCCAATTAGTTGAGTTTCTGCCGTAAAATATCGCTCAGTTTGGCTTTGCAAATTTCACTGTCTCGTATATAAAATACATTGACATTTGCTCGGTCGCGGAGCGAAGTTGAAACGTGTGTTGACTCGACGCTATCTTCGTGCGGAGTTTTTTTTTGTTAACAAAAATGGCTGACAATCGCGAATCCGTATAGAAATTGCGAAATATAGACGCGATCGGCTCTCGTGCTGATTCGCTAACGAAACGCGTACTAATACATATTCATTACTAAATTAACATATTTACACTTGATTGGTTAGAAGTTCTACGCTTACGCTAACACGTCAGAATATATACATACATGAATATATTAGCATACGTTATAAACTGAAAACGTAAACACCTGTCTAGACATGCTAATGGACGGGTTTACTGATATTTACAAACTGATATGCCAGTGATACAATATGGAACATACAAGGCAATCTTATGTGAAGTGTGCGTTGCCTAATAATGATTTACAATGAATGAGTAATTTACAGGCAACATTTCGTTCATGTTCATGACATTTTAAAGAAAGAATCTAATTAAATGACATAATATAACCAACATGCTACACATTCATTATTCTAGTTAGAGCAAATTTACTTTTAGATGGTAGGTAACCCCCGGGACTACTCCTGCAAAGTGCAAAGCGAGAGCACTCTGAGGGCTCGCCAACATTCAGACTACTGTGTAATCGACCTGTGCATATGAATGAATTACTCATGTGCAATACATTTATCACATATGAATGACTATGCAGCTCGGTCACTACGTGAGCGGGCTGGTTGCAGTATTGACAAGGTACTATCACGCAACATATCACTACAGTACACACAGTTTACAGTTGCGGGTATTGCAGAATAATAATTGAACTTTATTAATGCATCTTTGCTTGATTAATTTAATCAATACTATTCTCTCCAACATCTATTTCACATTTAAGTCAACAATTAAACAACTAATGAAATATAGGCCGGCATTAGCAACAGTCAGGACAGTAACACAGTACGTGTATTTCACAATCCCAACACCAAATTACACACATGGGACTGACAAATTATGCCAATGAACTCACCCTTACTACTGTTTCACTTCGGAGTTCTTTCATTCTGTCTTTTCCTGGAGATTTTGATATCAGCAAGCTCTGAAGTCTTTCAAGCAATGATGACGTCGCAAGAACATAAGGACCAGGTATTTGAGATGTGAGACAATCTATGCAGCCAAACGGCAGGCACCGGAAAATACGCTCATCCCTTACAAAAAAGTATTATACTATTATCATGATATTCACCAAAATATTATGATTTTATCATGATATTCGCAAAAGTATCATGATAGTTGCAGAAATACTGTGATATTATCATGATATTCACCAAAATATTATGATTTTATCATGATATTCACAAAAGTATCATGATAGTTGCAGAAATACTATGATATTATCATGATATTCACCAAAATATTATGATTTTACCATGATATTCGCAAAAGTATCATGACAGTTACAGAAAAACTTTGATATTATCATGATATGCGCAGGAGTACCATGATGTTATCATGATATTAACAGAAGTATTATCATGTTACCATGATCTTTGTTAGAATACTATGATATTGGCAGTAATATCATGATATTTCCAAAGATACCATTTACAGAAGAACCACGATATTATCATGATATTATCAGATTGTGATGTGATCATGATATTTTCACAATACTATGTATGATGCTAGCAGTTGTCATGACATTTACATTTACTGAGTTGTGTGTGTGTGTGTGTGTGTGTGTGTGTGTGCATGTGTGTTTGTGTGGCTGTGTGTGTGTGTCTGCGTATGTGTGTGTCTGTCTGTGTGTTTGTGTGTGCATATATATGTGTGTGTATATGTGTGTGTCTGTGTGTGTGTGTTTGTGTGTAGGCCTACGTGTGTGTACGTGTGTATGTGTGGGTGTGTGTGTGTGTGCATGATTGTGTGTGTGCGTACGTGTGTGCGTGTATGTGTGTGAGTGTGTGTGTGTGTGAGTGTGTGCGTGAGTGTGTGTGTGCGTGCGTATGTGCGTATTAAAAAAAAAAAGTATGTGTGTGTGTGATTGTGTGTTTGCGTGTAGGTGGGTGTGTATGTGTAAGTGTGTGTGCATGCATGTGTGTGTGTGTGCGTGTGTGTGTGATTGTGTGTGTGAGCGTGTGTGTGTGCGTGTGTGTGTGAGTGTGTGTGTGTGTGCGTGTGCATGTATGTGTGATTGTGTGTGTGTGTGAGAGTGTGTGTGTGCGTGTGTGTGTATGTGCGTGTATGTGTGAGTGTGTGTGTGCATGTGTGTGTGTGAGTGTGTGTGTGTGTGTGTTTGTGTGTGTGTCCGTTGAGCGATTTTTGGCGTCCAATCAGGCGCTAGGCATAGGCAGCAAGCTTGAATCGAGCGCCAGTTTGAGCTGAGCGGTTGGGGCATGAAGGATCAGAATGGCAGTTTGGGGCGAAAATGTGTCATCATCATCATCTCTGTTGATTTCTTCTGCAAATTATCAACATCAGGTATTGAGGTAAGACCTTATGGTATTTACTGTAGTAGGATTTGTGAAGTTGAAGATACCATGTTTCTTACATAATTGTCAAATTCACGCTCACATAGACAGTTTCTTGTACATAAGCATACATACTGTTCCCATGTACTAACAATGGTGTTAGTATTAGTAATATACCTGCAAGTTTATCCTTTCGTTAAGTGTCGAAGTTTCTCTACTCTTTGAGTTTGTAGACTGTTTTAGGTGCTAATTAATGTACTCTTCCGTGATATTCTAATGTAAATTGCTATTCAAGTAAGTTTTATGAGACTCTAGATCCTAATTTATAAGATAAAAATCAAACTGATCTTGCATGTCTTGATTTTGACTCAAGTTTGGGGAGCGGTGCTGGCCTGAATCTTATTTGACAGAAAAGCAAGAAGCAATCGAAATTCGCTTACCTGTGCGGTATCGGTGAGAAAAGAGATCCTCTGAGAATACCTTTCAAAATTCATATAAAATATAGGAAAGTGAAATTCTAGGTCGATTTTGGTACGAGGTGATAGAGAATTTCACACTTGTTTTGGTGGAATACTGTGTGGGGACATAGAAGGCTTGCACTGCGCATGCTTGTCTATATTTTCATTCATAAATTGGCTCTCGGCAGTGGCTGGATGACGTCATGTAATAAGCTAAAATGTACACGACCGCTAGCGACCACGCTCCGCTATCTGTTGTACACAACTTGTTGATGTGTAGTAAGACCTAACCCTAAACATAGATCTATAAACCTAACCCTGACCCTGGCTTAATGGTTTGGTAAGTGTTTGGTAAAACGGCTCGGTAGCAATCACAAAAATAATCTTACCAAGTCACGCAGTGAGCGGGCCTCGTAGCACTGAGCTTTGGAGCCCGGTGCGGTCACTCAATGTGAATTAGGGACCGCATGATCGTTACCAAAAACGCGGAAAAAGGGGTCAATTTCAATCAATGTCCGCGGACAAAATAATCCTCGAAATATAGAAAATAGTCACGCAGTGAGCGGGCTTCGTAGCACTGAGCTTTGGAGGCTTTGGAGCAACAAAGTCGTGATTAGATCAGTAAATTTTAACAATTCTCTTTGCTCAAAACTTTTTTTATTGTTTACGAACTAAAGTGGTTCATGATTTCACGGCGAGACGGCAGCTGTGATGGTGAAGATTATAGCTTATGCGCATGCGTCAATTCCCATTTATTCATGTACATTCTTGAACAGCCAAGATGGCAGCCTTGACGGAACGTATAATTTTTAAGAAAGATATGTGAAGAGGGAATATGTAACATTGCTCAAAATTTCAAACATATAGTGCAAGTATACATTCAATACATTTAGCCATTCACATGTGATCAATGTACTTGAAATGAGTAATTCATTCATGTGTATGGGTCGATTTATTAGTAGTCGAACCCAACATTCAAGGAAATTGGTGGCTGGATACACTTATGAACTATAGCGCCACATGCATGTTGAACTATTGAAAACGCATCAACATTTTGGTTTGGTAAGCGTTTGGTAAAACGGCTCGATAGAAATCACAAAAATACTCTTACCAAGTCAGGCCAAGTTAGTAGAGTTAGAAGGGTATCTTTTTGAGGTTGCTTTCTGTGCCTAAATCAGTGATATTTTTGCACGCTATCTTTTGCTAGTTTCAAAACATCAATTATCGATATGAAGCCCATTGCCATCGATATTAAGCCCTGTTGGTATCAATATTAAGCCTCATTCAAAATGTATTACGAGCGTCTGATATCGATAAAGGAAGCAATTTTTTGAAGCCGGCAAGAGTAACCGTGCTGCGTGCAAAAATATATCCTATCCGTCTAAATCGCTGATTTTGACACAGAAAGCAACGTCAAGGAGACATAAAAAATGCCCGTCATGCTGGCTTACAGATTATACTTTAGAACTCAGTAAGAGGATTTTTGTGATTTCTATGCAGCCGTTTTTCCAAGCAGCTTAGCAAACCAAAACGATGCGATTTTTAAAAGCTTGATGTAGTACCCTTTGCCATAGCCGTGGGGTTCCTCATAGGGCTAGGACTAGGAGTAAGGAGTCCGCTGTGAGAATCGGCTGCTGACCGATGGTGGTTGTAATATACGATTCACCTCGTACAGTTATAACTGTTATTGAGTTGTACATTTAGTTACGCATGAGAGGCAAGAAATAAGATTAACCCTAAACTTCTTCAACATGGAAAAGCCATTTCATGTGTGATGTGATTCGTTAAACTACATGTAGCTTATTGCCAATACATCAAATTGTGCTGTGACTGCTGTCCAAAATACTGATATCATTTTATTTTCTTTTTAATTTCTTCAGATTTGTGTGAGGAGGGAGGCTATAGACACTACCAAGACAAATGAAGCATGCCTGTACTATAACCCCCTGGAATGTCCATAGCAGTCTGGCATGGATGCCCTGGATGAACACAGGTTTGTAATTTAATATAATTTATAGTTCACTTTCCATATTTGATGCTTTGTCAAAGATATGAAATCATAATTTAAAGCTACTAAATTAAAGAGCTCGTAAGCAATCGGTTTGAGATCAGGTCTTTAAAAGTTTGGTGAATTTTTACCACATGATAATTACATTGTTTTAACATATTGAGGGCAATTGAAAGAATGAATGACTGAAAATTACCAACGTAGTAAGCATGCATGGCCCCCTGGCCAGATCATCATTAATTTTAGTCCCAATCATGATTAATTGAAGAATTCTTACATATGCAATGCTAATTAATGTAGCAATTACACCTACGTATGAGAATCATATTAATAGATAGTACCGTATACCTGATCATCTGGCTTTGGTGGTAATCAGAACTCAAGTTTATATCTTTATTTAATGTACTGCCTACTGTTAAATGAAATAACAATTGACTAGACTATCTAATATTAAAGGTTATAAAAAATATATGCTTAAAAATAAATGGTATTTCTAGCATTTGCATGCCAGAAAAAGTAAGAACACATGTACACTATATCTTAGAACTTTTATAGGACACGCAACTATGTACATAGTAATTTAGACTATCTTGATTTAAAAGTAGATTCCCATGACTTCCAAGCATATTTGTGATACTTTATTTTCTTTTTAGGATTTCAGAGCTACATACTCTTCTTGTCCAAATGAAGGAAGGCGTAGGTAGGCAGGCCTACTTGTGTTCCTGTATTCCACAATTGGCATCAAACAACACATCAAGAGAGTAAGTGTCATAGATGTTGTTTATTGTAATTGCAGTGCAGTACTTTTTGCATAAATTATGGCATGTTTACCTCAAATCTTGAGCCAAGCTATAAAATGGTGCATTGATCCACCATGAATTTATTTCCATTGATATGACATTTTATTGCTGTAATTGGAGTGATGATAACCATGACGTCCCATTTTTTTTAAAATGTGAACTGTACGTATGAATAGAAATTACCAAAAATAAGAAATTGACCTGCAGAACTGAACATTAAGCTAATTAGCAACCGTTCTATATTATTGCAGGTTGTGAAATGTTACATTTTTACATTACATTTAGCACATCACACAAATTGATACTGCTGTGGTAATCAAGATACATTTATTAATTATGTTTTTTGTTGTGTGTGTGCTTTTTCAGCTCCAAATGTCCTCAGGAGAGGATGATTCTCACCAGGGATGAGGTGGTCTTGGTCAAGGGACTTGACTGTTGCTGTGTTCGACATTGAAGTGCGGACTGCTTATCATTGACAGGGAAGAAGCGCAATCTACATGGTGCAGAAACCATCAACCGGCCTGTACTACATCCTGGCAAGGTCAGCGCTATCAAAAGGTATGAATTCTTCAATGTTTCTAATGTTTGCAGAAAGCACTCTCATACCTTGCATGTCATCTCAGATTAAGTTACCACATTTAGATGTGTTCTAATGGAATATTTGTCTGATTTTGAGTTTGGTGGATAATCCATTCAAATGTTCAGTTTCATCATATTCTGTTGCTCTGTAGCTACATGTAGGTATGTCTGGTCCGAGCTCAATCTCTTCTGAAATCTCAAAGACAAGTACTGGCCTTTTCCAAGTTGAAAAACAAGCAATAAATAATCTTAACATGTCAAGCATATGCATGCGGTGAACTCCAATGATCACGGATAAAGAAGTTTGGCATCACAAAAGCCCGAGTCAATTCGATTTGTAAACCGGGCCTCGATCGAAGCTTTCGAGCCCTGGAGCCGTTTGTAGAAACTGGTGCATTGATCAGAATCAATGAAAAGTACGAGTAATGCACACTTGTTTTGGTGGAATACTGTGTGGGGAAATGGAAGGCTTGCACTGCGCATTTTCATTCATAAATTGGCTCTCGGCAGTGGCTGGATGACGTCATGTAATAAGCAAAAATGTACACGACCGCTAGCATTCATGCTCCGCTATCCGTTGTACACAATTTGTCACTGTGCCGACTTCGCCCCGAATTTATTGATGCACCTAAGCTCGACCGGAGCAACGCCATCGAGCCCCGGCTTGCAAAAAAATTGATATGACTCAGGCGCTTAATCACAAGTATATATTGGTGCAAAAAAGATTCATATCAAAAAGATTTGTCCGTGTAAGATTTGCTATATGTGCCATAGCGTTACTTAGGAAATTCTTAATGGGAAAAGGAGAGAATTATGCCTCTTTATTGTTATGAGTGTACCTGTAATCTGTATTATGTGAAGATATGGCATCAATAACTTTAAAATATGACAACAGAGCAGACAGCAGGGGACGCATCTTTCTCTGCATAAGATATCATTGATTTCTTCTATGATAATATATTATATTGGTTGTGCTTTGAACAGTTAACTTAATATGCTTGATATCATTGATAGCTTTGAATCCCTACTAGTTTAAGTAAAAAGTATGTATGTAGTAAATAAAACCAAATGATTAATTTTGACGAATTATTGGTGGCTTTCATCCGGCAGGTGGCATATTCAAGTCAATTTTATTGTAATGATTTTTTATGCTTTCTCAACACACTATTTTCAGCTCTCCTACCCACGGTATGTTCACAGAGATTTCAGCCGACGCAGGAACAAACAAACCAATCAGAGAAAGGCTAAGGCAGGGAAAAAGTAAGTGTTTGTATTGTACACAATGTAGGGTTGAGCAATTAATGATATTTCTTTCTGGGGAAGTCCACCCTGAGAAAGAGTTACTTGACATAAAAGTGTAAAAATGAGAGATACAGAGAACGACAGTTTGACAACAGATGCAGGATAAGAAAGTAATGATTGTTTAAATCTTGCAACGAATCAAATGCAAATTCTTGTTGAATGAATAGAATGATATATTTTGTATAGGAATGTACATGTATGTATGAATACATGTGTTTAATACTGTATCAACTTCAGTTGTATGAATGTGATTCTTTTTTAGAAAATTGAAATGGAGGAGCTGCTCAGAAACTCCATTGATTTATTTATGGGTTTTTTTTTTTATTACAAGCAAAAGCAGCTATGCCTTAAATACATGTAGCATCACACTGAGCCCTGCAATCTCAAACTGTCCAGTTTCCTACCCAGTATACAACATTCCCATCATGTAGAAGAATATAGTGATGTATGCCCACTTGAATGATAACAAATTTGCTACTCTTCACAACATTCTACTGACCATGGGATTTCTGGTTTACTGTCCCTTTACAAACAATTTTATATCAGCGTGGACTTCCTCTTTAAGAATATTACTGCAGAATATTACCCAATAACGACCATCACTAACTTGATGTAATACGACGTTGGTTTATACATTGTACATACAGTGTATACACCCTCAATTCTCAGAAAAGAAAATATTTGTATTATTCATTTAAGATTTTAGGAAGTAGATGTACCGGTATCATTTAGAAAGTTCTTATATTTTTAAAAATGTGAACTGTAATACATTTTATGTCTCTGCCACAAAGTGGAAGGAGGCATTACATTATGTTTTCGGGTTGTCTGTCCATCCGTTCCGAAATCATTTACGCAATATCTTGAGAAAGGTTCAATGGATTTACATCAAACTTGTACCTGTACAGTATGTAATTTATAAAAACTAATGACCTGTGTAAAATTGTCTATAAAACGGTCATTGGGCATGTATATCAACTCTTTCTTTGGTTGAATTAAGGTTTCCAAGGTTTTAAAAAAAAATTAAACGCATTTCAGGGAGTTGATAAACGCAAAGGAGTTTTGATTATAGGGTTTGGTAAGCTGTTTTGAAACACGCAAATTTGTGCTATCCTAAACGCGTTTGAGCCAGAAACGCGTTTACAGAAGCGAGATAAAACGACTTGAAACCATGTGTTTCCGTAAACACATCGATCGCACACTCTTGTACTACAGTGCATGTGTAACGGGGCAGTAGAGCTGCGCAGTGACAAGGTCGGTTTTCGACTTGAGCGATTGAGTTGATAAACTCACCGTTTTTTTTTTAAACGCGTTCGCAAAGGCCTTTGGAAACGTTTGTAAAGGCCTTTGGAAACGCGTTTCAAATTCTGAAAAGATGATAAACACGCCCAATGAACGTTGTGAAATATTGCCCAATTTGTCAGTTTTTAACCTTTTTACGCAAAATAGAACCACTTAAAAGATTTGCTTCAGACTTGTAAATGTCAGTACATTGTAAATGCTTTTCACACTGGCAAAAATTTCCTTAGCCCCATACTATAGGTGGGGCTAAGGAAGGGGGGGGGGGGCCTTAGCCCCACCTATAGTACGGGGCTAAGCTTAGACCACTTTCTGTTCTCACTTGTTTTTACCAAAGTGGGATAGCCCCACCAATAATCTGGGTTTATTTGGCCCTGCAGAGCTAACCCCGCAATTGCAGGGCCAAGCCAAAAAGTCCGGGGCTAAGAGCGCCAGTGAGAACAGAAACGAAAAAAAATATGGGGCTAAGGTAATGCAGTGTCAGCTCTCAAAGCCGAAACGCCGAGACCAATCAAAGAGCCGATGTGCAAGACGTACATTCATAAATATTCATAAGCTGTCGAGAAAGTACGGGGCTAACGATTTCGAGTGAGAACAGCTAGTCAGGTTTAAGAAATAGTATGGGGCTAATAAATGCCAGTGTGAAAAGCTTCAAAAAGTAGTACGGGGCTAAGGATAGTACAGGGCTAAGAAAACCCAATGAGAAAAGGGTGTAGTACATGTTCATGGAATTTGTAAAACCAATTTACTGCGTAAAATTAGTGTCAAAGTTCAAAGGTCATTGAACATTAGTCAAAAATGCCAACATTTGAAATCTGATATTCGTCACATTTAATCCAATGGTCCTGTTCCAACCAAGCATGCTACAAAGACAGACCACAAACAAACTTTGTAACAATATGATTAAAAAAATGCCTGAAAGGTCATTTAACGTAGTCAATGTTTGCCTTTTTTTTACAGCCCAAAATGTGATCTTTCTCCAAATATCTAGAAATATGATTATCTATTTTGCACCAATCTTGATCCGAAGTGTAGTAAATTAACAGAGATAGACTGTGGAGATTAGAGGTCAAATTCCTTAGAGGTCAAAGATCAATGGACTTTGGCAAAATTATTAATTCAGTGGTCCAATTTCTACCAAACACAAGTTTTCTGAATGAAGATGAGTACTAATTCAAATTAGGTGCATTAAGGCAGAGACCTGTTTATCGACTGTGTGGCAGTCAAAATGCTCTAGTCTTAATTATCATTTTTGTGAATGAACAGATGATCAACCAGTGAGACTATTCATCACAGGCTCACTATAAGCTTTATACATGTAATTTTATCTACTGATATCACATGTAAGACTATCTCTTGTATACTCGGGAAAATAATGTATTCCTGCGAAAGTCTGAACCAAAGCTGCAATGCACTGGTCTGTTCGAATGTATCAATGTGCAATACACTATCTGGTTTGTGTGTGTTCAGGATTTGGAGAGTGATTTTGAGTTCCTGATTTTCCTTGATACTTGTTGTTATGTACCGGTAAAGCCATCTAAGAAGTTTAAAGGTAGCCCGTCTCTTTTGCAGACCTAATTTTGAAAGTTCCCTGACTTTGTCATCATTTGAGAGAGAGTGGCTATATAACCTTTCCCTTAAATCAACAAAGCGTAATATTTGGTTTTGAGGATATAATCTTTGATAATTGATCAAGCCTAATTTCTTTTTGCATACCACAAAAATAATCAAATCTCAGTGAAAACTACATGTAGTTAGATTTTCATTTATTCTACGGGAGTTATAGTACCTCTGACTTTAAAATTTCACAGTTGGTATCCCAAAGATACGTGATATGTGCAAACTTTCATGAAGTTTGCAGATGTTTATAAAAAAGGACGGGCCATAAAATGTAATTTTCAAAAGAATTAACAAAATACAAAATGTAATTAAGCCACAGTCTGTGGCTCAAATATAAGTGCTCACGGTATATATACTAATCGTGACCAAATCTGCATGTCATGGTTGTAAGTTAACCATATGTACATGTTCTTATTTGTTTGCTCAGAATCTATAGATTAATGCACTGTATTACAGTAATCTACATGTACATACATGTGTAGTATGTGTAACTAGAGGGTCTACCATGCTCAAGGCATATGTAGTACACATTGTGTTATAGCTTTGTGTGATTAGCACCCATAGACTCTATCCAGTCCTTGAAATATTTTCAAATTTTACTTTTTTATTGAATGGAATGGAAAACACATGTACATGTGTATAAAGAAATTAACGCAATTTGCCAATCCATGTGAATTGAAACCCGAGGTCGCACTGTCGTGCAACCATGCACAAAGCTTGCTATACACTCTTCATTTGATTTTGTCTACATGTATCATGAAGTATAGTCATGATACACTTAGTTAATATGTAACACATTTTCATCAAAAAATGTTTTTCTTTTTTGAAAGAGAGGGACTTTTGTATTACCAGTAGTTCATACATGCAAAAACATGCTAATGTAGATTCTTGTGCGAGGGCACAAGTAAGTCAGTGTCTTGGTTGAATTGAACGTTTTGCATTAGATCATGTTGTATTTATGTTTCTGGCAGTGATTGTTCGTTTTATTGAATAATTCATAACTCTCTTTTCCTCATTTTTTAAAAGTTTTCCCCTCTATTCAAGCTTTCATTGAAAGCCGTTTCCAACGATGGATCCATGAGCACTCCTTTAATCCACAGAGTAAATTTGCTGTTCAGTTTTAGAATAATTTTGCATTGTAACCCTTTGAATTATTCAAATATGTGCATGTACAGTGTAGCACATGTAAGAACCTTTAATTATGACTTGCTAGGTAGGGTTTTTTTTTATGTTCCATTGTTTTATTTTTAAACATAAATATCATGATGTCAGTGGGTTTTGTAGTTCCCATAACTATTGTTCCTTAATAAAATGTTCAATATTTTACTTCAAAGATTGTCCATGAGTGTTTTTGTAAGATTCCCTGTGAAAAGTGAGAGGTTCAATGTTGCATTGTACATGTATTGCTATTGTAATATGTACATCCATTCTTCTTTTATTTTTAAAGCAGTGTTGCCACGCCATGAATGGATGTACCTCTGCTAGTGAATGCTACTTGACCATTAGACTCTCGGATTACAGGAAACAAAATCAACTTCCCATTCTGTATTATCCTGTAAAAGTACAACATTGGATACATTGATCTCATGATATTTGTATCACACTATTTGCTGCATAGTATCGTCATACAAGTATCATGATATCTGTATCATGATATTTGCTGCTTGGTATCATGATACTTGTATCGTGATATTTGCTGTGGAGTATCATGATACTTGTATCATGATATTTGCTGCATAGTATCATGATACTTATATCATGATATTTGCTGCTTAGTATCATGATACTTGTATCATGATATTTGCTGCTTGGTATCATGATACTTGTATCATGATATTTGCTGATTGGTATCATGATACTTGTATCATGATATTTGCTGTGGAGTATCATGATACTTGTATCATGATATTTGCTGTGGAGTATCATGATATAGGTATCATGATATTTGCTGCTTGGTATCATGATACAAGTATCATGATACTCCACAGCAAATATCATGATACAAGTATCATGATACTAAGCAGCAAATATCATGATACAAGTATCATGATACCAATCAGCAAATATCATGATACAAGTATCATGATACCAAGCAGCAAATATCATGATACAAGTACCATGATACTATGAGCAGCAAATATCATGATACAAGTATCATGATACTAAGCAGCAAATATCATGATACAAGTATCATGATACTAAGCAGCAAATATCATGATACAAGTATCATGATACAAGTATCATGATACTTTATGCAGCAAATATCATGATACCAATCATCAAATTATCATCATCATCATATCACGATACAATTATCATGATACATTGCAGAAAATATCATGATATTATCATCATATTGTACCACGATCATGTCTGCCTTAAACCCCCCAAAAAGTATCATGATAATATTATGATATTTGTATTATGATATTATCATGATACTTATAATATCATGATATTTACAAAATGATGTGCCAATTTACCATCATCGGGTCTGACGGCAATATCATGATATAAATATCATGATATCATCATGATACTTTTTTACAAGGGATTTTATTTTCAGCGAGGTAGTCGTGACCTTCACTTGACCTCTCGAACCGCGGAAAACGTCTCCTTTTCAAACTGCGATATCTTCATGAATATATCATATTTTCGTGCGCTTTCTTTTGTAACTGTATGTTGGAGGTCGACATTTACCAAAGGTGAAAAAAACATTTCATTGAAACAGGCAGACAAATATTGCAAATTCGAGATAAATATGTGGTTCTTATACAAATTAAAAAAAAATAAAATAAACCCTATATTCCAATGTCAATCGCTTTTGAGCCCTAAACATTTAGAGATCATCTGAAGCGGAATTTATTGTACTTTATGGAGATACCATTATTTTTCAACCTCCCCCCATAGAAGGGTCAGGATCCAGCAAAACATGAACCATGTTCAAATCCAAAATGAGCGAGATATGACGAAGTTGTGAACGATCCTAACCAGCCAATCATAGTCCACGATAATAACGAAATTCTACCGGCGATCCAAGGCGATCCAATCATAGTCCGCGGACTATGATTGACTGGTTAGGATCGCTCACAACTTCGTCATATCTCGCTCATTCTGGATTTGAACATGGTTGATATTTTGCTGGATCCTGACCCTTCTATGGGGGGAGGTTGAAAAATAATGGTATCTCCATAAAGTACAATAAATTACGCTTCAGATGATCTCTAAATATTAGGGGCTCAAAAGCGATTGACATTGAAATATAGAGTTTATTTTCATTTTTTAAATTTTTATTAGAACCACATTATTTATCTCGAATTTGCAATATTTTTCTGCCTGTTTCAATGAAATGTTTTTTCACCCTTAGTAAATGTCGACCTCCAACATACAGTTACAAAAGAAAGTGTACAAAAATATGATATATTCATGGAGATATCGCAGTTTGAAAAGGAGACCTTTTTCGCGGTTCGAGGGGTAAAGTGAAGGTCACGACTACCGAGCTGAAAATAAAATCGTGTGTTTTCTGCTGCCTGCGGACGAATATCGGTTGCGAAGTCCGTATGATTTCTGAAAATTCGCGTCACTTTGAAGACGAATAGCTCAAATGTTTTATTTTTGAGCCCAAACAAAACTGGAATCAAATTCTCCGCTGGAGTACCGGCTTTCCAAAGCTGTAACTGGTATTGCCGTTCAATTTGTAGAAGGGTCAGGATCCAGCAAAGTCTGGGAGCTTACGTATATATCGGTTGCGAAGTCCGTACGATTTCTGAAATCTCGCGTCACTTTGAAGACGAATAGCTCAAATGTTTTATTTTTGAGCCCAAACAATATTGGAATCAGAATCTCCGCTGAAGTATTGGCTTTTTAGAGCCGTAACTGTCGTTGCCGTACAATCCATAGAAGGGTCAGCATCCAGCAAGGTCTGAGAGCTTACATATTTCAAAAAAAAATTGAGGCCTGTTTTTGAAGGCAAATAACATTAAAACTCCTTTGCGGATTTCGAAAAAAACTAAAAATATTTATTAAGAAACATATATGATATGATATTGAAATTTTGGAACATGTAGCATGCAGCTTGGAACATGTAGAATGCACTGCATCATTGGGGGCAAGTATTAGCGCGTACGTCAGCTAAAACAATAAGATATAAAGAAATTGAAATTTTGGAACATGTAGCATGCAGCTTGGAACATATAGAATGCACTACATCAACTTGGATGCACGTATCGGTACGTATTATAGCTAAAACAATAAGATATACAGAAATTGAAATTTTGGAACATGTAGCATGCAGCTTGGAACATGTAGAACGCACTGCATTATTGGAGGCAAGTGTTAGCGCGTATGACAGCTAAAACAATAAGATATAAAGAAATTGAAATTTTGGAACATGTAGCATGCAGCTTGGAACATGTAGAATGCACTACATCAACTTGGATACAGGTTATTGATACGTATCTCAGCTAAAACAATAACATATAAAGGAATTACAATTTTGGAACATGTAGCATGCAGTTTGGAACATGTAGAATGCACTACATCAACTTGGATGCAGGTATTTGTACGTATGTCAGCTAAAACAACATGATATGAAGAAATTGAACTTTTGGAACACATAAAGCATGCGTTTTGGAACACGTATTACATCATTAGATGCAAATATTAGTACTTGTATGTCACCTAAAACAATATGATATATCAAGAAAATGACACTTTGAAACAGGTAGAATGCAGCTTGAAACAGGTAGAATGCACTACAGCAATGGATGCAAGTACTTATGTCAAAAAAAGGGAGGACGAGTGTACAGCATTGCACACACACGTCTGGGTATAATGCATATTCATTAGAGGGGCGGAACTTATCGTCAGCGTGTCATCGTACAGGGTCGTGTGCATACCCCTAGATGTTCCAAAACATTGCCTACCCTAAATTAGGGTGGATGATGGTATGTCCGAAGGGTCAAATCAAAGAGGGGGTTATAAAATAATGTTACATCATATTTTATTAATTTGTTTGTAAAGACGTTACATCTCTACTTGTATCTCTACGTATGTATATTTGTGTTTCCGTTTTTGTTTTTGTTTTTCTTCTCATGTTTGTATTTTGTATGTTACATTTTTAAAAGGTTGATTGCATGTATACATGTGGGTTTTTTTCTTATGCGAAATGAACTTGAATGAAATAAAGACGTCGTAATGTAGTCGTCTGTACGACGTATAACAAATTTATGACCAATTTATACCGTCTTAAAGACGTCATTCCGCTATCAGGTTTAAAGAAATGGTGGTGTCCCATTTGTAAAAGTCATAAAACATGTGTAATATCGATAACCTATGTGAAATATCAGTAAAACATGGTAGTCCTCATGCATATAGTCGACAACGGTCTCTATAGGTCTCAGACGACCAGCATAAAACCTCAAAAATCTAGCGATTGCCATAATTTTGCTTTAAGTTGTATTATTTGAGGGAAATTCCTGATGTGGTATCTACTGGCATTTACCATGGTTTGTACCCCCCCCCCAAAAAAAAAAAAAAAAAAAAAAATGACCTGCAACATGGACATACTGTTTTTGAATAGGCGTTATTTTGCCACCATTTTGTCATTGATCATTGAATGGTCTTATAATACTGACATTTTTTGGGGGAATGAAAGGCATACATTTTTATGACAGATGACAGATTAAGGTCATTTTTGTAACATATACAGTGGTAAAAAATTAATGTAATATTTTGGGATAATTTTTATAAAACGTCACGGTCATCAAGTCTTCATAATCATAATTTGTTCGTGCTAATAAGTGAGATTTTGCTGTCATTTTTATATGTCGTATTTATATTCTGCTCGTACAATACCTGATTTTTTTTTAGCATTCAAAGACGTCATTATGTCGTCGCACCATAGTCATAATTTGGTCGCTCAACAAATTGGATTTTTTTTTTTGCCATAGCTAGTTAGTAATATTCTGGTCGTCCAGTAAAAGATTTGGTCATTTATAACGTCGTAATTTAGTCATGATATGGTTATGCAAAAAGTGAGATGTTTCTGGTCACTGTTAGACGTCATTATGATGTCGCATATGAAAATCAGATTCTGGTCAGAGAGTTGTTTGATCATTCAAAGACGGAATTTTGACGTCGTAACACAGTCATAATATGGTCGGGAAAAAAAAGTAAGATTTGGGGTCATTTAAAGACGTCATTCTGACGTTGTGTTATAGTCAGATTCTGGTCGTACGACAAGAGATGTGTTTGATCATTTAAAGACGTCAACATGGCGTCGTAAAATAGTCAAAATGTGGTCGTGCAAAAAGTGAGATTTTTGGGTCATTTGTAGACGTCAGTATGACGTCTTATTTAAGTCAGATTCTGGTCGTACAATACATGATTTGTTTGGTCATTCAAAGACGTCATTATGATGTCGTTATATAGTCATGATATGGTCATGCAGGAAGTGGGATACGTCTTTAAGATGTCAATTCAATGAAACTCAGATTCTGGTCATACAATGAAAAATTTTGATCATATAAAGACGTAATTTTGACGTCGTAACACAGTCATAATATGGTCGGGCAAAAAAGAGTAAGATTTAAGGTTATTTAAAGACGTCATTCTGACGTATTATAGTCAGATTCTGGTCTAAAGATAAGATATTTGTTTCATCATTTAAAGACATCATTTTGATGTCGTAACGTAGTCATAATAAAGTCGTGCAAAGAAGTAAGATTTTGGTTCATTTAAAGACGTAATTATGACGTTGCATTTGAGTCAGATTCTGGTTGTACAAAAGGGGTTTCTTCAACATGGCGTCGTAAAATAGTCAAAATGTGGTCGTGCAAAAAGTGAGATTTTTGGATGATTTGTAGACGCCAATATGGCGTATTGAAGTCAGATTCTGGTCGTACAGTACATGATTTGTTTGGCCATTCAAAGACGTCACTATGATGTTATATAGTCGTGAATATGGTCACGCAGAAAGTGTGATACGTCTTTAAGATGTCGATCGAATGAAAGTCAGATTCTGGTCATACAATGAAAAATTTGATCATTTAAAGACGTCATTTTGACGTCATAACATAGTCATAATATGGTCGGGCAAAAAAAGTAAGATTTTGGGTCATTTAAAGACGTCATTCTGACGTCGTATTTAAGTTAGATTCTGGTCGTACAATAAGAAATATCTTTGGTCATCTAAAGACGTCAACATGGCGACGTAAAATAGTCAAAATGTAGTCGTGCAAAAAGTCAGCTTTTTGGGTCATTTGTAGACGTCAGTAAGACGTCGTATTTAAGTCAGATTCTGGTCGTACAATATAGTCATGATATGGTCACGCAGAAATTGGGATACTTCTTTAAGATGTCGATCACGTCAGATTGTGGTCATACAATGAAAAATGTGATAATTTAAAGACGTAATTTCGACGTCGTAACACAGTCATAATATGGTCGAACAAAAAAAGAGTAAGTTTTGGAGTCATTTAAAGACGTCATTCTGACGTCGTGTTATAGTCAGATTCTGGTTGTACGATAAGAGATTTGTTTGATCATTTAAAGACGCCATTTTGATGTCGTAACGTAGTCATGATAAAGTCGTGCAAAGAAGTAAGATTTTGGTTCATTTAAAGATGTAATTATGACGTTGCCTTTAAGTCAGATTCTGATCGTACAATAAGACATTTCTTTGGTCATCTAAAGACGTCAACATGGCGTCGTAAAATAGTCAAAAAATGGTCGTGCAAAAATGAGATTTTTGGGTCATTTGTAGATCGACGTCAGTATGACGTCGTATTTAAGTCAGATTCTGGTCGTACAATACATGATTTGTTTGGTCATTCAAAGACGGCATTATGATGTCGTTATATGGTCATGATATGGTCATGCAGAAAGTGTGATACGTCTTTAAGATGTTGATAGAATGAAAGTCAGATTCTGGTCATACAATGAAAAATTTGATCATTTAAAGACGTCATTTTGACGTCGTATTATAGTCAGATTCTGGTCGTACGATAAGAGATTTGTTTGGTCATTTAAAAACGTGAACATGACGTCGTAAAATAGTCGTGATATGGTTGTTAAAAAAGTGGGATTTGTTAGGTCATTTTGTGACGTCATTATGAAGTCTTAACATAGCCATGATATGGTCGTGCAAAAGTGGGATTTGTTTGGTCATTTAAAGACGTAATTATGACGTCGTTACACGGTCATAATATGGTCAGGCAAAAATGTAAGATTTTTTGGTCATTTATAGACGTCATTATGACGTCATAATATGGTCGTCGTTACGACGTACGACGTGTTGACGAGTTTATGACATATACACGACGTCTTTACGACGTCAGTCAAAATGTGATTACAATTGAGAACAACTCTTTCCTGTTAACATAACGTTGAGATTTTGTTATTTGGAGCTATTTTGAGCGAGATAGCACAATTTTGCTAAGACACTTCCCCGGCGGTTTCACGGGAAACACGATGCGATTCAGCGGAATTTGAGTACACCGAAGAAATGCTTTCGCCCGTTAATTATAGTGCTACGCTGAGACTGTAGTTGATCTAGTTGATCACACCATTAGAGAACACCAGTTACAACAGTTACAACAGTTACAACTTACAGTTACAACTTACAGTTACAACTTGAAATTGGAACCGTCCCAACCGACCGAGAAAATTGGGCTCGTTCTCACAAAATTTGTGCTCTTTTTAACAGGAGGAGACTGTAATTGAGATATACAGTTTCGTTGGCTGTCAACATATACAGTGTGCAGTTCCAGTAATGTGATGTTCCACTTTTATGAAGTGGTTTATTTTTGGTCGCAATACAGTATTCTATTGATGTAAAGGGAGCACATAACTCCGTTGTATCTTCAGATTGGTTTAGAAATGAAATGCGCAAATACTGATGAAAAAACAAACAAACTATACATAAACTTGGACATAGTGTTGCCTTTGACCTTGGTAAATATATCTTGAAATTAAATGTATCAATTGAAAAGTTACATGTAAACCTGGAAATATGGACAATTTTTCAGTGTATTTGGATGATATATATGTGCACGCTAAAAGTTCTCTTTTTTTAATATTATTAAGCTCATGTAGGTATATAGTTTTCTTATGTTAATTCATAGAATTATTACTGCAATGTATTTTTTCTTGTGTATATTGTCACATATTGACTACCAGATTTTCGAAGTCCAGTCTTGCTGTTTGGCTGCATTAACTGTAATAATCGTACCTGTCTAGTTTCTTAAGTTTAAGAAAGTTTCAACCTAATTATGCAGTGAATGATGACATGCCTTCATAGTATCACAGCTTTCTGATATGATATCAATCAAGACATTTAATCATATTTGTTTTTCTTTTATTAAAAGATGACAGAGCAAGTCCGTTAATCAATGTAGTGACTCAATCAAAATATTTGAAGTGGAAGTGGTTGAATTGTATTTCCTTTGAGGCTATACCCTAAATGTTTCATGGACCTAGGTCCGAAAAAAGGTGATTGCCATATAAACTTGTACATGTATGCATTCTCAGAGCGCACATTATGCTGTTACGTATTGCTCATGTAGGCATGCACATTGCGACTAAGCCTGAGTCATATTGATTTTTTCAGAAACGGGTGTTCAAAGGCTTTGCGCCGATCGAACATCGATGCATCGACGGCACATTGATAAATTGTGTACAACAGATAGCAGAGCACGAACGCTAGCGGTCGTGTATATTTTGCTTATTACATGACGTCATCTAGCCACTGCCAAGAGCCAATTTATGAATGAAAATGTAGTAAGCATGCGCAAGCCTTCCATTTCCCCACGTACACAGTATTTCACCAAAACAAGTCTGCAATTCTCTATCATCTCTTACCAAAATCGACCTAGAATTTCACTTTCCTATATTTTATATGAATTATGAAAGGTATTCTCAGAGAATCACCGATACCGCACATGTAAGCGAATTTCGATTACTTCTTGCTTTTCCGTCAAAATGTTACGAATTAGCGTTAATAAGGCATCGTGCTTGTTGGAATCTGTAGAGTCTATTGCAACGTGCACAAAGTTAATCGGCTTCCTGGTTTTGGACAACGTGACCGGATATTGTTATTGCTATCGATACTTCCGCACGCAGTGCGAAGGAATTATTTTGTCGACCACGTGGTGGTCATGACGTGATCTACACGATGCACCAATCAGCGGTCTCCGAATCACTTGTGCGGAGACGCTCTTTCATGCTATTCGCGTTGTACACAGTCTTACGCACGATCGCCACTGTGCTGTTTCTGTGTTTTCACAACACACGATGCTATCCGTTGTACACAGTCTATGGACAATTGTTTGTTGTTGCGTTGCATAGTACGGTATATAGTAGTGAACGAATCGAAGACAAGAACGTAGAAGCTGCTTGATCATTGAGCAACCAGTTCGTTCTCTTGATGCGTTACCTGCAAAACTCACAAAAGAGAGTAGGAATTAAGTAAGCAAATTAAAATTGTGAAAATATGAAGATAAATTGTGTATAACAGGACTATCAAACAAAAGATTTTGTGTTTTCTAGTCAATTTGGTCATTGTGTCGATGCATCGAATTCATCAAAACGAAATCGTTCGACGTCTTCAATCGAACAGTGGCTTCATAATCAATTCGACTCAGGCCTAATTGCGACCAAACTGACATCTTTACTTTAGTGATTAGTAGGTGACTGAAGCAATCACTGAGCGGGTGAAAATTTTTAGGAGAAAACAGACTTTCTAGTTGGCATATATGCCAAAATATGTGTTAAAATTATGAACACGTAATTTTTTTGTCTTTTGACATTCATTGAATAACAAGACTTTCACACCCTAACATTTCAAAAGACGATATTTGTTGAAACTTTTTTTTTTACAAACAATAGCATTGAGTAGCTTGACCAAAACTGTTTTGCTACCAGTGATTCTATCCTATGCATATGTACATACTCTTACTATTGCGTTCTATGCATTTTTGCCAGTGCGTGGACTAGGAGACCACGGTGAGAATGGGCCACCACCTTTACAGCTAGTCTGATCGATGGCAATAGCATCTTGCCGTAATATTATGGCAAATAGGCTCATCGTAATTGAGCCTAGAGGCAAGATGCCATCGGTCTAGACTAGATGAAAGACAAGTTTGTAACTTGTTTCAAAAGACAAGGTATTCACCCTGTGTGTATTGCATGATAATACGTTCTAAGTTGTGACTTGGGAAGTACTGAAGCATTAATATCATTATTTTTATTAAATCACAAATTGATTTCCGTCTTTCTCTTCAGATTTGTATGTGGAGCTAAAAGAAAAAGAGGGAGGATAGCCACCTATCTATCTATAGATGTGAAGGAGACCTTATCGTCTGTCCATGTCCTGGGAGAAGACAGGTTTGTTCAAATAATTTTTAATTCATGTTTCCATAGTCAATGCATTGGTGCATTGGTTTGAGTTATAGCAAATTTTCAAATTGATTAAAACTACATGACGTTGAAAATCATCAGGCATGCATGGGCACATGATGTGATAGTAATTGATTTTAGTCGTGTTCACGGTCAATTCAAGTTTTGCCAATGACCGTATGCATGCTTATTGTATTGCTAATTACAATCATTTACATCTAAATATCATTTGGCACTCATGTTATAGATACATGCATATCAGTTTCAGGGGTCATTATTGCGAAATTCAGTTGGAATATATTTTAGTGCTCAACATGTATAATTGATTATAAGAATGTGGGTTTATATTTTTATGACATGTACTGTAAAAGGGTGAAATAGTGAAATAAAACTGAATAAAAAAAATAAAGCATGACTACTGTACATTGTAGGAAGAATGGAATACATACATTTATAGATTCGCATTGCATAACAAATCAATAGTAATTGCTCTTGAGTTCATGATTACCCGGCATGTAATTCTTCATTTGTTTTCCCTTCCATCGAACAGCACTGTCTCCTCCACCACCGCCAATCACTCAACCATATCTTCACAACCAGACACCTCCAGCTCTTCACCTACCCAGCCAGCCTCTTCACCCACCAAGTCAACCTCGCCGACACGGACACCACCACGCTACAACCTACATGTACGCCAACGACCACACCGAGCCTCCCACCCCTGCCCACCTAGACAATCCCGTCTCTTCCGCCAGTCTTCACGCACAGAGGGATGCCATTGGTCATCCTCCTCCACCACCAACACATGCAAACCAGAGACTCCTGCCCCCGCTCCTTCGCCTATGCAGGCCTCCCACGTCCGCATACCAACCGACCACCGATTCCCGCCAACCCACACACAGCCGAGACCGGCCGAGACCAACAGCCCGCGGTTTCCTCCCACGTCCGCACGCACGCCATAAGTACCGTCACTCAACTAGCGAACACTCACTCCTGAAGACGGACAGTCAATCTTCCTGAAACGTCAATCCCACCTCTACTCATCATTCTTGCCTTTCCAATTCACCTTTAATTTCTATCCACTTTTCTCCTCTCAGTCCTTCCAGGAGTTTACATATGGTGTACCGTAAACCTCTTTTGTGATATACAGTGTGCTTTTTTATTGTCTCGCTTGAACAAAGTTCGGCAGAGACCTAGTAATCACTTTTCCTGTTAGTCAGTTGGTCTGTACAAAAATGTTCAAGTTTTTGTAACGAAAATGTTAAAGTTTTTATTTAACTTGCTCTCACTTCTTTATATCTGCATCAATTGTGATCAAACTTGGTACAAATGATTCATGGGTAATACCACTAGTGTCGTCATGAGGATGATGGGGTCAAAGGTCAAATAATATGAGGCCATGTCATTACAAAAAAGTTAAAGGTTTTGTTTAACTTGCTCTCATTTCTGTATTTGTGCATCAATTGTGATCAAGCTTGATACATATGATCCTAGGGTAATACCACATGTGTGTTGATGAAGATGAGGTCAAAGGTCTTCTAGGCACCATTTTCAATATTTGAAAAAAACCTAGCTCTGTATATCAATTGCGAACTCAGACTCGTGGTTCGCGAACCACCTTGCTATTATAGTTTCAGTCATGTGATGTTCCACTTTTATCAAGTGGTTTATTTTTGATGAGTGAGCAAAAATGTACATGTGCTGCAATGTGCACATAACGGTACTTGAAATTGGAACCGTCCCAACCAACCGAGGAAATTGGTCTTGTTCTCACAAAATCTGTGCTCTTTTTAACAGGAGGAGACCGTAATTCAGACATACAGTTTGGTTGTTTGTCAACATATACAGTGTGCAGTTCCAGTATTAAATGTGATGTTCCACTTTTATGAAGCGGTTTATTTTTGGTCGCAATACAGTATTCTATTGATGTAAAGGGAGCACATAACTCTGTTGCATCTTCAGAATGGTTTAGAAATGGAATGTGCAAATACTGATAAAAAACAAACAAGCTATACATAAACTTGGACATAGTGTTTCCTTTGACCTTGG
Source organism: Arbacia lixula (assembly GCA_963669155.1). Classification (NCBI taxonomy): domain Eukaryota; kingdom Metazoa; phylum Echinodermata; class Echinoidea; order Arbacioida; family Arbaciidae; genus Arbacia; species Arbacia lixula. The sequence goes on along the minus strand of OZ022582.1, from coordinate 28,704,966 downwards.
TGACTAAATCATGAAATTGCATGTATCATCAATTGAAAAGTTACATGTAAACCTGGAAAAATGGACAATTTGTCAGTGTATTTGGATGATATATACATGTACACAATGTACACATGTACACAATGTACACATGTACTCTTATTAAGCTCATGTAGGTACATGTATATAGTTTTCTTATGTAAATTGATAGAATTATTACTGCAATGTATTTTTTCTTATGTATATTGTCACATATTGACTACCAGATTTTCGTACCTGCCTAGTTTCTTAAGTGTGTGTCCCAACGAAGTTTAAACCTAAGTATTCAGTGAATGATCACATGCTTTTATAGTATCACAACTTTCTGATATGATATCAATTAAGACATTTGATCATATTTGTTTTTCTTTTATTAAAAGATAACAGAACAAATTCATTAACCAATGTAGTACACGTATTGATATGTGGTATTATGATGTGCTTTGGTAAAGCAGTGCGATACCACACAGGAGTGCCACAACAATACCACACAGGAGTGCCACAGCAATGCCGCACAGGAGTACCACAGCAATACTGCTCAGGAGTATCACAGGAATACCACACAGGAGTATCACATCAATACCACACAGGAGTATCACACAGCAATACCACACAGGAGTACCACAGCAATACCACACAGAAATACTGTACAGCATGACCGCACATTGTGCTTTTGCTCTGTGGTATGTGATGTGTAGTATTGCTGTGTGGTACATACTGCTCTGTGGTATTCCCATGTGGTAATCCTGTGGTATTCCTGTGTGGTATTCCTGCAGTATTCCTGTGTGGTATTCCTGTAGTACATGTATTCCTGTGGTACTGCTGTGTGGTAATCCTGTGGTATTCCTGTGTGGTACTCCTGAGTGGATTTCCTGTGGTAGTGATGTGTGGTGCTCCTGTGTGGTATTTCCTGTGGTATTTCTGTGTGGTACTCCTGAGTGGATTTCCTGTGGTAGTGATGTGTGGTGCTCCTGTGTGGTATTTCCTGTGGTACTTCTGTAATGTCCTGTGGTATTTGTCCCAAAATACCACACAAAACCACATCACTGTCCTGTGGTACTTTCCTGTGGTATTTCCTGTGGTACTGATGTGTGGTATTGCCACAGAAGTACCACAGGAAATTTTTTGTAAGGGTACATGTATTGATATGTGGTATTACGATGTGCTTTGGTAAAGCAGTGCGATACAACACAGGAGTACCATACAGCAAAACCACACATCAGTACCACACAGGATTGCCACAACAATACCGCACAGGAATGTGGTATTCCTGTGGTATTCATGTGTGGTATTCCTGTGGTATTCATGTGTGGTATTCCTGTGGTATTCCTGTGGTATTCCTGTGGTATTCCTGTGGTATTTCTGTGTGGTACTCTTGTGTAGTACTGCTGTGTGGCTCCTGTGTGGTACTTCTGTGTGCTACCCCTGTGTGGTATTTCCTGTGGTACTGCTGTAATGTCCTGTGGTATTTGTCCCCCAAAACCACACAAAACCACAGGACTATCCTGTGGTTCTTTCCTGTGGTATAGCTGTGGTACTGATGTGTGGTATTACCACAGAAGTACCACAGGATATTTTTGTAAGGGTACTGGTCTAGATGAAAGAAAAAACAGTTAAACACCAGTTGATTGCAACTGGCCCAGTTAAGCCAGTAGAACACGAGTTGGAAAAACCAGTTTAATCAAAAGGCAACTCTGGAAATAGAAATAGGATTACTGGTCTAGTTGGAAAAACCAGCTGCAAACCACTTGAACAACAGTTGCAAAAACCAATTAAACTAGTTATAAATCAGTTGGAAAAAACAGTTGAATCAAAAGGCAACAATGGAAATAGAAATGGGATTACTGGCCCAGTTGAAAAAAAAACAGTTAAACCAGTTGAACACCAGTTGGAAAAACCAGTTGGAAAAACCAGTTAAACCAGTTGAACACCAGTTGGAAAAACCACTTGAATCAAAAAGGCAACAATGGAAATTGAAATGGGATTACTGGTCCAGTTGGAAAAACCAGTTAAACCAGTTGAACACCATTTGAAAAAAAAAACAGTTAGACCAGTTGAACACCAGTTGCAAAAAAAAAAGCTATACCAGTTGAATACCAGTTGGACAAACAGTTAAACCAGTTGAACCCCAGTTGGAAAAAACAGTTGAATCAAAAGGCAACAATGGAAATGGAAATGGGATTACTGGTCCAGTTGGAAAACCAGTTAAACCAGTTGAGCACCAGTTGCAAAAAACAGTTGATCAACAGTTGAAAAAAAAACGTTGAACCAGTTGAAAACACCAGTTGCAACTGGTCCAGTTGAATCAAAAGGCAACACTGGAAATTGAAATGGGATTACTGGTCCAGTTGGAAATAACAGTTAAACCAGTTGAACACCAGTTGGAAAGAACAGTTAAACCAGTTGAACACCATCAGTTAAAAAAAACAGTTACACCAGTTGAACACCATTTTGAAAAAAAAAACCTAATCAGCCTAATCCTATATAATCTGGTATGACTTCATCCTTGTTTTGTCCAGTCATAGGTATATCATTAGGATAACCCTAATAACTAGGAATTCAAGCTATCGCTAATTATTAACCCAATTGTTCCAGTTGATACCCATATTGCTTCCGGGGATGCTCATGAATATTCATGCTTGTGTAACATCCATCAAATTGTGGCATAATTTTGGACTTCTGAATCAATAACTTTAATATAATCCAGTATACGATATGATAAATTTTATTTCAATAAATGTTTACAAGTGTAAGAGTGTCGAATAGTTCGTAGTTGCTGAAAGAAATTTTGTTTTATGGACTTAGGTTAGGTTGTAGCTAGGGTGGAACTTACTTGATGAAATTCTAATACAGAATAAAAAATATTAGGATAAGATTATCATAAGGTAGAATTACATTCGGATAAGCTCTCAATTTCATTTTAATCTGTTTTTCCAACTGGTCCGTTCAACTGGTCCAACTGGTCAGATCCCAGTTGGATTTAGCTGGTCTAACTGGTCAAATCACACTTGGATTTAACTGGTCTAACTGGTCAAATCACACTTGGATTTAACTGGTCTAACTGGTCAAATCACACTTGGATTTAACTGGTCTAACTGGTCAAATCCCATTTCAATTACCAGTTGGATTCAAATGGTCTAACTGGTCTAGTCGCAACTGGTTTTTCCTTCTGCATAGAAATTGTTTTGCACATGTTTCAGGCAATTTTAAGCACTTCGAAAATTTCCGCGCGTTTTTCCGTGCGTAACGCGTACGTAGCGTCAAAATTCCCTTTTTTTTTTTTACTGTTGTCATGTTTCTGACACTACATACATAACATCCTGCAATTTTGAGCCATTTCCATGCAATAACAAGGTCGTGCGGGTGCGTCAAAGTTCAAAGTCCGCGCGTGCTACAATACGTTTTTGTGTGCAAATATTACAAAAAAATTGACTGTCTTCAAGCAGCTATAGCTCTTCAGAATGACCTGTGACCCCCAATTTTTTTTAATATTTGAAAAGAGTATGAAATGTAGATGTGATTTTATGTGTCATTTTACCGGTAAGTGTATCTTGACATCATCATATTGCCATATGAATCGAAAAATGAATTTTCAATTATGACGCCATGAACTTTTTTTTACCTGCTTTAGCATATCTCAGTAACCCTTGGTCAATTTCCTCCCAAATTTCAGTATATTGTTCCTAAGACATTGCTCTATGGCAGGATTGCCTCATTTTTAATTTTGACTAGGTCTTCAAGGTGTAAATATGATTATAGGCATTAATGTTAAAATCGGATGTTTGTATGCGTAATGTCAATGAGAAGGTCATTAATTTGAAATCATGAAATGACATGACAATCTTTTAGGAGCTGTATCTTGTCCTATGTTACGATCTTTTACTCTGAAATGTTAGTATATTCTATCTGAATCTACGAGCATTCGGCGACGTGGTCTCCATTTTTTCATTAGATATCGGGATCATGGTAAAAATTTCAGCTTGAATATCGATTTCAAAATCATTCTAGCCCCTGCTGGGCATTACGTGTTTAGTGAATGGGAAGATTTGTGGCTCAATGGGTAAGGCGCTTTTTTAAGAACGTGAGGCTCCCGGTTCGAATCCTGGTGTGGGTAGGGTCAGTTTTTCATTCCTTTTCCAATGTTTAATTTGCGACCTTCTTCTGTTAAATTCCACACATCGTCATTCTCTTTGAGATTTTCTTTCCCAGTTTTTTCTTCTCGCCCCTTTATCTTAAATGACTATTAATTACATGTTGTTAGCACTTACATGTCACCATTGAGGCAAGTCTCTTTCTTGTGTGCTGCCTTTGAGTTCTAATGAATAGGTGATGTCAACATGGAAGGTCCATGGTGTCACCGTGCATTTACCATCGAATGTCTTAATAGAAATTTGCCATACAGACCACCTTATACTTGTCCACAAGTATGTCTCGTTCACTTTGTATATGGTTAATGTGTTAATATTTCAAACAAGACAACTTGGAAAAGATGGGACATTTGTTTTATTAACTTTGTATAGGGTTTATGTGTTTATACTTCGAACAAGACAACTTGGAAAAGATGGGACATTTGTTTTATACACTTTGTTTAGGGTTTATGTGTTCATACTTCGAACAAGACAACTTTGAAAAGATGGGGCATTTGTTTTATTCACTTTGTATAGGGTTTATTTGTTCATACTTCGAACAACACAACTTTGAAAAGATGGGACATTTGTTTTATTCACTTTGTATACCGTTTATGTCTTCATATTTCGAACAAGACTTTGAAGACTTTGAAAAGATGGGACATTTGTTTTATTCACTTTGTATATGGTTTATGTGTTCATACTTCAAACAAGACAACTTTGTAAAGATGGGACATTTGTCTTATTCACTTTGCATAGGATTAATGTGTTCTGATGGTTGGTGTTGGTGATTCTTCTGATGAATTGATGGTCAATCTTGTGATGAATGAAAGGCCAGTGGATTTCAAGTTATATACTGGTGCTCAGACTGGCCTCCTTCCAGATTCAGTGTACCAGACGTTAAAACCCAAACCAAAGCTGCATTCAGCTAAAGTGAAGTTGACAGGCTACAGTCGGGTAGCCATCCCGGTGAAGGGTCGTTGTAATGTACAAGGTGTCAACTCACAACATCGCGTTTCTAGGAACTCCAGGTCAACTCCAGCCATTGCTAGGGTTACAAGCATGTGACAAATTGAAGCTTGTAGAAAGAGTATTTAGTGTCAAACAAACAAGAGAGTAGTAAACAGTTACCAAGACGTGTTCGAAGGGCTAGGATGTGTTCCAGTGAAACATCACATCACAATAAAAGAGAGCGCATGAAAGTCCTCACACCAGTGGATGAAACAACTGACTGGGGATCATCGCTCGTGGATGTGAACTCAGATAGGATGACTTGAACAAGGCTTCTACTTTGCAGTAACTTTATTGCAGCAGACTATACGCGTGTGTGTTGACACTTGTTGCCATCTTGTCTCAAAACTTTCTATCATTACAATAATAATGAGAGGAATGAGAGGAATATGGAATATTGAAAAACGGAACAAGAAACTAAGGCTATAGTTGATTGTTGTTATCAGAGTCAGAAGGAAAATGAAAGTGAATATTAAAAAAAACACAAAAGGTTAAGCGATGGTTGCCAGGAGTTCAGGTGTCGTGACTTCGGGCTCATCACCCTTACCGACTACCATTAGTTCCCTTCTGGTATGGCGACCGGCCCATTCGCGTATCTCTTCCTACCTCCTAAAAACTGTAGCCTATAAAAACTATAGACTCTAACTCTTTAGGGGAGGAACAAGGGTGATCCCAATGCCTTTGCCGGGCCATCCGACAATCCTTGAACCTTGGTTTTGCAACCTTGGAGTTAGCGGGTTTCGAACCCGTGCTCGCTAGCACGAGTGTGAGGTAGTCCCGGCGCTTACCCTACCACTAGGCTATAAGACGTCGGTGGTTTTGCTTGGTGATTTTAGCGTATAGACTATTAGTTTCAAATCAACGAGAAAAAAACCAAAAGAGCATCTATGTCAGGGATCGAACTCTCGACCTTCAGGTTATTAGTCTGACGCTCTACCAACTGAGCCAACAGACCGATTGCTGATGTCGTTATCTTTTCAAAGAGTATTAAACATATATACTTGCAGATTATCAACAAGTTTCTATCTATTACTGAGGTAATTTTCTCTTTGATATAAAGAAATGTGCAATTTATGAAAAAAAAATCACATGGGGGGGGGGGGATTTGTTGCCCAAATGTATCCTGAAAGTGACCCGAGAGCCCTTTAAATCTAATACAATCTTGTAGTAACAAGAACTATGATATGCCATCTTATATGCTGCGAGATAGTTGGCCATTGAAATGTTACTACTTTTCCATGGCGCTCGCTTTTCTCTCCGTCTCTCTCTCCCAACCTCCCTCCTCTCCACCTCTCTCTCCCTCCCTCCTCCTCTTTCTCTCTCCCTCCCTCCTCCTCTCTCTCTCTTTCTCTACCCCCCCCCCCCCACCTCTCCTTCTCTAAAGACATCTTCGTCGTTCTTTTCTCTTCCGATGCAAGTATTCTTTCATATAGAGTACCGAAGTGTTGTCGTCACATGAACATGTTGTCAAGACAAATTGGCTCTAAACAAACTCACTCCACTGTCCGATATTGTATATCGGGCTAGAGTTCGGCATTCTCAATTACATTCCCCGTCGTAATCACCGCTGCCTGTTCAGACCGTATTGTTTAGAGCCATTTTTCTTGACAATAATGCTGAAATGGCGTCACCCTTCGGCACTCTATATTCAGATAAGCAGACGGAGACGGTTGTTTGTTTTTTCCCACAAATATATTTATTCTTGAATGCATCAACATTTTTAAATTCATGACATATATCAATAGGGTAATGATAACACCGATCCATGTATAATCATGTAAATGCTCATTGTTTTGATGAAGGAAACCCTCAAATATCTATATTGTGGATGCAGAGAATTGTCCGAGTCAAAACTCAATTCAAACAGTGATGCAACACCTTGGCAATTGTCGACAAAAACTCTCCTGAATATAAAAAATGTCATGTTGTGTTTTTACATATTTGCTGGCTGCCCCCCCCCCCTTCAAACTAAAATACAACTAAAATCAGAGTAAGAAAGTAAAATAATTTATTACGAAATAAAATTTATAAATGAAAATGAGGGATATTAGGTGGAATATGTGACAAACATACATATTTTTTTATTTCAAGAACTAAAAACTAAAAACACATACCTCTTCTTTTTTAATACTGTCTTTATTAAACACTTTGAAATATAACTGAAGTTCTTATTTATTCCATCCTTAAAAAGAAAAGTACATTGATACTAGGATCCCTTATTGCCATGGTCACAACCGGCCGTCTGTGTTTTTCTACGTGCAAGTTGGCAGCTTGCTTGCTTGTGTCGAAGAATGATCCATGCCGCCAGTCTTTTACACTAATACATCATGGGACGACTTTCCCTTATATGTGCAGTATTGAGAATTCAACGTGCTTCACTTAATCCTTTAATCCTAATACTCACGGGGTGCATTATTCGCCAAATTTTTGTCGGTACTTCCGAACACCTCAATATTTCGAAACGAAATTTCATGATTTTTTTCTCTGATCCTTTCCGCACAATTTTATACCAAATTTATGACGATCGGACCAACCGTACGGATATCTGATTACGTTTACCAAACACATGTCACTGAAATTTCGCTATTTTTCTATATGCCTGAGCGTAACCATATGGACAAAATCATGCAGGAGATTTCCCATTTTATGTAAATACTTTTGTAATGGGTATAAGTGTTTCAAGTAGTGTAAATAATTACATGGCACACAAACCCACATACACCCATATTTACACACACTTACACCCAAATCGCAAAATACGCTTGACGAAAAACAATTAAATATTTGAGAAATAATAACCACAACCTATCCTGTTTTTCAGGAATTGATAAGGGATTTTTGAAAAACATTTGTACCAGAAATTGATATTCCCGAGGCTTTATCTCGTGATTTCGTGATTTATCTCATATTTTGTTGTTGTGTTAAAAATGTGAATTGTATTGTTTTTTATTGTGTGCAGGGCCCCTTGGGAGATCAGTTCTTTAACTGAAAGGGCTACCCTGTTGAAATAAAACGTTAATAAATAAAATAAATAAAAAACATTCTTCTTTGTGTGACATAACACATACATCTATGACTTGAGTCATATGTCACAAGTTAGGTAAATACTCGTTCTAGGCATATCTGAATATGATCCGCTATTACGGTGAGCATGTCTGTACTGACTGTCCAATGGGTGGAGACAAAATACCTTTTGTTCCGCTGCATCAGTTATAAACTAATGCTCAATACCCCAAAGGAGCTGCAGTCCGCTGGTTCAATAATGATGTGCGAGTTTCGGCATGTAAACAATTAAAGACAGCCAGTCCCTTTTTCAGATCACCACAAAACCATCGAAACATTGGCAAGACATATAGAGAAGTGTTAGCAAGGTCTATATTCACAATTTGAAACTGATACGTAGTGTAAAATGCAAATAATGCACGTAAACAACGTACGATTAATAGTCTTTACCTCTGGCTCTTAGCAGTTTGTGTTGAAATATCTGCTTTATTGATTAATCTGTTTATTAAATTATAAAACGCATTATGAAAAAAGATGTTCTATGGAAGGAATCATCTGCAAAGTTTGGCAGTTACTCATAAAATTAGGAAATTTTACACACGCATAATAACCACATAGATACTGTAACAAAGACTAATACTTTTTTCGTAGTACGAAAAAAGTCGGTTTGAAATTTAACGGCTGAAATTTTTTACATATACAGAAAGCTTCAACATGCTATATTCTTAGAAATGGTCTTGAATCACACTTTCTTCAATTTACGATCGTGATAGACGATTTCAAATTTTAAGCTTGCAAAAGGGACGGAAGATTGGCAGTTATTTCTGACCAGTCAATCCTAAAGCTCGCAGCTTAATTAAGAGAGAGATGTGTCGCTGATATTCATATAGGACATGTGTGGAATTACTCCGATGTTCCTCTGTGGGAATGTCCACCCTTCCATGACCTTTCCTTAAGGAGAGATGTAGCGTTGATTAGTTGAGCTACCTCTGCGCGTTCTCTTTAAATTGTGCCAAAGCCCATTCGTTAATTTATCGTGACCTTGATTTTAGGGAAGATTTAGAGTTGATTTGTTGCGCCAGCTCAGCAGGCTCTCTCTATCTCTCCCTTACCATTTTGTGAAGTTGCTCAAAAGTCCATCCTATTATGATATATCTGGTAGGAGAGATTTCTTGTTCATTTGTCAAGGTGGCTGCGCGGATTAATTATCTCCCTCTGTCACTCATCCTTCGTTAAGTCGTGCCAAAGTCCATCCTACAGTCTATAGTGACCACTCCTTTAGGAAGATTTAGCCTAGTGTTCATTTGTTGAGCTCCGCGAGTTCTCGACAATCTCCCTCACTCGGCCTGCTTTGGCGCTTCCTACAGTAGCGTCCCCGCCGACAACAGAAGGACAGTTTTCTCTAACTGGAACGTGCGGCAGCTCTGTCGTGTCAGCTCTCCCATGAAGCCGTAGATGCTCTCCTCCTACTCGTCACTGTGCTTCGCAAAGTGGGGAGCTCTGCAACACTTGACGTCAAGGTCGCTCTCCAGATGCTCGCGCCACTGCTCGACCAACTCGTTTTCCTTGGCCGTGGCGATCGGGTCATCGCGAGAGAAGGGTTTCAGGGCGGGCGCCTTGACCGGGCGGCCAGTGAAGATCATTCACCTGAAGGACAATGCAGAACAACAGGACCGTTAATAAACTCCGTTACTTGGGAAATTCTTATGGAATTCTCGCTTTCCATTACATATTAATGAATCATTATGAAGTATTCTCCCAGATCCAAATTACTGCTTAGTTATGCCTTGTAATATATAATATTTCAAAATGTTAGAAATATGTGGCTTATTGCAGACCGAGTCTCTGCGAGACTAGACGGGTATCTGAGGAGTCATGGTGAATTTAAATGTGTTTGATTGTTTGAATACTTTTTCAAGTCTCCTGGTTATTCTCGGTAACTTATATGTGATGTCCCCGCAACATCTCCACCAATGAGACAAACCTTTACCCTTACATTACCAGGCCCTGACAACCCCATTGGCTTACTACATATCTTCGTGTCAATGGTAATGAGAGAGTTAACCCTTACATTTCCAGGCCCTGATAACCCCATTGGTTTACTACAAATCTTCACGCCAATGTTCACGAGAGAGTTCACCCTTCAAGCTCACCTTGACGATGCTATCCATGGTGTTCTTGTTGTTGGTCAGCCCAAAGTAGGTCTCTGAAATCCTCTTGATGACAAACTTGTGGAGGAGTTGTTGGCGGCCTGCGAGTAGATACCATCGTGGCTATCCCTGGAGAAAACACAATAGTCCAAAACATGTTTTTCCTCAAAAAGGTAACCGCTGAGCGGGGGGTAAGTGCTCTCAATGGATGGGGGGGGGGGGGGGGGGGAGGGGATTTTTCTCTTAAAGTGCTATCAGTTCGGGGGGGGGGGGGAAGCAGCCATGATTTCTCTTCCGGCTCTGCACAATTTTAAAAATACGCGCATGTACACGGCTAAAAATGGTGGGGAGACATTTGATAGAAATCTATAAAAACAAGCAAATATATAAATTACATTAACAATAACAACTAGAGGGGTCAAACCCTAACCTACCCCCCCCCCCCCTTCCAAAAAAAAAAAAAAAAATACGCGCCTGTACACGACCGAAAATAGTGGGGCGGGGGACATTTGATATTGTGTCCCCCACCTTCGAAATGGTGGGGGAGGGGGGGGGGGCGGAATTTCCACCCATGCACCGACGCATAGGCCTACCGGCTGCTCCGCTCCGCAGACGCGCGCTTCGCCTCCTGCTCCTATGCGTCCGTCGGGGATTTTCCTTCTGCGGCGCTGGGGGATTTCTCCTCTTCCGGGGAAGGGGATTTCCCTCCCTCTGATGCATCCATCAGGTCGAGCATCTCGGCGTATACGTGGCTGCAGACGGAGAAGGCATAGACCAGGGGATGTCATGTGTCGCCGTCCGTGACGTAATCCAGGATCTCCCGAGCGATCTTATTGGCGTTGGCGGGCCAGGCGATGTCGATGGGTCACGTCTTGACCACCAGCACATCGAATCTAGAAGAATTAAAAGAATGATAGCAAACATGTATTACATCAACATATGAATAGTAACTGATCGGCAATAGCGACGATTGATAAAAATCGGCACAACATGAGTATTGCAGAGATGTAAGTATAAACAATGAAGAAACGGGTCTACCCGTAAAAGCCTCAGTGGCTTGATACATTGGGTACACCCGTGAAAAATAACATGAAGATAAATGAAACAGTTCCACCGGGTAGCTAAATCTGTTAACTTATGTTATTTTATGTTGCCCCAGGTAAGGAGTGCTTAGAGAGGAGGAATGCTGTACGTTGATTTTTAAAAGAGTTACTAAACTGAGCATTCTGTATGTCGGCTGGTAATGAATTCCAGGTTACTGAACCTAAACAACGGACTGATTGGGAAAGTATTTGCATTAAATTTCCACTTGTGACGGGCATTATACTAATGAATTTCAGCATACAATGAAAACATGTACATGAGATATTAAAGAAGGTAGAGCGTTGGAAACGTATCTCCGCATTAGACAGGCAACTTGCATCGTAATTAACGGTCGAACAGGGGTGAAGAAGATCACAAGCACACCGAGACATGTAACCACAGAACATTGCTTAATTCTAAGGTTGTGGATGTATAAGGGAGCATCATTATAACACGTTAGGTTTGGCCTATGTCTGAAAACAACAAATTGAGTTTTTACAATGTTTAGAGTCAATCTATTGCACAAAAGCCAATTATGAACACGCATTAAACATGTTAAATGAACATTCACTTTATTGATCAAAATGACAAAGCTTTCCTCAGAGGCAACTAAAAGAGTGTTGTCTGCAAAATGAACGTAGTGAAATAAACTGTGCTTATACAAGGAAAAAAAAACGCATTCATGACGAAACTGAACTGCTCCTGACGACGAGTCACCACGACAAGGTGACTTGTCATATTGTAAACATGTTTTGTAAAACAGCTTAAAAGCTTTTTAAGCTGAGTAATGTAGAGGATCAGGGAGAAACACTTTAATCAGACATCCAGCATAGATCTCCGCTTAGGCAGCAGTCGTTCTTCTGGGGGTTTTCCACGTCGGTGAGATGCGAGCTCCAGCTGCTGATAAAACTGAACTCGGACAGTTATGATCCGAACTTTGCAACGGAGCTCAATCTCCATTTGCCTGCTCGCCGTCGTTTGAGCTCGGGCATCGCAGGTCAAGGCATGATTCTGCATGGTAGCAGGGACTAGTGAAGGCCGAGGAGCTGAGAGGACCGCCGATAGGGTAGCGTCTAGCTGAGTGGCCAAGTCAAGGGATGCTTCCGAGAGATAAGCCAAGCGACTGTGCCGAGGTCGACGACGAGTGTATCCGGCATTGATGGCGACCGAGCCAGGCTGAGGGGATCACCAGTTCAGGTCATCCAAGATAACCAAAGTTATGTATTTGTGATTTGTTTCTTATTATCTTTTATGCTCAATATATTGTTGATTTGTTGATTTGAAATATTAAACTCGAGCATAACTGTATACGAACAGTTTGAATTTCTATTATTTCAGTGTCAGAGTAGCAGAAGAAAAAAAAAAGTCACTCACGTGACAATTTGGAGGTTCCACCGAGATACTGCTACCTGATTAGAAAAAGTTATTCAGATACTCTTTTAACATTGCTTTAGGCTTAAAGGCGTTGTTTGTGTTGGATTCATGATTGAAGTTTCATTGCTCAATCGTACGCATTACCGTCATATATTGCATGTTATTATTGTCGATGTGATAACTGCTTCGTATGTTTGATCGGAAACATTACCCCAGTGTGAATCATACGAGTATGTCGCCTCACGTGACACAATCGATAAGCCCTCGAGAATTACGGTCAACTCATCAACGTTGATCGATAATATTTTCACGAATATTGACACGGATTATTCGAAATCTGGTCTTTTGTACAGTGATATTTCTCACCATTTACCTATATTTTTCATTTGTGGCGACACACAGAATTCTTATGTTAAGCAAAAAGAACGTAAGAAGAAGCGGAAATTCACACTAGAAAATATATCATTACTCAATGATGATTTAATCACGGAAACATGGGATGATGTATTACTTTCTGCAGACCCAAACATTGCATATGACACCTTCTGGAATACATTCCTTTCTTATTTTGACAAACATATCCCCACAATTGAAAAGAAAAACAATAAAAAAATAAAAAATCCGTGGATAACAAAGGGAATTTTCCGTTCCATTAAGAAAAGAAATATTTTATATAAAAATAGTTTACGGTATCCTGATAATGATAATGTTAATCGATATAAATCGTATAGAAATAAACTCACACAGATTATCAGGCTTTCCGCAGAATGTAGTATGCAGAAGCTTTTGAAAATGCTATTGGAAATATGTCAGCCACTTGGAAGATTATTAATGACGTCATTGGTAAGAAAAAGAAGGTGTCAACATCTCAAATTACGAATAATGGACAAACGTTTTGTAATCCTAAAGATGTAGCATGTTGTTTTAGTGAGTACTTTGTTAATGTTGGTCCTAGTCAAGCTTCTAAGATTGATCATACACAGACAGATTTCTCGCAGTACTTGGGCACGTCAAATGATAATTCATTATATTTTAAACCAACGGATTTTAGTGAGATCCTTGATATTGTGCATTCTCTAAAATCAAGTTATACATGTGGTCATGATGAAATGAGCACGTCCCTTTTAAAACAAATTGTTGGGAGTATATTGACACCTTTAGTACGTATTTGTAATTTGTCGTTGTCAACTGGTGTATTTCCGAACGCATGTAAAATTGCAAAAGTTATTCCAATATACACAAAAGATGACTCTTCTTTTGTTTCGAACTACCGACCTATCTCTATTCTTCCTAGTCTTTCTAAAGTCATAGAAAGACTCGTTTATAACAGACTGTATGATTTTTTGTTACAAAATGATATACTGAACCATGACCAATTTGGTTTCAGGAAATTTCATTCTACTGATATGGCACTAGCCCGGTTGTATGACAGAGTGTCGACTGCCTTAGCTGAACATAAACATGTCATTGGTGTGTTCATGGACTTAAGCAAGGCATTTGACACTCTTGATCACACTATCCTTTTACGCAAATTGCATCGTTATGGAGTTCGTGGCATTCCACTGGAATGGTTTGAAAATTATTTATCAAATAGACAGCAATACGTATACTATGAATCGGTAAACTCTGAAGTTTTACCCATACATTGTGGCGTCCCACAAGGATCGATATTGGGACCACTACTATTTCTAGTGTATGTAAATGATATTACAAATTCTACTAAGTTACTGCAATATATTCTGTTCGCCGATGACACCAATGTATTTTGTTCCAATACTGATTTTCAGTCGCTTTTAAGAACTCTTAATACTGAATTGCCGAAATTATCTACATGGTTTAAGAGCAATAAATTGTCACTCAACTTAAAAAAGACAAATTTTATTTATTTTCATGAGAAGCATAACAATGAAATGCACCATTTGAATATCATGGTAGATGGTATATTATTGGAACAAAAAGAAAGTGTCAAATTCCTTGGAATATATATCAGTGAAAATATGAAATGGAATGCTCATGTGCAATACATCTCAGATAAAGTATCTCATAACGTTGGTATACTCTGTAAGCTTAAGTATTATGTCCCAAAGAATATTTTATTTATGCTTTATAATTCATTGATATTATCGAACATCTCATATTGTAACATTGTTTGGGCAACTACAAAAAGTCACACTGACAGTATATTGCTTCTACAAAAGAAAGCTATACGTATATGTACCAATTCAGGTCATCGGGACCATTCAGATCCTTTGTTTGTAGAATTAAAAACACTAAAGGTAAATGATATTAACTTTTTGCAAAATTAACTTTTTATGTTTCGTTTGTATAACGGTCAGTTGCCATCTTCTTTTTTCTCATTATTTCATTTAAACAAGGATATACATTCTTATCCCACAAGGCAATCTGATAAATTTCATCTACAAAATCCAAAAACGGTTATGGCTCTGAAATCTATCAGACACACTGGACCTGATAATTATTTGGAACTCTCTTTCTTCAGAAATTCGAACTTTAAAGTCTATGTATTCTTTCAAGAAAGCTGTAAAGACAATGCTGCTTTCTGGATATCAGTGATATAATGTAATTGCAATTGCATTGTATATGAAATTCCCTCGTGGAATTATCGCCGTTCTGAATTTCTTGCGTAATGTTATGTAACCGACCATGACCTGTAACTGTTCACCTGTACCTCGGTAAGAAAATACTTTACTATTTTGTAATCCAGGTGATCTAATTTTGTGTATTTGCGAAAGCAGACAGACCTCTCCCCTCTCCTTTCTCCTACCCTATCTCTATGCAAGTCATCCCTCCCCTATTTTCCTACATATTATGTATTATGTACGAGGGCTGCATGCAAATCAAGCATTGCTTAAGCTGTAGCCCTTCTGCGTTATTCATTGCATCGTTGATATGTTCTTTTGTACATTGTAAAAGCAATGAAGAAACTGTATTGCTGTATAGGTAATGAAGATGCCTACTCTGTTAGCAACTAATGTTTATATATATCAATTTATATGTATGGTACCATCAATGTATATGATATATATGTGCATGTATCTGCATGAACAATGATATAATGCAGGAACCAATAAATCAAATCAAATCAAATCAAAACTACGCTTCATCACGTGATCAACTCTTGACCAATCATATTGCACCATTCTTAGTATGTGGAATATAATCACAACTATCCCTTAACTGACGCGTTTATTACTTCCACCTGTATTTCGTGATTCAGTTTCAATGGATGGAACGCACTATGAATCTATTAGTTGGTGCTACTAGGACAAACCTCGGACAATCTTTTGGGTTACCATTGGTAACGTATTATTTGAACGACGTGAATAAAATCTGGATACATAACGAAAATGGTATATTCTCCCGATTCGTCCATTTGTCGTTGGATTGTTGTTACAAGGAAAAGATAATTCAATATTTTCAGGCTAAAATATGTTTTCAACGAATGATAAAAATATGTTTGTTTGTTTTTTGTAACAGTCTAGAAATTTTTAGTTTATATGTATATGTTTATATTAACATTACGGCACAAGAGAGTACAGAATGGAACCAGTGGGCGTAGAGGTTATATTTGTTCGTATGTGACGTCACAGTTTTGAATGGCAGCGCGGAACATGGTGGCGCCCTAATTTTTCTCGGTGTACGCTTTGGTGACTGAAACTGGAAAGTAAGACAGGCTTCGTGTGGTTCTGTCTCAACCAAAATATGCAATGTTAGAGCCATGTTTAAAGGGAATATACTGTACTGGGAAGACAAAAAGCCTTCAAAAATGTGATCGTGACCAATCTTCTTGCCGTTGGTCCTAAATTAATGTATTGTCCATTTTAGAAACTTGCTGAAAGTTATTTTACCTCAAATGATCCACATTTGGAGAAATCAGTGATTACATAAACAAATCCTCAAAATGTTCGACCCTAACAGTTTGAGGATTGTCATTTAATCACTAATTACTCCTAACTTGGATCATTTTGAGTTCAAAGAACTTTCGGTAAGTGTCTAAAATGGACAATACATGAATTTAAGACCATTGGTAAGAAGATTGGTCACAATCACATTTTTGAAGGCTTTTTGTCTTCCCAGTACAGTATATGCCCTTTAAGTATCATGAATGAATTTTTAAATAGAATTGACATGTTTCATGAGTAAAGCCCTTTAATCTCAATGGCTATTCGACAGCAAGTTCGCCACCCCCCCCCCCCCCCCCCCACACACACACACACACACACATACCCATATCCGTCGGTTTCGTTTTGGGGTGCCCGAATAATTACCTCAACGAAATAACAGTAATCCCATAAGTTAGCCTGTCAGCGACGAGCACATCCGGACGGGAATATTAATGTGCTCATATAGACAGAGGAGAGAGAGGGAGAGATAGAGAGAGAGAGGGAGAGAGAGATAGAAGGGGGGTAGCTGGGGAACGAGATAGAAACAGACATACACAGGTGTATAGGGAGAGTGAGAGAGAGATATTACATTGACTTGTACTAGGTTATTCATATTCAATGAGTGGAGTGCACTTGTGAATCTTATTAGTTGTTGCTACTCGGACCAAGGATGTTTAAGCACATGGATATACATCGCTTTGAACAAGGTTTGATGACGCCACTTAATATTCATGACTAGCAGCTGCTCTCAACAGTATGATGCATGCGCAATTGCGTCACGTTCACCTGGAATTCATAATAGGTCATACTTATTCCTATACATGCATACATTTCAGCTTTTGCTGCTGAACTTTTAATTTTGTCACTAAATGCTTCTTACATAGTTAAAAAAGGACGAGCGGATACGAAATTTGATACTTTTTGAGATAAAAATATTAGCTTGGGCGCGGTTGGCCGCGAATTTTCATGTTACTTGTCCGAAAGGAAAATATCTGAAAGTAACGTTTCATGCAATTTTGTAAGCAGGTATGATGCGGAACATTGTGAAATTGAGACTTTTATACTGCAACTTGATATCACGTTTAGAGCCTTTTTGCCATATTGTAACACTATTCCTCGATTGAATCTTTACTGATGCATCGTAGGCATGGTAGGTATTACATGTCACAACTGCGCAAGCATATGGGGTGAGGATATTTCCCCACATTCTTCTGCGCATCGATTTTGTTCATTCGTCAAATCCAGGCAAAACTCATCCAGAGAATCGGCGGCATTGAACATCGAGATCAAAGAGAAAATCTTTGTGAAGGGTTCTTTTGTGACTAGAAGGAGAGTACAATGAATCTGCATTAATTAAACGGCTGATGGATATCCATGTGCTTAAACATCCTTGCTCGGACAAACCTCGGACAGGGATGTGTTAGGAAGGAGGGACAACTTGAGCATAATATATTCAAACATCTGTATGGATACTAAAGCGTGCTAATAAATGTCAAAAGCATTCCACAATCACTGCAATGCTTTGATGTCCCATGCGCGTCACCGACATTTAGCTGTAGTTAATCTTTCCCTTTTTTGTCTCTCGAATCTGTGTTTCTTATCACATTATTTTGCAATTTTCAAGAAAGTTAAGGACAACACAACTAAAGATCCTGTACTCGATTTTCTTCTAAATAATATAAGTATAATATAAGATAACACTCTTACTAACACAATTAACAAATGTTTTCACTTTCCGCAGATTTCCGCAAATGTGGGATTCAATCATTATCAAAATCATATATTAAGCTGTTTATTTTCATTAACAGAGTTTGCGTGCATTTCCATGCAGCTGAGATACTTAATTTTTCGGCGGTGGCTAGCATGGGTCCAAAGAAATAAAGTTGTTTCATATCCTTCCATAACACATCCCTGCCTCGGACAAGCTTTGGGGTTGAACGACATGAATAAAAATTGCATATATAACGAAAATGGTATAATTACATAACTCACCTTTTCCCCCTTCCTGATTCCTCACATACCCACTACTATTTCACCTCTTCTTTTTCTTCTGGGCCATCGTCCTTTTAACTCTCGTTTGCTCATTGTATTTCCCCCTCTCTCTTTCGACATACATCTCCAAACGCACGCACACACACTCACTCATACATGTCGGTGGTCTACCCCCCCCCCCTCCTGTCACACGCACACGCACACACACACACACACACACACACAAACACATCCCTTTCGGGCACTCTCTCTCTCTCTCTCTCTTTCTCTCTCTCTCTCTCTCTCTCTCTCTCTCTCTCTCTTTCTGTCTTCTGGCTTCATTCCTTTCTTTGCTGTCTCCCACTTTATATCCTACCTTTTCCCACTCATGATGTCTCTTCTTTCTCACATTCAATACTAAACTCTTCCAGGTCGACCCCCCCCCCCCTCCCACACACACACACACATACGCCGAGCTATACACACATCCCAATCACTGCAGTGCATAGTGATACGCACTTGTGATATAGAATATTGTCAGTAATGTCAAAAAGGGATGTGTTATGGAAGGATATGAAACAATTTCTTTCTTTGAGCCCATGTGTGGCACCGTCGAAAAAAATGTCTTCTCAGCATGTGATTTTCAGGTGTTTTGATAATAACGAACAGGATTGCGTAGCAACGGTTTCTCAGAGAGAACAAAAGAAATGTAGAGTCTTATTTCGCTTGTCCAGTTCTGTTGGATTGCATCAATACTTTTTTGGGAAAAGAGATATCAGCGAACAAAAATAAACAGTTTTTTCTAGTAAAGTATCTCAGTTGCACGCAAATACACGCAAACTCTGTTAATGGAAATAAACAGCTTAAGATATCATTTTGATAATGATTGAATCCCACATTTGCGGAAATCTGCGGAAAGTGCAGAAATTTGTTAATTGTGTTTGTAAGAATATTATCTTACATCTCCGTTCGTGCATTATTAAACAATTATTTAGAAGAGAACCGATCGAGTACAGGATCTTTAGTAGTGTTGTCCTTAACTTTCTTGAAAATTGCAAAATAATGTGATAAGAAACACAGCTTCGAGAGACAAAAAAGGGAAAGATTAACTACAGCTAAATGTCGGTGACGCGCATGGGACATCAAAGCATTGCAGTGATTGTGGAATGCTTTTGACATTTATTAGCACGCTTTAGTATCCATACAGATGTTTGAATATATTATGCTCGAGTTGTTTCTCCTTCCTAACACATCCCCGGTAAAAAAACATAGGTATCATGTTACAACATGAAATAAGGGAAATTCTCACAAGTTTTTCTAAGCATGCTTACCATGTGCCCATAGAGAGTGGCCGTACCCTTGTAGTACAAATCGTACACAATCAAGACCAAAACGGGAAGAAAGTGTTTCCGACGGAGTCAAACACCATTGGATTTATTGCGCCTCAAATCGAACTGAAACAAATCCGCTCAAAATACACCTCCCTCTTCAAAAATCGCAGCCGATTCAGACGTGTTCCATTAAAAACTGACAACGGGTGATAGTTAATAGTAGCACGTCATAAATTGAGAACGATAAAAAAAAAAAGATGATGGATGCTGCAGCAAAAAAAGCGTGTGCATTTACGTGCAAAACGAATAGAAGACGCAACGCACTGAAATCTCCGCTGTAGCACGTAGCGCTCAACGCTGTATGATGTACGGGGATTTAAAACATGCCCAGGCTGTGGAATGTGAAATTCTCTTAGCATTGTATAGAAGGCGAATAGACCATTTTTGTTATGTACACAGATTTTTTTCACGTCGTTCAAACAATTCGTTACTAATGGAAACTGAGGTTTGTCCGTGTAGCAACAATTAATAAGATTCAAAGTGCAGTCCATCCATTGAATATGAATGACTAGATATAGGTGAATGCAATAACACGTTGCTATCCAGTTCGGGGGAAAGTCGTGAATACATTACGAAACGGTCTATTGTTATTTGATTTGAGGGGGAATGTTGATTTGCATATGATTACGCAACATGTTATTGTTGCTATGTTAGGTGGAAGGGAGCTTTTGGGTTAGCCTCCAGTCGCGGTCACCACACCGTACAGTATAGTTCTTTCCCACAAGCCTTCTACAATTACGAATATTTATAAACCCATATTTTTAGCGGGTAAAACAGTTCATTTATGTACAAATGACGGATAGGGTAAGGTAAAAGTATTGGTTGACCTTGGAGTTAATTTCTTCCTTTGCTCAATCGCCTTAACGGGGTCAGATAGGAATTTCTGAGCATTTTCCTTACTAGGTTCTCAAGGTCCATTATTTTGCGCGCTTATGTAAGCAAAATCGTATAGTTATCCAGTTGAATGATAACTCAGTTTCTAAAATTCAATATTGCTGTGGTTATCGTTTCACAGTTGTAATTATAAAGGAAATTCACGTGATCTGTCAGTGTAATCGATACGACCAATATCTCAAATATTGATGTTTTATGAATATGCAAGCATTCCACGTGTTATATCTGTACATGAGAGCAATGTTCTTCAGAATGTGTAATTTGACGATTACTAATATAGTCTTAATAATTCATATCAGCATGCAAGCTAGCGTACATCTAAGTTCATAACAGGTTATGTTAGATGCCAGTTGTTGCTTTATATGCCCTCGATGTGTCGATCATTATTTTTGTTGAGAATGATTTGTTGTTGAGGTGTCGGTGACCGAACTCTCCCTCGTGTAAAATATTTATAACAAATTGATTACAAGCATAACTAACAATTTTGTTTGATTTTGTTTGTGTGAAGAAAGGAGACTGAAATGAAATGACAGACGACAGTGCAGGCGGATGCATTGTTTTGTTTATAAACGAAACGGTAGCCATGGTAGCGTTCCAGCCGGTGCGGTGAAATTGGCTGAAAGGAGAAATCGTTGCCGGTCAACGGATCATAAGCGTACTTTAGAGAACTTCATTTCCCTTCGTGGTGTGTGCTGTTGTTAATGTATAAGACAGATGGATACATTCATTGTGTGGGTTATGATTTTACCGTATCCTTGTTAGAACCAAATATGTTTAAGCACATGGTGTGTCAGCAGCCGTTTCATTAGTGTCATTCTCATTGGGCTTTAAGAAATCTCGAAATTAGAAAAATCTCGAAGTTAGAGGACCGGGACAATAGGATCATTCGGCTTTTGGTACGGTTGCTAGGCAACTTTCACCTAACTTCGAGATTTTTGTAACTTCGAGATTTTTTAAGCCCAATGAGAATGCCACTACTAATGCAGATTCATTGTACGCTCCTTCGTATCACAAACTAATGCTTTACAAAGATTTTCTCTTCGATCTCCCATGTTCAAAGCCGCCGATTCTCTGGATGATTTTTGCCTGGATTTGCCGTATAAACAAAATCGGATGCCCAGAAGAATTGGGGAAATATCCTCACCCTATAATGCTTGCGCAGTTGTGACATGTAATTCCTACGATGCATCTATAAAGATTCAATCGATGAATATTGTTACAATATGGCAAAAAAAAGCTATAGACGAGATATCAAGTTGCAGTACAAAAGTTTCAATTTCACAATATTCCGCATGATGTTCCATTAAAAGATTGCATGAAACGTTACTTTGAGATATTTTTCTTTCAGACAGGTAACATGAAAACGTGCTCAGCTGCTTGAGAAGCTAGTATTTTCATCTCGAAAAGGATCAACCTTCGTGTTCGCTTGTTCTCATTAACTATATAACCAGCTCTTAGTGACAGTATTAATAGTTCGGGAATGAAAGTTAAAATGTACAACGTGACGCAATCGCGGCTGCACCATATTGTTGAGAGCAGCTGCTAATACGAGGCGGCTTCAAAGCTGGTAGAAAGAATTTCTGCGAGCTGTATCTCCAGCTAGCCTAGTACCTTCCTAGTCCAGCGGCATATTTTGACGTAATTGTTCACTTTTGTGTAAAAACACCGAAATTGGCACTCAGTGACATCCATATCACAGTGATTCAAGGTAGAAAAGGGCGAATTACACAATGTGGAAGCTGTACTCTACTATCTAGAAAAATCCTGTCCCTCAATACATTAGTTATTTTGCATACTTACTCATTCAATATCCTTCCATCTTGACAACTTCTAAACTCCATTCATCTTTGCTGCAACTTCTTTGAAAGTAGCCCCTTTTCCGTGACACCCACATCATAGTACTTCAAGGTAGAAAAGGATGAATTACACAAAGTGGAAGCTATAACATAAAGAAAAATCCTGTCCCTCAAAACATTCTTTTTTTTGCATACTTACTGGTTTAATATCCTTCCATCTTGTCAACCTCGAAACTCCATTCATCTTTGCTCCAACTTCTTTGCAAGTCGCCCCTTTTCCGTGACATCCATATCACAGTAATTCAAGACCTATAGAAAAAGGCAAATTATGTATTGTCAAGCTAAACTGGAACATAAGAATTAATCCTGTCCCGCAATACATTATTTATTTTGCAGAATTACTCATTTATGATCCTTCCATTGTGACAACTTTTGATATCCATTCATATTCGCCGCATTTTCTGTAAAAGTCGCCCCTTTTCCGTGACATCCACATCACAGTAATTCAAGGTAGAGAAACGCTAATTACGTATTGTGAAGCTAAACCCGAACATAAACATTATCCAGACCTGTTCTTCAGCTGGGATGTGTGGCACGGTGCCAAGAACCTTGGGAAGAAGGTGACCAAGGTGAGAACCTCCTTAAATATCTATAATCAGGGATATGTTATGGAAGGATATGAAACAACATTCTTTCTTTGAGCCCATGCGTGGCACCGCCGAAAGATTGCGTGGTCTCAGCATGTGCTTTTCACGTGTTTTAACAATAACGAACACGATTGCATAGCAACGGTTTCTCAGAGAGAACAAAAGAAATGTAGAGTCTTATTTCGCTTGTCCACTTCTGTTGGATTGGATCAATACTTTTGTGAGGAAAAGAGATATCAGCGAACAAAAATAAACATTTTTTTAAAGTAAAATATCTCATTTGCACGCAAATTCACGCAAACTCTGTTAATGAAAATAAGCAGCTTAATATATGATTTTGATAATGATTGAATCCGACATTTCCGGAAATCTCCGGAAAGTGAAGAAATTTGTTAATTATGTAAGTAAGAATATTATCTTATATCTCCGTTTGTGCATCATTCAACAATTATTTAGAAGAAAAACGAATACAGGATCTTTAGAGGTGTTGCCCCTTAACTTTCTTGAAAATTACAAAAAAATGTGATAAGAAACACAGCTTCGAGAAACAAAACAGGCAATTAAAGATACTGCTTTCCAAGTTGACGATAGCAAAATGACGGTGCCGCGCATGGGACTTCAAAGCATTGCAGTGATTGTGGAATGCTTTTGACATTCATTAGCACGCTTTAGTATCCATACAGATGTTTGAATATATTATGGTTCAGTTGTCCCTCCTTCCTAACACATCCCTGCTATAATGTTGTCATTTATTCTCTTGAAGTTGTTTAAAAGTACAATGGAAAATGAACATGTTTTGTCTCAATTGCTATGACATATACGCCCTTTACGAATTGATACTCAAATAAAATTTGAGTTTCAGTTGGAAAGCTCATTGATATTGGTTTTGAAAGTTGATAAACTGCAATAAGCCAGTTCGTAATTACAATTTGCGCATGATCAGATGAAGGTCATAGTGACCAAACCAGCTTGTTGGTTTTTAAATCACTGAGATAAGCATCATCATTAATAAGTTATTTTAGAATATGCTTGTTATCCAATTTATAAAAGAACACCAAGGTGTTCAATCATGGGGTATTTGACAACAGGCCAAACGACAACAATTAGTTTACAATAAACAATGTAATAGAAGCTCTCCCAATTGTTCACAGACCGTAGCCTACTATTCTTGTCACCTGTTTTGAGATGGTTCCTTTATTAGAGGTTGAATATCGCAAATTGCTATGTCGGGTAAGCACATTACGTAACATCTCCTTTTGAAATGATATATTAATCAACTGCTTATCCTAATGAAAAAGGGAAAGGTCATAGTGACCAAACTTGCTCCAGAGCTAACTACGAACTGGTGTATTGAGATGGCACGTTTCAATTCATGTCCGTAGAATGTGTTACTATTATTAGGTGGCCTGTCGTGCACCGACAGATCACCTTCTAATTTCGTTAGAATTTTCTTTCTTTATGATTTATTTTTATTCCATCCCCCACCCACCCAAAAGAAATGTACAGTCTCATTTCGCTTGTCCCGTTCTGTTAATGACATTAATACTTCCATGAGCACAACAGGTATCAGCAAACACAAATAAACAAGTTTTTCAAGTAAAATATCTCTGCTTCACGCAAACACACACAAACGCCGTTAATGATAACACACGGCTTAATATATCATATTGAGGATGGTTGAATCTCCCAAATGCACAAGTTGTCGGAAAGTGAAGAAATTGGTCAATTTAGTAATTAATACAAATAGCCTATATGTCCGATTTTTAATGATTCCTCAATACTTTTCGAAACAAAAGCAGAGTATTAGGATCTGTCGTTATCTGCCGTTAACTTCCTTATAGTTTGCAAACGAATTTGTCAAAAACAAAACGTTTATAGACAAATGGGAAATTACAGAAATTTCTTTTCAAGTTGACATCAGCTAAATGTCGGCTCGGCACATGGAACATTAAAGCATTGCCATGATTATGGAATTCTTTTGACATTCATGAGCACGCTTGAGAACCCATACAGATGTTTGAATGTATTATGCTCGAGTTTCTACTCCTTCCTATAACACTTCCCTGCTATAACAAACAGAGTACATGTATTGCACAATACCGGCAATAATGTTGCAAAGGTTATTAAATCTCATGAAATACCTGCATGGCTTGTTCCCAAGAGCACAAGAGCACAAAAACAGGACCCAGTCCTCAGCCACTAAAAATGTTGCTTATTATGTACCTGTATGCACGTTGTATTCATGTTCTTCAACAATATGTCACCAGCGGTAACCCCAAAACCCGTCCGAGGTTTGTCCAAGAATGACTAATATATTCAAAGTGTGTTCCATTAATTGAAACTGAATCACGAAAATACAGGTGAATGTGATTACACAGGTGAATGTACTAACACGTAACTAGGCATAGGAGAAATTTGTGAATACATTACGAAACGAAAACGGCTTATTAGCCTACAATATTTAGCATTTCCATTAAATACTTGTATGGAATTTTGAACAAATGACTGTCTGAAGCAACAACGGAGGATTTTTGGAACACAAAGCCGAATTCCTGACCACCGCTATGGAATGGATCAGTTGGATCGTGCAGCATAGAATGAACTTTTAACAACAAACGTTTCTCATACAAGGAGCTGATGGAAGGAAGATCTGTTTGAACAACACGATGGGCATTCTTGACTGGTTTGTCCATTTTATTGATGTTTTCTTCTGACAGATTACCAAAAGTACACAGAAAAATAAACGTAAGAACACTCTGTACGATAGATTAATAGAATAAGACCAAGATGGTACTATCAACTCTTAATTCCTTGAGTTTCCTTAAAAGATTACATCCTTTGGTTGGCTTTAATCGACACAACCTGTGAATTGCTATTCCAGTTCAGTTTATAATCCACTATCGTACTGGGGTATTTACATCCAGGCACCTGTTCAAGCTCCTTACTGTGAATAATCAAGGGTTCGTGGGATGTAGAAGAACGATGAAAGTCAAAAATCATTTCCTTTGTCTTTTCTACATTTAGAATGAGGTAGTTATTATCACACCAGGTCACAAAATTTTGAATGTCATTACAATACTTATTTGCATCATCTCGCAAAAATCCGCTGATCACTGGATCATCTGCATATTTGATGACAGTACAGTGTGGAGAAGTCAAGTTGTAATCTGATGAGTAAAGGGAAAACAACACTGGAGAAAGTACACATCCCTGTGGGGCACCTAAACTCAGTGTCTTGATAACTGACTCTACATCGTTACACTTTACCCATTGTAGTCTGTCCGTCAACAAACAATGGAGGATCATGGTAAGTCTGGGCCTGACATTCAGTTTCAATAACTTATCAATCATAACATGGGGCACAATGGTATTAAAAACACTTGAGAAGTCGATAAAAACTGATCTTACATAGGATTTCGGAGTTTCTAGATGCTGCTATATTTTATGAAGAAAAACCAACACTGCATCCTCAACACCTCTTTTATATTGGTAAGCGAACTGTGATTGATCAAATAAACCTACTTGATCTTGATCAGAATTCTTAACAACAACCACTCAAAACATTTCATCACATCCTATGTCAGACCTACTGGACGATAGTGGTTAAATTCACTTAGTTTTCTAACTTTTGGGACAGGAACAAAAACAGACGATTTCCAACTTCGAGGAATTTCACAGTTATCGACAACACAGTGAAAAATGCGTGTACTTACCCTACTTTGTGTGTGGCTAACTTACAATGTCATTTACATCATGTGTATGTACAAATCAAAACATTGAAATGGTTGCAATTACATAGTGTAAATAAAAACATTTTAATACATTTTTTGCAAAAATACGACGTTTGGTCGGAATTGTATCATTGGGTTTGTATTTATCATGTTTATTGTAAAAAGTCAATTTGGGTCCATTTTTGGCCAGATTTTGCAAAGTTCATTAAATTTTCACCTTTGACCTTTAAGGAATTTTACTCAAGATGTCATGTGTCTACCACCAAGTCATGCTCTACCTTTATACCATGTTTTGTTGAATTAGATTTGCATTTATTGTGATTGCTTTTAAAGATCATTGACCTAACTGAACTCTGACCTCGCTCGGAAGTTAACTCTATTTTACACAGTCATTGGTTCCATGAGACACACTTATGTACCAAGCTTTCAGCAAATCTGCTGAACGGTTATCAAGATATTGCGTAAATGTATCAAATCTTAAAAACATAATGCTTTCGACCATTTTGTGTTGGAGGCATCAAAATATATTTAACACGTTTAATCTATTTGATGTTCATTGATGTTTTATGGAATTATTGATTGAACAATTGGGTGAAGACACCGCTAGCCATACGGTGTCTGACAGTGGAAATATGTTATCACTTATATTTTAGTGAAAATGCTTTCAGGGGTAATTTCAATGGAAAATATACATGGTAGGTATAGAGTACCAAGGATAGCGTGCTCTCCTGTGTAAATGCCTAAAATGTATTTTTAAAGTAATTCCTTTCATTTGTTTACTATTTGCATTTTAGTTTAAAACGTTTGCAATATATATCACACGTTCTCTCTCTCTCTCTCTGCTCCTCTTCTTTTCCAACTCAACAACTCTCAGTCTCACTCGCAAAAGGAAAAATAACCAGGGGTGTTTCACCAGGCAGAGCTTACAACGACTTCACGCGATTCTCATCATTTATTTAGCACAAGAAAGGGTAACCAGTCGTGCGTAAAGTCGTTCTTAGCTAAGAACAGCTTGGTGGAATAGCCGCCAGGAAGTAGTTATCAGAACTAGTCGAAATCAGAAATAAAGTTTTGTTAGGCTATGAAATCGGAAGAGTTCTTTTGAAAGAAGACTTGCATTTACATTTTCTGTACATTATCCTTAATCATCTTAACTATTTACGATGTATAACTATTTACTATCAGTTATGTACATGTATAATAACGTTTTGTTATCCATTTGCACTTGGCTTTAGTAAAAAAAAAAAAAAAAAAAAAAGATGCTTTTACACTTGTACAATGCATGTGGAAACAATGACCTTCTCTCTGTTTGTGTGACATTCAAGTTTTTCATCACGTGATCTATCTTGCACTTTTGGTTTATAGCCTTATTATAAGCATTGTTTTGTGTTAACCTTGTTCATGTCATAATGTATTGGATTGTATTACATGTATTTGTACACAGGGCCCTAAGGGAAAACAGTACAAGTTAACTGATGGGGCTACCCTGTAAAGAATAGACTGAATAAAGAAATAAATAACCTCTTTCATCTGTAATTTACCACCATTCATTGTGTTAATTAAAAAGTTATCACCATCATTATGCCACTCTCAATATCGAAACACAAGACACAGACCAAGATTAAAGGCAATTTTCATATTTACATCGAAGTTACATGTATTTATTATCAACACAAATTCAACGGTAGACGCAAATGAAAAGCACTACAGGATGCACCTCACGTGATTATGCGATACATAATCATGACATTAATGAAAATGCTTTTATCAATCAGAAAAGATGATAAGTGTTTTTTGTATCCTTTGTGTCTGACCTCTTGAACCCAATGACGTATATTGTCTATCAAAAGCATGTCAGTGTGAAAATCTTTCTGTTCGATACCATTCGGTGGATAGTTATTCTTCATTCTGACTGAATAGTCCTATTCCTAGAACTACCAAGCAATGTAACATCAATATACCATGTTCATTTCTTATGCTCTTTGTTTGCATGTCATTCAAACAAAAAGCTACTAATAAATAGTAACCATAAACCTTGTCCGAAGTTTATACGACTAGCAGCCAAAAGATACAGATTGCATTCCACCCGTTGAAACTGAATCGTGCGATATAGGTGAATTTAGTAACGGTCACAACCTGTATGTAGTTAGGGTGCAGGTTGTGAATATATTACGAGAACAGCTTACATCACATGAAGTGCACCATCAAATTGCAACGCAATATTTGAGATTAAATGAAAAGCAGGAGCATACGTCCCAATACTCGCCACAACAAATGAATACATAATCCTTTTCCAATCACACTTTAGAGACGTGTTCCCACAAAACTTTCCAAGAAACTGAACAAAGGAGTAACATTTTGTGATGAGATATGAGTAGAGCCCTCAAGGTGTATCCTAAGGTCCATACGGTATACAGTATACCATTCAGTATACTACTTCTAATTAGAGTTGTCCCTGAAATTACGGATTCCAAAATGTGTAGCTAAGTTGTTGATACAGCTTTAAAGCAATCAGCAGGATAAAACAAAGACTGGGTAATTTCTGGGTTATCATTTACCTGTAGCAGAAACAAGGATCATAATTTACAGAACACACAAGGATCACAACATAATAATCCATGGTACAAATACAAATTGACATGAAAGGAAAAATAAGTGCAGGATTGTAGCATCAATGCCTTATGGCCTATCTCATGTCTACAACACCCACAAAAAAATGACAATCTATTTATATCTACCGGTATTTACAACAGCTGATATACTGCTATTACATATCCGCAATGGTCATTTTGAAGCTGCATATTATGTATGATACAGCAATTTCTCTGCAGCTACTGTGAACAATAAATAACACCCATCCATGCTTCTCTCACAGTATGTATCTTCATCATGTTTCAACACAAAAGGTGCCTTCCCAATCATTTCTTCTTTCACATTTGATCCGCTGTCAATGGTGGCAGTCTAGATGTCCCCAAGTCTTGCCTCAGGATCACATGCCATTGCAACGCTCATCAGGGAAATTTTACCTCACTAGATATCATACAACGACTGCCTTTTAATATACACATGTCTCTCCACTTATGAAGTGGATACCATGTGCATACAGTTGTTAATACCACATGTTAAGAGCTTTACTTGAGTGTTTATACTTACATCAATTTACTCTACATCTACTGTGTTGTATAACAAAACGTGAGAGTAAGGGATGCTAGTGGTAAATATCATGAAATCTCTCATCGTGACATATGTCTTGCCATGACAACAGATCTTATTCTTGTTTAATGTAGGACCACATGAAGCATCATCTCCGAATGACACGGTGGTTGATATCTAACAAGATGAAGATCCCTGATGATCAAGACCAAGACGTAGACCAAGACCCATGATGATCATAGAACAACTCTCCCATGATTACGGGTGGTGTAATCTTAACCACTTTGATCCCTTACATATAACTAAAGCAACCTAAATTTACACTCAGCATGTACTCAAAATAGATTTCTCATATTTTCTAGGAATGTCTTGTCTGTAACATGGCTATTATTGTACGAACCAATTCCATGCATTTCAATACAAGGCTTTTAAATATGATTTCATTTCAAAATGCATTTCGATTCAATTAATTGACACAAAGAAATCAGGGGATAAAGCAACAACCTGCAATTATAATGCATGCTCGTTCCTATAGTCCAATGAACAAAGCTAAATTGTGTACATCTAAAGGATCAAAAGCTTGACATTATATGCCCACCATAATTCTAATCAACCAATTTCAGTGGCATGTGCACAAGGCCACATCACAATGAAACCTGTCAGGACATTAGTGTGAACAGGTCACATCACAATGAAACCTGTCAAGACATTAGTGTGAACAAGCCTTGGAATAAACTTCTTTGTGAGCTGCTGTCATCAAATAGGCTGTCACCTTGCCCCCTCTGCTTCGCCGTCCCCCTCCCCCCTCCCCCCTCCCCCACCTCTTTGCCCTTTCCGTTTGCCCTTCCCCTCGCCCCGGCCCTTTGCCCTCTCCCCTTTGCCTCTCTCCGGGCTCCTCCCCCTTCCCCCTCCCCTTCTCCCTTCCCTTCCCCTCCCCGCCAATCAGTCAGCTGTGTCAAATTTTGTCTTCTCTAATACTCAACTAATGTACAGGTGTAAGACAGCATTGCTATCCTATTGTGCTGGCTGTGGTTGGATCCATTCACTTTTTAGACTTCTTGCGTCCTCTGCCGTCCGGGGTATCGTCAGCCTTTCTCTTCTCAGTCTTGGGTGTTCCCATGCCACTCTGAAAGGATCAAATTGAACCATAAAAATTGATTTACAAAGTGCTAAATCTACCCCAGTAAAGGTGAACTGAGATGGGTTTTATTTTAACTCTCTCATTACCATTGCCATAAAGATGTGAAAGTAAGCCAATTGTGCTTTCAAGGCATGGTAATGCAAGAGTGAACTCTCTCATTACTATTGTCATGAAGATGTGTAGTAAGCCAATGGAGTTTTCAAAGGCTGGTAATGTAAGGGTTAACTGTTTCACCATCATTGTCATACAGGTGTGTAGTAGGCCAATGGGGTTTCCAAGGCCTGGTAATGTGTTAATTATGTTGTTATCAGGGTTAAATTCCCCTTCAAGAGTAGGTTTCCCTTACCTTTCCTGCTCCCTTGCCGCTCCCTCTTCCTTTCTTCTTGTCCACCTTCTCCTTCTCCTCTAACTCTTGGTTCTCTCGTTCAATCAGGGTGATCAGCGTGTTGCAACGTCGCTGCAGCTCCTGAAAGCAGAACAAACATTTCTTAAAGATTGAAAGGGTACTTAAGGCCAACAAACAACTTGGGCTGTACTGATTAATGTCAAGATGCTTGTTTATAAATAGATATTATGTCAAAAGATGAGTAGGTCGTCTTTAACAATGAGCTGAAACGTAAGGGATAGGGCAGTAATGTTAACAGCAACTGTTCTAATTTCAGCACAAGTTCTGGAATGTGTTTCACCAAGCTGTTCTAAACAACTTTATACACGATTGGTGACCCTTTCTTGAGCTGAATCAGATTCTCAATGATTTTTATTCCCATCAGTTTCAGTTGAAATCTGATCTTAATTCATCAAAATTCCTGTTGTTAACAAGTGTCTTAATACAAAGTTTATAATAAAGTCAAATGTGATAAGGATTGTTGGAAATTAACTCCCATGTTAAAACAGGAGCAAGTAGCTTACAAACAGCTTTGTGAAAACACCCCACTGGTCCTGCTTGATTACATAAATTATCGGCTTTCTTTTTGAGATGATTGCTTCCTGAGACCCTGAAATCATGGTCATAGTCACGG
The DNA here is from genome assembly GCA_963669155.1 of Arbacia lixula. Classification (NCBI taxonomy): domain Eukaryota; kingdom Metazoa; phylum Echinodermata; class Echinoidea; order Arbacioida; family Arbaciidae; genus Arbacia; species Arbacia lixula. The sequence goes on along the minus strand of OZ022582.1, from coordinate 28,672,552 downwards.
CACAATGGTTCTACCATGTTTACATGTCCCATACCATGAACTCTTGTAACTCTTATCGTAAAAAAAGATAGAAATGTCATGTCTTCTATTCGTATAGAGAAGCATGGCCATATGGATGTTTGTGTTCCCCCCTAGTCTGTAGATAGAGACTCAATGAGGCCACTTAATCAACACACGTGTCTGTAAGATAGACAAGTGCCTTTACTACCTATTGTGCCTTAACAGGTGTACAAATACAAACAAGCTAGTCTTTGCATTTCAGACCCATTGATTCAGCCTCACTGACTGACTGACGAACACAGGTTTGTGCCTGCAGCCTATGTTCCCCACTTACCATACTGATCGCCGTATAAGCCGCAGGTTTTTTTCTTGAAAATCTGGGCAAAATCCAGGTGTGGTTTTAACAAGGCGTTATCAAAAATCAGGTCTTTCAAACCAACAAGTATACACATGTATGGGACTAAGCATTGTGTGGTAACATTCAACCATAAAATAGATGGCTTTGATAGCTATCCAGTTTGACACAATTGACGCACCGGTAATACAATCTCAATAATATCACCAGCATAGTTACCGTTGCTTAGAAAGCACCAGGAGTAGTCTTTGTCCAAGACAACTTAAAGATACCGCTGATGAAAAAGCTCAAACTCGCAAACTCCGTTTGACGGAACTCTGGTGATCTCTGCTGGCCAAGAGATGGCGCTATACACCAGACTGTAAATCAATGTTTACGGTCTTGTGTATAACGCCATTCTTTTTTCAAATTGCATGCTCAAAGTCATGGTGCGTCTTATACGCGGGTGCGGCTTATATGCCGGTCAGTATGGTACACTATTCTATATTGAGCCCGCATACAAGCGGGCTGGCTTCCTCCCACACAGCATGACTCCCACGTAATCTGCTGTTCAGATAATAGATGACGGGACATGAATAAATTTTAAATTCCTCCTAGGGCCCAATTAAACCACACCCCTCTGGTTACTGCAGTTCCACAGCAAAGTTTGACATCCAAACGGGACAAGAGTTCACAACGCCAGAAAATCTAACCATGAGCAATGGGTTAACAATAGTTTAGATAACGACAATGACTCACCATGGCTGTGCGTGACTTGATGAACCAGTCAAAGCGGAACTGGGGCGCCTGCCTGACGGCGCTTCTCAGGTCGTCATAGACGTTCTCCTTGTCGAAGCCCAGCTTGTGCAGCATGCAGACTAGGAAGCGGTCCTCGTCCTCCGTCCAGTTCTTGCCCTTGTTGGTCCCATACTGGATGCGCAGCTGGTGGAACGGTGCGCGGTAACGGGCCATCTGGAAGGGTGCAACGAAGAGATACACAGTTGATTAAATCTGATTCAATTCCATTCTTAACACTGAAGTATCACCATTATTCCTTCATAATGAATTTTGTTTGACCAAGGCCCAACAAAAAACACATAATTATGGTAGTAACAATGACACATTTGGAGGTCCCACTGACCTTTGAACTTTATGACCAAACACTTTATATCAATGGCACTGTGATATATAATCATTGTATCAAGTTGTTTTGAAGTTTGGTCACGTAAATGAGATAATCTGGACTGTTGAAATGACATGGAACCCAGAGACATAATGCCAGTGTGAAGTAAGTGGTGTTGGAATATTAACATTCTCAATACTATTGGCATGGAAATAGGTAATAAGTCAATGGAGTTTTCAAGGACTGGTACTGCGAGGGTTAAAGGGAATATATTGTACTGGGAAGACAAAAAAGCCTTTAAACGGGTGATCATGAGCAATCTTCTTACCAATGGTCTTAAATTCATGTATTATCCATTTTAGAAACTTGCTGAAAGTGATTTGCCCTTAAATGATCCAGAGTAATTATTGATTAAATCACAAATCTTCAAAATGTTTGGCCCGAACATCATGAGGATTTCTGACTTAATCACTAATTTCTCCAAATGTGGATCATTCGAGGGCAAATAAAGTTCAGGAAGTTTCTAAAATGGACAATACATAAATTTAAGACCATTGGTAAGAAGATTGCTCACAATCACCTTTTTGAAGGCTTTTTGTCTTCCCAGTAAAGTATTTTCCCCTTAAAAGAAGACTGAAAGAATACAAATCAAAAGGAGATGAATAAAGACAGAGATAATATGTCACCTTAGCATCCAATGCCTTCTTGATGCCAATCTTCCTTTGGATCTTGGCTTCTCCCCTCTCAATCTGGGCCATGATGCGGTCCACATCCTGAAGCTCGTTGCATCGCTCCCAGAACACATTCATGTAGTCACGGGCCTAGAAAAAGACGCAAACAGTTATGTATATTATGTCACAAAGTTACTGATTAACATAAGTTTTGATGTAAAGGAAACTGTAAGCCGAATGTAAATAATATTTAAGACTTTTAAATTGGTATAGTGCAAGTCTTTGACTGTTGTTATCTGCATCTGTTTGAATGATGTTTGTGTGTACATTGGGTGTTGACCTATTTCTACATGTCATCATTGTACATTGAATGCAATTCGGCCTTCGGACTGCAAAGTCCCATCAAATAAAACCTTTCAATTCAAATTCAATTCTATTCAAACCTTTTTATTTTAAAGGTAGTTCCTTTTGCAGACTTAATTTTGAAAGTTCCCTGAGTTTGTCATTATTTGAGAGAGTGGCTATATAACCTTTCCCTGGAATGGACAAAGCATAACATTCAGTTTTGAGGAAATAATCTTTGATAATTGATCGATAATTCATAGTAAAAACTAGAGCAATTCGACTGCCACGCAGTCGATAAATATGCCTCCGCCTCTTTGCTAGCTCTATTTAGATTATTCTCAGAAAATCTGTTTGTTTGGTTGGGAATGTTCCAGTGAATTCCTAAGTGAAATGAAAATATGATATTCTGTTTTTTAATGTTTAGCAAAATTTGGCAATGTTCATTTGACCTTCGACCTCTTACTTCTTTGACTTCCAATCTAACCAGTCTGTCTAAATCCATCCTTGTATCCTTGTAATTCATGTACCATGTTTTCTTGAAATGCATAAATGGATTGGGATTTATTGTTTCAGCAAATTTTGGAAAAGTTCATAAACCTTTGACCTCTGAACTTTCAGGAATTTTACCCAAACTTTCACCAGTCTACCTCCATGACGTGACACATCTCTGTACCATGTTTTGTTTGAATTGAATCATTAGATTTGGATTCAATGTGATAAATAACCAATTTTGGCAAAGCTCATTGACCTTTGACCTCTGACCTTTGAGAAATTTCACCCAAAATGTTATCAGTCTACCCCCAAGTAGTGATCCATCTTTCCACTATGTTTGGTTGGTAATGTACCATTGGATTTGGAGTTATTTTGAAAAATATCACTTTGGGGGCAATTTTTTAGGTAAATTTTGGCAAAGTTCATTGACCTTAGACCTCTGACCTTTCAGCAATTTCACCAAAAATGTCACCAGTCTAGCCCTAAGTAGTGATCCATCTTTGCACCATGTTTGAGTGGAAATGCGCTATTGGATTTGGATTAATTGTGAAAAATATAAAGTTTGGGGCAGTTTTGAGCCAATTTTGGCAAAGTTCATTGACCTTTGACCTCTGACCTTTCAGGAATTTTACCATCAATTTCAACAGTCTATCCCAAGTAGTGATCCATCTGTGTGCCTTGTTCAATGAGAACTGCATTCTTGGACTTGGATTTATTGTGAAAAAGGTCAAATTTTTGCATTTTTCACAAAGTTCATTGACCTTTGACCTCTGACCTTTCAGGAATTTTACCCAAAATGTCACCAGTCTACCTCCAAGTAGTGATCCATCTTTGTACCATGTTTGATGAGAATTGTATTCTTGGATTTGGATTTAATGTGAAAAAGGTAAATTTGGGGCAATTTTTCACAAAGTTCATTGACCTTTGACCTTTGACCTCAATCAGATTTGACCCCAATTTTACACACATCATTGGTTTTATGCAATACACACATGTACCAAGTTTGAAGCAAATCTGGTTCATGCTTCTCAAGATATTCCCTAAACGGATTCGGGACGGACGGACGGACGTACGTACGGACGGACGGACATACGGACGGACGGACGGACGGACGGACGGACGGACGGACGGACGGACAACCCGAAAACATAATGCCTCCGGCCACTTCGTGGCGGAGGCATAATTAAAGAGATGAAATGGAGATGGACAGGACACTTATATAGAACACAGGACAACAGATGGAACAAGAAAATTAAAGAATGGCAACCAAGAACAAAGAAAGCGAAGAAAGGGTTGACAAGAGAGAAGGTGGAGAGACAAAATATTATCATACACAAACGCAGCAACATGGAACAGAATGACAGCAAATAGACGTGAATGGAAACTGATAGAGGAGGGCTTCATCCAACAATGGTTGAACAGTTACTGATGATGAATTGATCGAACTTAAAAAAGTCGCAATTCAAAAAATCTCAGTGAAAACCAGTTAGATTTTCATTTATTCTATGGGAGTTATAGTACCTCTGACCTTAAAATTTCACAGTAAGTATCCCAAAGATATGTGCTAAATTTGTGCAAACTTTCATGAAGTTTGCAGATGTTTGTAAAAGGAACATGCCATCTTTAATGTTCTTATATGTTTTAAGTACAAAAGTGAAGATCAAAATATATAAAATTAAATTCAATTAAACTAAAGAAATACATCAATTAGCTGCAGTTCCTGCTTACCTCTTCGGGAGTCTTGCCCTCCACATCACGGCAGATGCTCTCAACGTCGTCCCGACCAAACTTCTCACATGCCTTCACAAACTGGTTGAAGTCCCTCTTGTTCCAGCTGGTGAAGCCCTGCAAGAGAGACAGAAGAATGTGATAACTGGTTTACAATCTCCGTACCAAGCCTTAAAAACACACAGAGTTATTGCACATTCCATGCTCCCATGGCATTGAGATGGTTAACCCTCTCGGTACCAAGCCTTAAAAACACACAGAGTTATTGCACATTCCATGCTCCCATGGCATTGAGATGGTTAACCCTCTCGGTACCAAGCCTTGAAAAGCATGTTGAGTTATTACACATTATTTCAGTCATAAATAACATGAAATCTATTGTTTTCCATCAATAAAAATAAAAATAATGATACACTTATGAATTTTGACTTGATACTGAATTTGCATTGGATTTGTACATGAAATCACATTTTTGAGCAATTTTTGGTCTGACGTGCACATATAAAATGTTACGTAACTTCGGAGTTGAGTACCCCCGCGTCACAAATTTGGTCTTAAAAGTTGCGTGAGACTTGAAGGAAAAAAGTCATTACGCGGCGCAATCTTTTCGCGTTGCAAATTTATCGCCTAGGAGGGGGAGCTGTTCTTGCACCTCCCCTCCCCCCCGTCCCTCCCCCGGGCTAGATAGGGTTAACCCTCTCGGTACCAAGCCTTAAAAAGCATGTTGAGTTATTGCACAATCTATGCTCCAATGAGGCAATTCTTCTTCATGGCAATACATACAAGGACACTGCATTCCCTGCAAGGCCATCCAATAATAGAAAAATAATAAAAATTAAAATCTCATGATATTCTAAATTCATCAACAATACAATCGTACATAACCCATAATACAGACATGTCAAGATGGAGAATGGTAAAGAAGTATATAACAGGTTGCTATGACGATGGCTGTACCTGTGTGAGGAGGCTCTCCTTCTCCTGGATCTCATCCTCATCAAGGGGGGCGCTGTCATCGATCCTTCGCTGCTCCTCCTTCCTCACCTTGGATGCGTCGGGTAAGTCTGGATTCAGCGGAACCTGCAGGCAATAAAGGAGCCATCAATATCAACTGCCTATTCATTCATGCAAATGCTTCCCGAACATTATATAAACGATACAGGTCATTATCAGAATTTGCAAGAAACATATTTTACCAAGAAAAATCGTACCGCCATATTTACATTAACAATTTGTACTAAATTCATTTGTTGTAAATGCACATGCAACAATACAATCGGCAGTACAGCCAAAGACATGATCCTCATTCTCAAAGTAGTTGTACACCAATATACAATGTATTATATAATTCTTTAAACTGTGTGTACAATAAATATCATGTTAGAAGTCAACCTTTACACAAAGTAGAGAAAGTTGACTGCATGCAGTCGACTAGTATGCCTCCTAACAAAAACACTGAAGTACTACCATAATCTATAATAGTGAAAGCTCAATGTCCCATGCCTGTAATACTTACAACACAAGGAATCTACAATCGATATTGATCATAACTTGCAATTGATATTGATCGTAGCTTGTGGGGATCGATTGTAACTATAAGATTGATTGCAAAATCAGGCATAGACATGGACTTGCAATAGATAACACTGATGATTTGTGATATGGTGAGTTGCACCTTTACAATCGATTGCAAAGTTGCTATAGATAGCAACTCACCCTTTGTGATACAGGGCCCTGATGTTAGAAAGTTATCATTAAAACAGCAAAATAAGAAAGAAAACATCTGGGGAAGCTCACCCTGTAGCCAATGCCCTTCCTGTAGGCGTAGATCTCCTTGTCTAGGAGTTCAAAGAGACGCGGTGGGAAGAACTGGAAGTCTTGCACATTGGGCTGCTTGGGAGGCCTAGGAGCCTGTGTGTGCGAACATGAATGTATAATGTTTGAGAGTAAAGGGATCACTGTGTTACATTCAGGAGCTATGCAAACATGAATGTATAATGTTTGAGAGCAAGGGATCACTGTGTTACATTCAGGAGCTATGGAAACATGAATGTATAATGTTTGAGAGTAAAGGGATCACAGTGTTACATTCAAGAGCTATGGAAACATGAATGCATAATGTTTGAGAGCAAGGGATCACTGTGTTACATTCAGGAGCTATGGAAACTATCACTGCCATCAAAGATTGGCAAACAGCACATACAGTCATTTTCAATTCCTTCCCTGCCAGGCAGATTGCCTCATCTGCAGGATTTGTTTGGATTTATTCCTAGCATCAAAATGATGCACCTGCCCACAATCACTGAAGAAATATCAGTATGTGACATGGATATCTATACCTTGGGCAGCTTTGAACTCGCTGACAAGGATTTGTTAGTATGCCTAATACAAAATGATAGAAGTGTCCAAAATGAAATAAGAAATGTAAGCATTTGACATTGATGGTAATCTATACCTTGGGTGCTTTAGGCTCGCTGACTCTCAGCGCTTCCCTGAAGTAGGCGTCCACGGCATAGTTGGCCTTCCGCTCACGCTTGGGCGGTTCGATCCAGCTGATGCCGGTGTTTTTCTGCTTCTCTTTATAGTCCTCACCCTCGAAGGAGAAGATGCTCTTGCTGGGGGCGTCCAGGCTGAAGTTCCGCAGCCCAGACTCACCCATATTGTCCAGCTTCTTGTTGAACAGGTTTGTCTGGGAAGGAGAGAATTAAACCATTTACAGATGGGCAGTGTCTTATTAAGAGCCTGCATATTTACAAGCTGGCTTTTTCCACTCAGATACTAAGCAGCAAGACTCCTGCGTAATCTGCTGTATGGATGATAGATGAAAAGCTATGAATAAACTTCATATTCCTTGAAGGGCGCGATTAAGCCACAATTGTTTGGTGGCTGCAATTCCATGACAAATTTGGACATTGTGACTGGACCAAAGCCAGAAAATCTAACCATGAGAAACAACTTAATGGTGCTTTTCCACACATTCTGATTTGGGGCATTCACAATGATGAGATTTGAATGTCTGAAGTCTGAGGCATCTATCTATCTATCTATCATGTATTTATCATGCATCTATTTATATATCAATCATATATCTATCAATCTCTTTTCCTACGTATCATTCTACTGAATATATCTTACCTTTTGTTCAGTCCTTTGTAGGATAGTATCGATTTCTTCATCAGTGATGGTACTGTCTTTGGAGGAGAAGATGAAGTTGGCTCCATGTCGGATCATCTCCAGAGCCTCATCCTTGTTCATCTTCAGGTTAGAGTCCACCAGGCGACCTTTCAAGAACAAAGTGATTGAAATGAGGTGACTGGATATAGTAGGAAAGCTTATGACATAAGGAAAATGGATATGGTAAATTTTTGTCATAAAAATACCCAATTTAATTGTTATTTAGATGTACAAAAATCACCATTCCGTACTCAAAGGTCCCAGACGAATCATTCATCTTGGATTTATCATTTTATCATTCCATGGACCAGTTTTACATCATTCATTTGAACATATCCTAAACCAGAAGAACATTAATTAGTAGTTCAGTGCCATATGTACCCAAATATTGTTCACTTTTTTATCAGGTATAATACTGTACAGAAATCATTCAATAAAAATGTTGTCAAACTCTCCAGGTACAAATCCTTGTTTGTACCACATTTGGTCCAAATTGAAACACTAAATCGATAAAAACATTTTGAAAAAAAAAATCCTCTTTTTATTTCCTTGAGAGAATATTGTGAGGAAAAACTAGCTTTGTCCTCATTGTATGCAATCCATACCTTGCTGGATAACAATATTGTCCAGACGTAGCTTCATCTCGGCTCTCTCTACGATACGCTCCTCCACCGTGTTCTCTGTGATGAAACGGAACACATGCACCTGTTTCTTCTGACCGATACGATGGGCTCGATCCTGCCAAGAGAGAAAAAAATTACATGTCATGAGTTTAACTCAAGGTTATCAATTCATTTCTGTACATTTGGGGAGTAATGTGAGGTCTTATGTATCTCCTTATAGATTAAAGATTGAATTTGGAATATCAATCACAATCATTTCCCTCTGATATTCACCTATAAGTCTCAACATGGATTAAAATTTGGCTTTCAAATTTCATTTCATTTCTTCACATCCATGAAATATGTAGATAAACATTAAGAAAGACAATACATTACACTGTATGAGTTATAACAGCAACATACAAGGAAAGAGTGTGAACAATACATACATCCAAATACATTCAAACATGAAGTATGACATATCAGGAATAACCATTTCTTTCTTGACAGAAATAAATCTGGATCTCACCATAGCTTGTAGATCCACCTGGGGGTTCCAGTCACTGTCATAGAGGACAACGATGTCGGCCGTGGCCAGGTTGATGCCCAGACCTCCAGCCCTTGTACTCAGCAGGAACACAAACTTGGTGCTGTCAGGGTGGTTGAAGGTATTGATGCTGTCCTGTAGAAGAAGCAGTTTGAATTATGATTGAAATGTGAGTCTACAGCTATGTTGAAATGATTATGTAAGGCAGTACTTTTTCTGTAACTTAACTACTCATGAAGATTACTGAGTCAGATTGAATGAGACTCTTTAGCATATGTTTACATGTTGTCGTGTCTTCATCCGTGAACTAGATATAGCTTGCATGGTTAAGTCGCTGCCCGGTAAGCGGTAGATTGCAGGTTGAAATCCTCTCTGGTTCGGAGATATCTTTCTGACTTTCATTAATTTACAGGATGGAGCATGCTCTCCTTTCTACTACTGGGTGTATACCTAAAATTTCCTTTCTAAATTGTCATGCTTTTGTTCTTCAATGTTAACCCAGACATGTCTTATGTTGCCTAGGTGACTATACATTTGTTTTTCCTGAAGAGCTGCAGGCACCTTAAGCATATGTTTATACTGAAGCTCTATTGTATTTGTGGAAGCATCGGTCCTTCTTCTTCTTTTGCTGTGTTTTACATCAGTCGATCTGTGTTGCATTTTGGTTAACAGCCTTGTCACAAGCATTTGTTTGTGTAATCTATGTTCATATTACTATGTACTGTTCTGTTATGTGTACACAGGGCCTCCAGGGAGAACAGTGCAAACTAACTGATCGGGCTACCCTGTATAAAACAGATTAAATAAATTTTTAAAAAAGTAGTATGGTCCTACAAACTAGCTTTCCACCAGTCCTCTCCCGTGCATACCTGTCTCTCAGCATGTGGGGTTTGCCCATCCAGGCGGCAGTAGTTGTGACCCCTCCATACGCAGTAGTCCTCCAGGATGTCTAGGAGACGCGTCATCTGACTGAAGATCAGCACTCTGGATCCTGGCAGAATTAGAATAATACAAATTATAACTAGAGCAATTCGACTGCCACGCAGTCGATAAATATGCCTCCGCCTCTTTGCTATTCTCAGAAAATGTGTATGTTTAGTGGGCAATGTACCATTGCTCCTTTGTGAAATGAAAATATCACATTATGTTTTTCCAAGTTTAGCCAAGTTTGGCAATGTTCAACGACTTTTGACCTCTTACTTTTTTGACTTCCAATCTAATCAGTCTGTCTAAATCCATCCTTGTATCAAGTTTGTTTAAAATCAGCCAATTTTTTGGTTAAGTTCATTGACCATTGACCTTTCAGGAATTTTACCCAAACTTCACCAGTCTACCTCCATGAAGTAATACATCTCTGTACTATGTTTGGTTTGAATTGGATCATTAGTATTTAATTCAATGTGAAAAATATCTATTTGGGGGCAATTTTTAGCCAATTCTGGCAAAGTTCATTGACCTTTGATCTCTGACCTTTGAGAAATTTCACCCAAAATGTCATGCAGTCTACCCCCAAGTAGTGATCCATCTTTGCACAATGTTTGGTTGGTATTGCATCATTGGATTTTGATACATTTTGAAAATTATCACTTTGGGCGCAATTTTTAGCTAATTTTTGGCAAAGTTCATTGACCTTTGACCTTTGAACTCTCAGGAATTTTACCCAAACTTTCACCAGTCTACCTCCATGAAGTGATGCATCTCTGTACCTTGTTTGGTTAGAATTGCGCCATTGGATTTGGATTTGGGTTCATTGTGAAAAATATCAATTTTTGCAAAGTTCATTGACCTTTGACCTCTGACCTTTCAGCAATTTCACCAACAATGTCACCAGTCTAACCCCAAGAAGTGGTCCATTGTTTCACTATGTTTGGTTGGAATTGCACCATCAGATTTGGATTTATTGTGAACATTTTAAAGTTTGGGGCAATTTCTAGCCAATTTTGGCAAAGTTCATTGACCTTTGACCTCTGAACTTTTAGGAATTTACCAAAAATGTCACCAGTCTTTCCCCAAGTAGTGATCTATCTTTGTACCATGTTTAATGAGAATTGCATCCTTGGATTTGGATTTATTGTGAAAAAGGTCAATTTTTGGCAAATTTTCACAAATTTTATTGACCTTTGACCTCTGACCTTTCAGGAATTTTACCAAAAATGTTACCAGTCTATCCCCAAGTAGTGATCCATCTTTGTACCATGCTTAATGAGAATTGCATCCTTGGATTTGGATTTATTGTGAAAAAGGTCAATTTTGGGCAATTTTTACAGAGTTCATTGACCTTTGACCTTTGACCTCAATCAGATTTGACCCCAATTTTACACACTTCATTAGTTTCATGCAATACATACATGTACCAAGTTTGAAGCAAATCTGCTTAACGGTTCTCAAGATATTGCCAAAACGGATTCGGGACGGACGGACGGACGGACGGACGGACGGACGGACGGACAACCCGAAAACATAATGCCTCCGGCCACTTCGTGGCGGAGGCATAAAAATAATGGTACTAGTATGGTCTTATTTCCCCAGGGTAAGTTCATCAGTGAGAAAAGGAGCATTTTGGCTACAAGTGTATTCATTAGACAACTTTTCCCCTAGCCTTTTATCAAGGCTCTCGCACTGATTAATTCTCCCTTTGCCCCAATCCACTTTGCCCCTTTCTTCCTCCTGCCACTTTTCCCTCTCTATTTCTTCCATCAACCTTCTCTTACCCCCCCCCCCCCCATCCCTTCTCTCTCTCTCTCTTTCACTCTCTCCCCCTCTCTCTCTCTCCCCCTCTTTCTCTCTCTCTCTTTCACTCTCTCCCCCTCTCTCTCCCTCTTTCTCCTTCTCTTCACCCCACCCCATACATATCCCACAGATGTACCTTGTTCCTTCAGCTTGGGTAGCAGCTTATCCAGCACCACCATCTTGCCGGAGTTGTCCACCAGGTGCTTGTCGGTGGTGTAGGGGGGACCAGGCTCCGCCCCGTCAAACAGGTAGGGATGGTTGGAGCACTTCCTCAGATGCATCAGGATGTTCATCAAGCGCATCTTGTCTGACTTCCCGGCGCCGTTGACAACGTCGATGTCTTTCATCAGGATTCTAGTGTACCTGGAATGAATACATGTATGTAGGCAGGCAACATGGTCAGTATGTCTCTTTGTGTACTTTGTTTAACTAAGTGTTAAATAAGCCCAGAGGACTCTAAAGTTCATACCACAAGTCAGTGATTTGAAGAGAAGTAATTGCAATACATGATATATCCCTTAACTAACTATGACCCTACTGTCCCCCTTTCTGGTGTTATACAAATCTCCATCAATAAACTAAAAAATGTATTTGTTTAATTAAATGTTAATAGATGCAGTGAACGCTGAATAGAATACCACAAATCAGCAATAGAGAAAATTGAAGACAAGTCATTGCCATTAATGAAAATATCTCTTAACAAACTACATGTATCTTATATTCCCCCTTGCTAATGCTATAGAATTCTGCACCAATAATTAAAAAGAATGTATTTGGTTAACTAAATGTTAATAGACACAGAGAATGCTAAATACCACAAAACAGAGATAGAGGAAAATGAAGAGAAGTCATTGCCAGTGGTGATATATCCCGTAACAAACTATCCCCCTTTCCCCCTCTGATGCTATCCAAGTCTGCACCAGTAAACTCATACATGTATTTGTTAAATTAGTTTGACACTGTATCCTGCTAATCATGAAAAGGGAATGAGAAAGAGAGTACTACAGAATCCTCCATTCAGCTGCTTACCATTCTCTCTGCATCTTGCTTAGACCGACGTACATCTTGGTCTCTTTCTTTGGCAGGAGAGCTTTCTCCACATCTGACTTGAGACGTCTCAGCAAGAAGGGGCGCAACACCTGCACAAAGTCAACAAGACAGAGTCCATCAAGACAATTGCGGTGAAATATCTAACTACATGTACAGATTACAGAAAAATACACTCCACAAATATTTGTGTGGGGGCCACAAGTAATGGCATGATCCTGGTTATAGCCAGTGTTGATTTCACATGGTATGCAAAACAGGTGGAAACTTCATTAGCAACATACATAGGGTACAAACTTGCTTGCTAGAGTCTGTAATTTGACCCCTTTCTGCATCAAAGAGTTTTCTGTAACATTGAGAAAGCCCTGGAATCACCTTTATACTTTTGCCACATATGCCCTTTATTTTGACTGGCAAAACTAGCATTCTTGTTCCATGATTTAACTATCAAGATAACCAAAATCTTATGAATGTTTCAGTAATCTCAAACACTGTTGAAATGATGTATTAATCACACACAATGTGAGCTCTGTTTGCCCTTTTGCAAGAGGACACACTGTGCAGAATCAGATCCGCAATGGCACAGTGCAAGACAGCTTTAAACACTTACAAGAAAAAAATATTTTTCTTCAAACTTTTCTTCCAAGCACTATTTCAAATCAGTGGAACACTTTGGAACACTGTTTTCTCGGTGTGCAAGTATTTAATAAACACATCCCTAGATACTATACATGTAGGTACGAGCTGGTCTCCTCCTTCATCAATTACTTGAACGTTAATATCATCCCTTTATTATCTCAATGTTATTTGATATCAATGTAAAGTTTGTTGTTCTATGTACCTAGGGTCCCTAGGGAGAACAGTGCTTTGCTCACTGATAGGGCTACCCTGGTACAAGAACACAGAATACAGTAATTAATAAATAACTAGTCAGTGCATTCCATCTCTTGATATTTCAGATCAGTAGTTAGGAACACCATTTTCTCGGTATACTAAATCTTCTTTCAAGGCAAGCCTCGATACTCACCGCATGCAGTCTCTTGACAAGCCCATCATCCCCCAGGCACTCCTGTGTGCTGAACCAGGCATCAAAGTCATCCGATGAGTTGAAGACATCAGGAAGAAGGAAGTTGAGCAGGGCCCAGAGCTCGTGGAGGTTGTTCTGCAGAGGTGTACCAGTCAGCAGCAGCCGGTTTGTGGTCTTGAACTCTCTCACGATCTCAGAAAGCTGCGGGGATTATGGATATGAAAACACATGAGTGTGAAAGTGTATGGGAACTAATTTACTAGCACAACAGTCAAGGTATTTTTTTTAGGAAAAAGCCGTTTTGTGGTCTGTCTCTCACGATCTGAGAAATCTGGGGAGAATATAATGAACAGATAATAGGTGAGAGCGCATTTGGTAGCTACTGGATCTTTCACTAGCTATCATTAAAAACAAATCATTTTGCCCAAGATTATTCTAATGTAAGAGCCATGATCATTGCAATACACAGCATACAGGAATGTATGACAATAATTACACCTTTGATATCTCAACTCTTGGTAATGTAAGACAACCTTTTCTCTCTCTCAAAGTGTCATGCCCTGTAATGTAGGTGATCATAGAGTGCCACAATTCTCCGTCCTGAGTTTAAAGACACCGTCTGATACCTTACCTTGGACTTTTCATTCTTTATCCTGTGAGCCTCATCAATGACCAGGTAACGCCAGTTGAACTTCTTGAAGACAGACTTCTCTCTGATGGCCATCTCGTAGGATGTGATGCACACGTCCCACTCCCCTGGCATCATCACGTCTCGTATGAAGGCAGACTGCGAGGAATTCAGAGCAATTCAAATAAATGGCATATTCATTGTAATGGGGAAAACACATGATGATATTTGCATGTTGCAATTGAAATTGCACGCTTAATAAAATCTTTAATTTGAATAGACCATTTTACGCACATAGTTCAAACAATACGTTACTAATAGTAACCCCAAAGCTTGTCCATAGTTTGTCCGAGTAGCAACAACTTATAGATTCAGAGTGCATTCCAGCCTTTGAAAGTGAATCACGAAACTACAGGTGAATGTAATAATGCGTTACTATGCAGTGAAAGGGAAATGTTAAACTGCAAAATTAATGAAATATTTAAATTGAATTGTGAAATTAATACAACAGAAGAAAATAAAAAACAAGTGGTTCACCAACCACGAGTCTTGCCTGATTTTGCAATCGATAAACATGCTAATTTTTTTTTTTTTTTTCAAATACGTAAAATGGTGCTGAGATGACCTTTGACCTCATCATCCTTATCAACACATGTAATATTACCCAAGGATCATTTGTACCAAGTGTGATCACAATTGATGCAGAAATAAAGAAATGAGAGCAAGTCAAACAAAAACTTTGTGAAAAATGATGCACAGGGCCTCATATCATTTGACCTTTTGACCCCTAGACGACCCTTGACCCCATCAGCTTCATAAAGACACATGTGGTATTTCCCAAGGATCATTTATACCAAATGTGATCACAATTGATGAAGAAATAAAGAAATGAGAGCAAGTCAAACAAAAACTTTGAGGAAAATGATGCACACGGTCTCATATCATTTGACCTTTTGACCCCTAGATGACTTTTGACCCCATTACCCTCACGACGACACATGTGGTATAACCCAAGGATCATTTGTACCAAGTTTGATCAGAATTGACGCAGAAATAAAGAAATGAGAGCAAAAACTGTAACAGACCAACAGACTAACAGACTAACAGGAAAAGTGATCACTAGGTCCCGGCCGAACTTTGTTCAGGCGAGACAAACACTAACAGGAAAGACATCAACAAACTTCCCAGAACAAATGTTCAAGGCTATTTTTCAAAATGTAAGTCATACCTGAGTATTGCTTGCATTGTTTTTAAAACTTGAAACTTGAATGATTAATAAGGTATATCAAAAAATGGTCTATTCAAATCATTTGAGCAGTTAAAAGCTAATGTCATAATTTGATTAACAAATCAATCGTTTTGTAACTTATTTAAGGAGTGTGAACTCACCCTCTGGTCCTGGTTGCCAATGAGGCACACTGCTCTGAGGGAAGGGCACCACCGTTCACACTCAGCCATCCAGTTGGCTAGTGTGGACTTGGGGCAGATGATGAGATGGGGGCTGGGGATGTGTCTGAAGTGCTTCATGTAGCCCAGGAGAGAGATGGTCTGCAGGGTCTTGCCTAGACCCTAGGTGGAGAGAGGAAACAAGAGTGAAAAGGCGTTTAATGTTAAAATCACACGATGCATTTGTGTATACAATAAAATGTATTATTTTTCCTAAACCACCACCAAACATAACGGTGAAAAAGCCTGGGCAGGTTTTGAACCATAATCGTCCGCAATGCTGTTTGTTCACGATGTGCACAACTTCTGACACTCTTTTTCTTTTTTAAAAGTGACCGTACCATGTACGATATAATCCCCACTGTCATCATTACCCTCATCATCACCATTATAAGTGACATAACTATCCTCACCACAGCAATGATCAGCAATATCATCACCGACATCTCCATCCTCCTCGTCCTCCTTCTCATCATCACCATGACTACCACTTCCATCCTCCTTCTTCTCCACCTCCTTCTCCTTATCACCACTACAACCTCCATTCCTCGCATGCTCTTTCTCCTTCTCCTCCTTCTTATCACTATCTGCAACCTTGTCCTCCTCCTCCCTCTCCTCATTATCACCACTACTACCACCTCCATTTTTCTCCTCCTCCTCCTCCCTCTCCTCCTTATCACCACTACCACCTCCATCCTCCTCCTCCCCCTCCTCCTCATCCTCATACCATTTCGTCAGCGAGGATCCCATTGATGCCGTGTTCGTAGAGGGAGATGAGCCAGTTCAAGCCCCTGACCTGGTAGTCCCTCATCTCTCCAGCCTTGATGTAGGATGGTGAGTGCTCAAACTGTGTGATCACCGACGTTGCTTTACGGGATTCAGACAACAGCTCCTCATCTTCTTCCTGCTCAGTCTTTCTGTGCCGATGGCTGCATGGAACAAGGCAAAAGAAGCAAGGTGTATTATCCACAATGCACTGGTATGGAATGCTGCAGTGGTATGGAATTATGATATTTCTTTTGCTGATTTCTCATTGTCAGCCGACCCAAATTGCCAATCAAATTTGAGGGGGTACATGTGCAAAGTTCCATGGCAATCATTGTTAGGTAAATTTTCGAGGTACACAGATTTATATAACTTCAATATCAATAATACACTTTTATACAGACTCTAATACCTAGCAAATGCTTTCCAACCCAAAGAAAAAAGCATCCATTTTATTCCCTAGAAGGACATTGGTTTACGTTTTGAACTGCATTGTAATCATTGAAAATCCAGTATTAAGAAACTGTTGATCAGTTTAAAGTCTTTTTAAACTTACTCCCCAACAGCCGAGAGTTTCTGCTTCTCGTCCTTCTTGACCTTGGGTCTGCCAGGCTTGAGCTTGAGGGGACTGGTGGGGGACTTCATGGCAGACGTGCTACTCATGAAATGGGTGAAGATTTCAGTCTGCTGCAGCAAGAAATCAAATCTTGACGACCTGTCTTTCTCCTGTAAAAGAAAACAAAAAGTATACACACAGGAAGAAACATCAACAATTTGTAACTATATACTACATTGTAACCTCTCTCCCTCTCTCTCTCTCTTTCTATCTTGTTTAAAGGAAAGCACAGAGGGATGAAAGTCAATGATTTGTTTTATGTATTGTATACCTGACTTTCTTCTACATGAAGGAAAGCACATAAGTAGGAAATCACTCTTTTGTCTGGTGGTACACCTCATTTTGTGAAATAAAAACATTATATATGTACTCAAAACTTTGTCTTTGTGTTTCTATAAAGAAACTGTGTGCAAGATTACTTATTTGACTTTATTTAGACAAGCTTCATAAAGAAAGGATAAAAAACAAGCCAATACAATAATTTGTGGGGAAATAATTTTGCTGAAAATAATAAATTGCACCATACTGTGCTTTATGCTCTACAAGATAAATTGTTTCCTCCAAAGTGCTCTTTAATGGGGGCACAGTTTTTACTGTTGGGGGGCTAGAAAGTTATGAGAACCAGTGTAATATTTCCCTTGACATACATGTAAACCTCAGAATACTCACCAATTTGGCATCATACTCCTCCCCTTCACCACTCCCACCAGCCTTAGGAGGCATTTTCAGCTTCAGGGCCTGACAAAATAAAAAAGCGAAAGTGTATTTTGACCCATGTCTGTAAAGCTCCATAAGCTGCCACACCATGTCCAAGGGCACGGCATCAGCCTTTCCAGCCTTCAGTGCATCTCCACACACGTTTAATAAACAAATACAATTCGCAAATTAATTTGAAATGAGAATTTGATTTTTTTTTTTAGATTAAACACAATTTAGTGTCAATTACACCAATGTGGGAATTCATACTTCATCGTCATTGGACATCAACTATTGATCTTCTTCTTCTGGTAACAGTACAGTCCACCGTCTGGTGTATCATCGTACTGGTGAAGTGTGCAGTGTCCAAGTGTATGCACAACGTCCAAAAGAAGATTGCTTACAGCGTGCAAGTAAAAACAACCACCGCTATTAACGGAGCTGGGTCTTTTATACCTCTTGTTTAAAGCTGTGAAGAGAGGTACAATTAACAGTGCTTTGGGGGAGGGAGTTCCAAAGTCTTATCGCGTCTGGAAAGAAGCTTTTTTGGTAGACAATTGATCTGGCAAAGGGAACAAAGATCTTCCGAGAATGACCTCTATGCAAGGAAGTGGATAGCGTGATGAAAGAAGGTGGGATGTCAATGAGTGAGTTGGTCACGCAGTAGATCATCACCACCTTGGCCTGTGCCCTACATTCTTGTAAAGTTGGCCATTTGAGCTGGTTCAGCATGGTTGCTACACTGCTTGTCCTACGGTGGTTGTTTAAGATGAAGCGTGCCTGGAAAAGTTGCATATGAGGTTCCCATATTATGCTGGCATACTGAGCTTTGTAGCATAATTCTTTGACCTTTCTTGGACATGGCCGGATATTTCTCTGAAGCCTAGGCACGTGTGGAGTTGGCCTTTTGGGTCAAAATTCAGCCTCAAAATTGCTCTAAAACCACACATAACCAACACTAGGCCCTGTCCTTCCTTACCCCAACCTCATTCTAGACTGAATCCTAACCCTAACCTAATTTAATCGAGTTGTAAATTAAGCCGTGATGCAGGCCTGCTGTAATGTCAAACTTCTCGAAGACGAAGAAACCATGACTCATGAGGCATGAATCATGATTAAAAATGAGGAAAACCGCTTTCTGCGATATCACAGATGGAAGTATAAAATACCCCATCAATGAATTGACGGCCTATCTCTGGTTAGACTACCGCCTAACTTTATATTGTAACACTAACAACACCACAGTTCACGTGCGTGCAGTGAATGTTATTCCATCATTTTCAGCAATCAATCTTGCATTTCATGACGCACTGACATCATTACACAACAAAAAAATGAGCGTGCGGGACCGAGGTCATTCAATGAATGAAATTTACACACGCTCTGGTCACGCAACACAAAACCGACGGAGATGGGATATACTAAGTGGGATACAAGAATGAGCATAACAGGAAAAATATGAAAATACTAACCGGGTGAGCGATTGGAGAAGGGGTGTCTTCTCTTTCCTCTAAATCCGCCATGTTTGTGTAATATTAAATCCCACAGCAAAGACTTTGGATCTCCCCCGTTGAAAGAATAAGCTAGCGAATGAGAAACGCGCGCAAACACATTTCACCTACCGATACTACAAATACTTTAATCGACAGTGTAAAGTATCGTCGATCAAAGTCGATCGAGTCCAGGCTCAACGGGTATGTTATCGCAAATTTTACCATCAACGAACTTGTATGGCTATACCCGGGGGCTATACCATCTCTTTGATTTAGTTTTAAGCCGAATGCCGAATGCATTTGGCCTTAGCACTGACGCTTTTCTTCCTTTGTTTTTTTTTTTTCCTAAATTTAGTTTCCTATTTTTATCTCATTGCGTAAGCCTAACTTGAACGGATAAATCGAAATGTTGTACATCCCTTAATTAAAGGCTTTTCGTTTGTGTCATACCATTGATTGTTAGTCCAACAGAATTTTACACTATTCAGTTGAAATAAAGTAGGGTTGCTGTTGCTGTTGTTGTCATTAACACCATAATTATGTTGTAATTGTCCTGTCAGTAAATAAGCGGCATAGCACATAACTATTTTTAATGGTTAGTTTTCAGGTCTGATACCATGAAATGTATCATACAGCCCGTGAGTCTATATGACGGTTACAATGAGGGTTTTTCGGAACTCCCAGTCCACGCGGTTAATCATCCCTACAATGATTAATTGAGATAGTTCAGCGTGAAATTAAATTGCTGTCATTAAAGAGGACACACAAACGAAACATATTTGTGAAGGTTTGAAGAAAATCCGTCCAAGGGTAAGAAGGTCATGAATGATCTTTTGACATTTTAATTTTGTGATGTCACCTGCGAGGTGCTCTCTCTCTCTCTCTCTTGATTACGTTACTATGCTGTATGATTCCATATCTTTTGGTTCTGTCTTAGACAACGGAACAATTTTTTTTCTTCTGAAGACGGAAGGTATGTCTGTAAAAACGTGTTTCCGTATCAAAATGCATTCCTTTTGAGTAAATGGACATTTCCCGAAAAAAATTGTACACAACTTTATGTCGGAGAGCACCTCGCATGTGACGTCACAAAATCACAATTTGAAAAGATCATAACTTTCTTATCCTTTGACGGGTTTTCATCAAACCTTCACTAAATGAGTATGTTTCTCTCATGTTTTTGTTTTTATTAAGACCAACTGAATGCATGGTGGATTATTCCTCCCTGATAAACAAATGGATACAAAAAAATCGTCATATAAAATCAGGTATATATGTAATGGATCGAAGAGAAGTGTAGACAAGGGGAAGAACAAGTATAAGACGTGTAGTAACATAATTTTTTTCATCGAAACGACATTATTTTGAATTTGGCGAGCTATATCGATATCCAGTACTTCGCGAAGTATCGTTCATGATATTATAGATGAAAAAGAGAAAGCGCCATCTCTTGACCATTATTATCACAAAAGAAATCTATAACAAAGGAACCGAAACTTCCCGAATGCTTTACTTACTTCTTACAATAATAATCTCGGTCAGATTCTGATGTCTCGGGAGTTGCTTGTGTAACTTGCTCGTCATGTCTTATTCGAACGACGCAACTTGCAATACTGTATTATTTCAACCCATCATTTTTTCGTTTGCCAAAGCTCACAATTTTCCCAACAAATAAATACACTTACCTATTAAGAGGAACCGCAAGGCTATTAGGCCTTGGTTGAAGCGGAAAAAACAACAACAAAGAAACAAAATTGACCAAAGTCTATTTTTCATTAATCATCAGGTCCTATATGCAATTTTCTAGGCAATGTCCTTTATGATGCATGATACACACAATGTACAATATGGAAATTGTATACAATATGTTTACGTCATTGCATGCCAAGCAGCCAAGTGAGAGCATGATAAGTAAGCCTACTAAGTGAGAATCCCGAGTGTTAGTTAATCATCACTTTCACGACCAAATCTCGCCCTCAACAACATGTATTCTGATTTTTCTGAAACTGTTACCTGTAGGTTAATTTATGTTTCTGATTTTTATTTATTCAATTTGAACTTAGGTCTATAATCAAATCATGTTCCATTTATTCATGTATTTCATTTCAGTGTTTTGAGTTGCTTTGTGTTACTTCGAAAAATGATTTTTTTTTTTTTTTTTTTTTTTTTTAAGAAAGAAGTATGAATCTAATTCCGTAATATAAGCAATGTCCTGTCTTATTAAATTGTGATTGATACTAGCTCTGTACATTTGAGATACGTAGTTGGATTGCGATTAAGTAAAATCGATCGCAACTCTTTTTAAAACGGGGCCCACTGTGCATCCGTATAGATCTAACATTATTTTTCAAACATCTCTGAATAGAGACACTGAGAGGGTGAGGCGAAAAAAATAAGTAACGAAGCAAACGATCTTTCAGCATACCTTTATCAGTATTGTGAGCTATGTATGTTTAACTGATATTCTACTTCTATTATATTTACATTATCACAATATCTCTTTCAACCCCCCCCCCCCTCTCACTCTCTCTCTCTCTCTCTCTGTCTCTCTCTCTCTCCCTCTTTCAACAGCCCCTCCCCCTCTCTCTCTCTCTCTCTGTCTCTCTGTCTCTGTCTCTCTCTCTCTGTCTCTCCCCCCCCCCCTCTCCCCCCCCCCCCCTCTCTCTCTCTCTCTCTCTCTCTCTGGCTCAGTCTTCCTCTCTCTCCCACATACACACACATACACATTCACACACACACACACACATACACATACACACACATATACATACACTCATGGACACAAAGTTACGACTATAATGCACTCGCACATACACGAACACGCATGCGCAGACAAATAATGAATTCACAATTTTGTTGGTACAATTTTAATCAACAACAAGTGCTAAGTAATCATTTCATTTGTCATCAAATTTACATTGCTATTTCGTATAAAAAGTGCAAATATTGGAAGAGCAATATGAAAAATAATAGTCACAACTTTAAACATAGAAAATACATAATTATGTTAGTCTAAATGAAAATGGACAAGAAACGGCCAATTAGCTAAACAGGTATAAAGAACTTAAAGTGCATAATTTACTTCAAATAAGACAGGCCTAGGCCTCTACATTATTTTTAAACAACAAATTGAAAACAAATGAATGTGCTTCATAATGTATGACACTTCTCTTTCAATTATGATGCCACGCGTCATCACGAAACAATACAACATTTAGTTGCAATAAGATTAATTCAGGACATCTCTTTTTGCACGTATAATCATTATAAGCGGGAGTCGGATGCATCCAAATCATACACGAGTCAACTATATTGATATTCAAGTTTGATGAGGTTGCGTGATAATGGCATCGGGCCATTATGTACAAACATAATTATGCAATTCGCATAGAAAGCTGTGCTCAAAATCAAAGCGAAACCTCGAATTAAAGTTAACTGCTATAAGGCAGAAACATGACAAAAAACTTGAAATATTCCGCCTTAACAATAATAATTAAAAAAAAACATATCAGTGAAAGGTTGAGGGAAAGTTTGTCGGACATATTTCACAGTTGTTATGAATTGTTGAATGTGATAATCGCTTGCCATGGAACTTTGTATAAAATCCATCAGCCGTAAATTCGAAAGCATAACTTAAGCTGCATGAATATGTTTTTTTTATATGAACGTACGAGTATTTTTTTTAATTGTTTATAGGCCTTCGGCTTACTTGCCAGACTCGTCTGACTTCCCTCAAATTTCACCAATCGTCTGCTCCGGCATTTAGTCCTATGCTGATTCCGTGTTTGTTTTTAGAGTTTGTTTTCCATTTGATGCCATTTTATTCACATCTGTGCTTTAAGTGATCCAAGTGATTTATCCTAAGGCGTTCTATTTCAGTCGGAACTCAAACTTCAAACTACATTTTTAGCTTACTACAAACCTATGGTTCTGTACTGATATTTGAACAATATCAAATAAGGCACATGAGAACACTTGTATAATATCGAATTATAAAATTCACTTGATCCATGCATTGCCTCCTGACTTCATTGACATGCTTGGTCCCAAATCGTATTTGTACTATGTGAAGACATAGCGCGAGTTTGTGCACCATTAATTATAAAATGGTTGAGTCTTCTCCTTTCCAGTCACGCGGAATCTTCTGAGTTGGGGAAATCAGCCTGACTACGCATGCGCGAAGTAGTCCCTCCTGCGTCGCCAATCACTTTCACAACCTTTCTCAGGCAATACGTCTTCGCGAAATTCGCGGCAAGTTTGACTGGAGGTAAAATTCTGTCAAGTTGCGTTGCGTCGCAAATAAAACAAATCTAAAGCAAGATTATTCACGATGCAGAACGAGGAGGAAAACGCAGCGTAAGGGGAGAGAAGATTCCGCGTCATGGGCAAGGTTGTGAGATATAAAGCTCCCTATTATCACAAGAGCAATATGGCATCCGTGGACCATAATGCAATGTTTGAAAGAGAGCAATGACAAGCCGACTCTCGCCCTGCATCGCCTGTATCATGATTATTGCGGAGTTTCATTCAGGAGTCATAAATCATAATTATGTTCAAAACGTACCAAATTACCAACATCACTACCATGTAATATTCACCGGTTGTGGTAAACTTGACGCACAATGAGTATAATACAAGTACAAGTGAACCTGGTTAAAACGACCCCTCTAAAGAAGAACGTAAAAACGGTATTCATGTACAGGTGGCCTGTATAGACAGGCGCAACCAAAGTGTTATGAGGGATTAAGGGTTGAGAGTCATTTAAAGGGATAGTCCACCCTAAAGTTAAGATTATTTCAATAAAAGCAGAAACATGAAGGTTTGACAAAAATCCTTCAAAGGATAAGGAGGGCTTGATTTTTTTTTTTAGATTTCAATTTTCTGACGCCTCATGCGCGGTGCTCTCCCCTGTGCTGTGTATGATCCCATAAATTGTTTCTTTTCTGTTTTTGACGAAGGGTTTTTTTTTTGTCACAGAGGTTTGTGCGTAAAAACGTGTTTCTAATGACGTATTGAATACATAGGTACAATGACGGATATCATTTTGAGAAAATCTACATCATTTTTTTTTTAATTTGTATTATGGGAATGCACCTCTCATGAGACTTCACAAAGTCCTAACTTTCCTATCCTTCGACGGATGTTCATCAAACCTTCACTAAAATGTTTCTTTCATTTACCTGCTTTAAAACTTACTCAATTTCATAGGTAGTATTTATAAATATCCAAACATACCCTGGAAACACATTATGTCGTATAAGAATCATTTCAAGTAAGTAGACAATGGGTGTGACTGCACAAGATTCGAGGTAGCTATTTCATCTATTGCAGCTCAAACGAAGTCACGCTCTTGGCAGAAACACACAGTTATTAAGTTCGGCTCAAGTGAATCATTAAAAGAGAACATTTGAAATACATGAACTATAGCATCAACGCGTTATGGCAAATGGACTTAAGTGTACTTTTATCACAATTTACACACATTGTGGTTTAATAGTCGTAATACACACGGATGGCATATCATTATATTTACATGTACACAAATATTATGAATTATATTCTAACTTCACTTTCTCAAACAACGTCGTTCGACTTCTTTCGTTATCAGACATTATTCCGTTCAAGGCCGTTTACTGCATTTTTTCTTCTTGTTTTCAACAATATAATCATATTAGGTGAAAAGTATCATGTTGTATGTCACCCTGTAAAATAGTATCATAGGTGTATTACAGTCAGACCTCTTAAACCTTTACATTACTAAACCTTGAAAACCCTATTGGCTTACTCCACAAGGAGAGAATTGAAGAAGTTACTTTGATCTGAGAGCCATACCCTATAGGCTCTGCGTGCTTGACAGATCGCGTGATCAAGAATCAATGTACCGTATGCATGGTATAGGGATGCATTCAGTTTCCCATGACCTTCGACATCTACTAAATCCATAACAAGCATCGTGTATTAAGCAGGTTCACGAGCACTTTCTGTCTAAAAGTATTCCATATTGCGTGTACCATTATAAAGATAAAGAAATGGGACAGCCCAGATCGAGAAGATATAAATATACCGTCACCGTCAAGACTGAGGGAAGGAATGATATTCTAGAACAGATGCTCGAGGAACAGGCAATAATATTTTTCGGTTTATGGAGCTGAAACCTCTTGTATTGTCATCATCATGACGAGGAATGACATCATGTTAAAGACATCCCTTGTTACAGTCTGCCTTGCGAACATGGCACACCCTAAACAACTGTGCACGATGTATGATGAGCTGGAATCCCTGTGATTCCAAGTCCTAATCTTTGAGATCATCATGATCATACCTCTCTCTATTTCAGACAGGTAAGATGGCAGGGAGCAATAGGGTTACTTCCTTGGAGCCAATCTGCACAAGGGTACTTTTATACCCTTCCTTTGGGATTTTCTTAGTTACTCTGTACATCTTTCCCACTACTTTTCCGTCATATATTATATCTGCCGTCGATAAATGTCCTTGTACCTCATCCTTCGTGATGAATGTAACACAATATGTTGGGTTGTGATGAGTGTTGTCCTTCTTTTACCCATTGAAACGTAGACAGTTCAAGAAATTCCACAGAGAATTAAAAAAGAACTCGATGTTATGAAAATCAACAGTGAAGAAAAATAGTAAAAGAATATTGTTTCTCTACATATATTTATGCTCTCATCCTTTCCAAGCACGCTGAACGCGCGTAGCAAGCACGGAAAGCATCCCTTCCGTCTCCATAGCAACCCATCCGACTAGTGAGAAGCTTGGGGGTAATGTCACGTGTCCTAAGGGGTTTCAGCACCCAATGAAGTCTTCTCCGAGGTATCTTGGGTAGCCGGGGTCTGCGTTGCGATGTTCAGAATTGTATTTCTGGTACTTCTTGCGTTGGACGAAATAAGAATTTTCTGCGGAAAAAGAAATTTATATGAAAGGAAGTTGATATTAATAGGACAGAATTCAATTCTATCAATTTCCTCCTTTTTCCTCTTCTTCTTCTTCTTCTTCTTCTTCTTCTTCTTCTTCTTCTTCTTCTTATTAGTAGTAGTAGTAGTAATAGTAGTAGTAGTAGTAGTAGTAGTAGTAGTAGTAGTATTATCATTATTATTATTATCATTATTATTATCATCATTATTATTGTTGTAGATACATCGACAATGACTTGAATGGATATTACACTGCAAAAGGTGTCTATTATGGTTACAGTTCGATAATCCGAAGGTTCGTTTATTCCGAAGGATCGTTATTCTGAAGGTTCGTAATTCCGAAACACGTAAATTGCCTTTATATCTCGATGCTCGTTAATCTGGAAACGAAAAAGGGTTTGTTAATCCGAGCATTTGTCGCGTAACGTTCGGAATGACGAACGTTCGGAATAACGAGTGCTCCCCTTTATTATTGGTACGTCTGAAAGTCGATAAATTTGAAGTTTTCAAGCTTCCATGGAAAAGAGAATCTCTTTACTGACACGCTAGAAAATCTGGCTTCAATCAAGAGCTTAATCCCAACAGGCACATTTATTAATTTCCCCCGAAATAAAGACCATTATTGACTGGGCGACAATATTACGGAAGCAATACCGAGGACAATTGATCAGAAACACATTGCTCTGATTGACAGAAACAGATCGGCATTTCCATACCGGGTGAAAATTGGATCAAACATTATGAATCATGTTTTTATATCGAGACGATTTTGAAGATTTCAAAAGCGAACAGATAATCAAAAGAGAATGTCATCACATAATACGGCCTACAATGCTTCGATGATTTAAATGGTTTCTGCGAAACACAGTGATAAACATTGAAATAAAAATCCGCTTATCTCATTACAATATAATAAGCATCCACACAAAACGGACAATGCCCTTTCCCTAATATGACTCCAATGATCGTAGTAGACATTTTGGCACTTCCTACATTGTATACATCATCAGATCACAGGAAAACGAAAACTGTCTTCGCGAGTTCAAACATTTTGAAACCTCCCATATACAAACAATTGATCCTTCATTTTAAAAGAAGTCGTGATCATGGTAACCCAAAATTGTGAAAATTGCATACTTTGCTGGTGTAAAGCCATGTTTCCCGTAGGCCTCGTTAAAAAATGAGCAACGTACTGGGTGTAAAAATAAATTTTTGAATGATGATTTTAAACATAAGTTACATCTCGATTCAAGCTGAAATATAGGGATGTCATATTTTAGGAGCAGGTTCTGTGACATTTCATCAATTACTTTTCTTGTAATACTCCTGTTAATACTTAACGCGATTTTTAACTTTTGGACAAATTTGGATCTAAAATAAATGTGTGTATTCATTCAGAACACAGGAATGGCCATTGTGCATCGCACATGTCAACCCACACCTTCTTTTCTGCCAGAAGAATCATGCATTATTAATGACATTAGGACATAAATAACCTAGTGGATACGGGCGAGGGAGACGGAGAGAGAAGGAGGGAGGAAGAAAGAGAGATGGAGAAAGAGAGGGGGTGGGGGGGGGGGGGTTAAAGTGTCTGTCTCCATTACAGGATTGGGCCTTTTTACGTTGCAATATTTTGCTGGTGACGGAAAACAGAAAGTAATACATTATAAACAGTAGAACAGTGTAATTAATATGAACAAATATAATAGAAAGTATATACATGTATATAAAAGGCTACTAACTATCGGTGTACTGGAAGGCGGCATTTATCGGGGTGTCAATGCCCATGAAGATATCCTTGGTAAGGGTAGGGAACCCGGAGTCCACATACTCTCGTTTCTCGTCGTACCGCCACACATAGGGACCCCGGAAGAAATACGTCTTGTTGAACGCGCGCAGATGAAGCGCGGCATCCACGTGGCCTGGCATGTTACGGGCGCGCACCGAGCGAGGGTAGCCAGGGAGCAGGGACTTACCCTTGAACACCCAGTGCATGTGACCTGGAGGAGGGGTGTTGGGTTTGAGGAGGAGAAAAGGTAGAAGAATGACGACGAGTATGGGGAGGAGAATGACGAGGAGATTGACGACGAGTATGAGAGGAGAATGACGAGGAGAATGACGAGGGGATTTGACGACGAGAATGAGGACAACAAGGGTAAGGAGGAGGAGGAGAAGGAGAAGGGGATGGAGGAGATGAATGAGAAAGAGAATGAGGAGGAGAATGAGGAGGGGTGAGCAGGAGGGGGAGGACGGTAGAGGAGAAGGCGAAGGATGGAGAAGAGGAGGCAAACGAGGAGGAAGAGAGGGAGAGTCGAAGAACAGATCAATGGCAAGAAAGAAAAATGAGAGATACAACAATGAAGTGAGAACAACATTATACAATAGCAGAAGGTACGATTTTTAAGACAGGCTAATGTACATTTAAAGGAAACTTAAGATACTCGTGAATGTTACCACTTTTACTACATTATTATTAACGTTTTATTTCAACAGGGTAGCCCTTTCAGTTAAAGAACTGATCTCCCAAGGGGCCCTGCACACAATAAAAATCAATACAAACCACATTTTTAACACAACAACAAAATACGAAATAAATACAAACGAAAAAGAATGCATACATGAACTAGTTCATAAAACAATGTCAGAGATATCTATCAACTACTTTCATAAAAAAATATAAAAACAAACAAAAACAAAAACAAAACAACGAAAAACCTTTGCTCTGACTGGAGACTTAGATGCGATCAGTAAGTGATAATATTTTACATTGCTTCTTAAAAGAATAAATTGATTTGATATTTCTAATGCAAAGTGGGAGATTGTTCCAGATTTTTGAACCAGTATATTGAAAAGACCTTTTCATATAGTCTTTGTTTGGCTTGATTACATATAATGGACTACATTGACTTCTACTAAACCACCGGCACCACTGCCATTTTTACACGTGTACAACAACAACAACAACTACTACTACTACTACTACTACTACTACTACTACTACTACTACTATACTAATATACTACTGTAACCCACGTTTTATACAAATATTGATACCGCTACTACTTTTTCTACTAACGCCTTTTTTTTCTTCTTTTTTTTTTAACTTCGGCTGTCAGAATAATGATTGTTAATACACTTATCAATGTACCGTGGAAGTCACACACCCACAATTATAATTAACGTATCCCATTTTACCTTTCATGGCGATTATATGTCCATCTTTCCGTTGGTAAATGGCGTCTATTCGTCGCGGAAGCCTCGGGAACCTGCGTTTTGTTTTCTCCCCATTTTTCGGTGAAAGCACCTTTCCTACCCTCTTCACACGCCAAAATCTCCGATCCTGTCAAGAAGCAAACACAATTGTCGGAAGATTGGAAAAAAATCATTAAACTCCACTTTAAAGGTAGGGTATATTTTGTTGAAGACAGCATCAAATGATTTAAATCATACCCTGGACAATTCAAACAGCATTAAAGCCACGTAGCCTACTAGTGACACAAACAATGTAAGAAACACTTGTAGTTTGCCTCTCGATCAGGCAAAGTTTGTTTTAAAATTGAATTTAAAGCTAACAACAGGAGCTTCTAATCGCTGTAATAAAATATTGAAACACACTTGACATGGAATAAACCCGGGAGCGGCTAATCATTATTGAATCAACGTTCACGAGTCAGTCGAAGTATTAGTGTCTGTATGTACTAGACTTTATATCACTTTGCATTTTCTACATTCTGAAGGAAGTTCCTGCATACTATCGACATTGCTTTTCGAGTTATATAAATAGTGTGTCATGTTTAATATGTACACGTGTATGCATACATGCATAGTTGCCCTAAGTGAGAAAGATGTAAAAATGTTGCTGAAAAACGACATGGTTTGAAGAAAAAAAAAAGACCTATGAAAATTAATGTGTTCAAGGTTGTTGTTTTTTGTTTCACCCTGTTCTGCTGCAATAGTCACTTAACACCCTCCCTTATTCCCTCTAGCAGCAGCTGCTGTTGAGAAGGAGAGAGATGAAGACTATCTAGAATCCAGGTCGAGACATATTGTAGTTGGCATGGCAACGTAACAAAATATCAGAAGAAAAACGTAATTCGCAGACTAGAACTAACGGTGTATGAAGATTCATACATCCTTGCTAGAACTCCGGCTCCATTTATTTCAGTAATCTGTCATCGATATGTATCTATCTGGATATCGACGTAGCCTAGCCTGCATGCTCAGCGATGTGTATACATGCATAGAGCTCTATGGTCTTATATCATGTATATGCCAGCGAAGTATGCGCATGCGCATGGCATTGTGCAAGCCGTTTGTCATGTTTGTATGAACCATTTTCCCAGTACGGAAAAGGAACAACGTGTTCTGTCTAGACGTACAATTCAGACTCTTTTCATGTCTGGAAGCGTTGCCATACACACTCATGTTTCACGAACACATCATAAAATGTCGTGTTTTGTTCTGTACATGTATAAAATAAAGGTGAAAATCTTATTTAAAAAATACAAGTCGTTGTCTTTCTCTGCGAACATTATGTAATTTAGGTCTATGACCATTGACTGTCGCTCGTACATACGCGAGGGCCTTTACCATCCTATAATTAGAATGTACTTTGAACGCACTATATCGTGAATAATGCGCAGCGAGTGCAAAACATGTCGTTTTTCAATAGACAATGACAAGTTTTTTTACTTATAACTCCATACAATACTCAAATTAATGGAGAAAGATCCTTAAAGTTCTCTAGAATTATATTAACAGAATATATTGTTAGAAAGTCCTAAATGTCTCACCGAAGCGTTGGTGGTATAGTGGTTAGCATAGTTGCCTTCCAAGCAATTGACCCGGGTTCGATTCC
The DNA here is from genome assembly GCA_963669155.1 of Arbacia lixula. Taxonomy (NCBI): domain Eukaryota; kingdom Metazoa; phylum Echinodermata; class Echinoidea; order Arbacioida; family Arbaciidae; genus Arbacia; species Arbacia lixula. The sequence continues at coordinate 28,641,298 of OZ022582.1, read as the reverse complement.
CGGCCAACGCAATGCCCTTTTGCTTTTTTTCATTTAGTTGCAGTTTTTCTCGTACGTAAAGGTAAATGCATTTGCAAAAGGTAATTGTCCTTTTAAAGGTACCCTGACATCAAAATATAGTTGTAGTTTGGGGCTACCATTAGAAACGTATTGTTTGAATATTTTTTTAACGAAAATGGCCTATTGAAAATATCCGGCCATTTTAAGGTTGAATACAAAACAAGTTTGCAACTTTTTCTTTGAAATCATGAATCTTATTGAGATTTCAAGCGAAACAATTAAGCAACCCAAGAAAAACTTGTTTTTACGTAATATTTACAAAAAGGGAAATTCATTATATGCATGCTTGTAAAATCGTACTTAAATGAATACAGAGACTATATCTTGATGGAGAGGGGGTTTTGCCCACTGTTCTATATTGCGAACAAGCGAAACGAACCTGCAAACTCAATAACTTTAATAGTTGTGAAGCAAAAATAGCAAGAATACTGGTAGCAAGGATATATTTTTTATTTTCAGAATGCCAGGGACAATATTGTGTTTGATAGGTGAGGTCTGTTTTCATCATCTTGAAATTAAGCCCATTCATGTTGACCATGATGTATTAATTGTACTAAATAGTAATTATACAGATTTCAGTATTTATCCAAATAGTACTATTATTACTACTACTACTACTACTACACAATACTACTGTTACTCGCTGTAATACATTGTACTAGTTCTACTAATACCACTACTACTACTACTACTACTACTACTACTTAACTACTGTTACTACTACAATCATTGCAATCATGGCAACTGCTTTGAATATTATTGTACTTCTCCTTATCTTCTTCTTACTACTATTACTACTACTACTACTACTACTACTACTACTACTACTACTACTTATGTTGCTTGTTCTACTACTTTTACTACAACTAATGCATTACTAGTACTCTTACTACTATTACTATTACTTTTACCAGTACCACTACCCTTAAGGCGTATAGTCAGAATTGATGTTTTGTTCGTTCACATCAGCGTTGGACATAATGATATTGACATACCTTAAATAAATGTAAAGCTCCATCGATAATAGCTGTGGTGTCATAAGCCCTGTTGCACTCTGCTCTGGGGTTACCCTTATAGCGAGGAGTGTTTGGATCACCTGGCACGGGGTGGAGAGATGAGTAAAAGAGACACAAAAATCAGCTCCCGAGGGAACATGTACATGTCACAGATATTTCTCAAAATAACCACATTTTTGGAAAAAAAATAAACAAATATTTTAAAAATTGTTTTATATCTGTATATACAGTATAATATATATATACACACATAAATAAGTTAACAAATTAATACGTGAATAAATTAAAAGATTAATAATGTTTTTTGATTTTTTTTAAACTAAGAAAATACTGTAGATAGGTGACAATAATCAATTTAATTAGAAAGCAGAATACATGAGGTTGCATTGACGCTGAAAATGTAATTGTAAACAAAAACAAATGAATGTTCGTAAAATAATATATTTTTTTTTTGTCATGTTTTATCATTAGTTATTAAAATATATTAATCTTCATAAGTCCGTGGGAAAATAATGACAGACCTGTGCCCTCATTACCGTAAAGTACTTGAATGGCTCTGATGTCATCTTGGCCCAGCTTGAATTGCTCGTCATCACCTTTGAACCCTGAGTAGTCTGGCACCATGATGGATCCAGTCACGTGGGAGTGTTCCAGACCCAGGCTGTGACCGAGCTCGTGCGCCGCCACCTTGAAGAGATTGTAACCTGGAAGGGATGGGAGGGGGAGGGGTGATATGGGGGAGGGTCGGGGGGAGGGGTAACAGGAGACCGGGGAGAGAGGGTGGAATGGGAGGGGCGGGAGGGGGATTGGGGAGAGGGGTGACAGGAGACACGGGGAGAGAGAGGGGGAGAACGGGGGTATAGAGTGAGGGAGTTGGGAAAGGATGGGGGTAGTAGGGGAGGGGTATCAGGAACCAGTGCGGGGGGTAGAGTGACAGGAGAAAGAAATAGAGATAGAGAGGAAGAATGAGGAATAGGGAAGTGAAAGTGGGGGTAGAAGAAATAAAAGAGGTAAAAATATTATAACATTAAAAGGAGAAATAGGGAAAGAGGAGGAAAATAGGGTAGAGGAAGGAAAAGGAGAAAGAAAATCAATTGAGAAAGAGTTAAAAGGAGAGAAAGAGAGAGAGAGAGAGTGAGAGAGAGAAAGGGGGGGGAAAGAGGGGTAGAGAAAGAGATAATAAGGAGAAAATGAAGAAGAGGTAACAAGAAAAGTTTGTAAAATATATAGATATAAGGCTTTAATAAAGGCACTAATTTCACGAGGAGAAGACATCGACGCAATAACCATATTAATTAGCTAACTGATCATCCATCCATCACGTAATTTTCTATAGGTGTCGTGGTGTGGTTGTGAGCTGTGACTGAAGATCTGAAGGTCCCAGGTTCAATCCCACCCTTGGCACTTAAGTCCTTCAGCAAGATACTTAATCCACATTGCTGCTCCACACCCAGGAGTATAACTTGGTACCTGGTAAGACGTGGACGATTAGGTGAATGATCTTGACCCAGCGCCCATATCGTGCAGCGGGCAAGGACTACTCCTCAGGGTGTGGAGATGGTGCATGCATAATATGTTCTTGTATTCAGTTACCAGGGCTGTAACTGTAACAACCAACTCCATACCGTCTCCGGACTGTGAAATGGGAAAGGCCATCTACACCATTAACACAACAAGAGCAACAACAACCACAACAACACCAACAGCAACCAACCAACCCACCAAATTGTCAATCAACCAATGTTACCTGAGTCACCATCGTAGGAGAACAGCTCGGAATCATCGAAATGGACATCGCCATCCAATTCACCAAACTGACCATTGGGCAGGTACGCATGCGCAATTGTCCCATCTGGTCCATCAAAGGGATACGGGTCACCATGGCGATACTTGGAGAATAAGACAGAGATATCGGCTTCCTCGTCATCCCAATCGTCTAGGGGGCGGAAGGTGAGGGGCGTGATGTCACCCCACATCTCTAGAGCGCGGGCAATGGAGTCTTGAACCTTCCTCCGAGGGATCCACACACTAGTCGGGTAGCTCGTCACCCTGGCAACGGGAAGAAGATGAGAGCGAAGAGTCTCGCGTTTTAACCTGGTATATGCCATTGGAGCATGCTAGCATGATTAATACATACACCCACATACACACACACCATAGATCAACACTTTGGCTGGCACTTAAAAGGTTAAAGGCGGCAATGCTTACTTAGATGATGCGATGGTAAGATGATGGTAAGATTCCGATTATGACCAAGGGTCTTGTTCTTCTTTCACTTCATGGTTACGTCAAAGTATCACTTCAAAATAATTAAAGACACGATCTCGAATCACGGTTGTGTATCCGAACATATCGAGAAGGTGGAAACCTAGTTGGGAACTCCGAACTGTCAAGCTATCCACCGGTTACATGAATTTCTTCCAAAATATAATATAATTGTGAAGGTATTACAAAGTAAAAAGGAGAGAGGAGTGAAGTGTAAAATAAAGAACACCTATCTTCAATGATAGTTTTAAAATATTCCATTACTTTGCTTACTACTTGAACATGTCCTAAATGCAGAAATACACTATGGAATGAGTAGTCCCCTGTTGTCATTTTTTACCTGTAAGAGAGGCGTTTTTTATCCCATTTATCACCCGCTATTGAATATCGTTTCGGCCGCCGTTTCCTTTTTTGTCGCCGACCTTTCCTCTCACCACCCGCACCATTAGCCTCCTCGTCTTCCTCCTCAGCATCGTCGACTTCATCCTCCCACTCGGTGATCTCGGGGTCCGGACGTCCACAGCGTGGTCGTCGCAATGCATCCATGGTGGCCTGGTCGATCTCGCCGGTTCTAGGTACGCGAAGGTAGAGCTGGAGCTGCTCTAGCTTCGACATCACCTGGTCTGTCGTCGGCAACGTCGAGTAGGATTGCGACTCCCGCCGGCTGCCGGGCAGGGACGCGACCAGCTGGCTCGGCGGTGTTAACTCCTCCAGGTATTTGTACTTTGTCATGAAGTGCTGCGAGAGCGGAAGGACAGCGGGAAGAAAGAGAGAACAAGATTTTGTTCACTTTTTATTTAACCATCAGGGTAACCTTTCCGGTCATCAAACGTCATAGGAGTGAGAGAGAGAGAGAGAGAGAGAGAGAGAGAGAGATAGAGAGAGATGGGGGGGGAGGGGGAGGGAGAGAGACAGACAGACAGACAGACAGATCATGGACCATGGACAGACAGACAGACAGACAGAGGATGGGGTAGTGTGAGAAGAGGGAAACGCGGATAGAAAATAATAAGGGAAATGGAAGACACTGAAATGAAACATAAAGGGAGTGAGGGAGGGGTGGGAGTGGAGTCAGGGAGTAAGGTGGAAGATAAGAAGAGATAGAAAGGGGAGGAAGATGGAAACAAAAGTAGATTGCATACCTATAGATGGTTTCAATACAAACTGCATTAACGAGAATGTTGTTTGACAGTATGTTAATGTATAAAGGTCCACGGTAATGAACAGGCTTCTAATTTCCAGTAATGTTGTGTATGAGTCTATACATCTTCATATTTTTAATTGTTTCAAAATATGTATTATTCATTCAAGATTATTTCACTTTTCAAACGGATTCATCATATTTTGGCAAAGAACTTTTCGGATATATTGCAGTGGAGTATAAGGAATAACAATATCTTGAAAGACGCCGCACATTGTGTCTGTCATTTTTAACACCGAGTTCAAGTTCTGTCAAACATGGGGCGTTATTTTTCCCACTTCTTCGTACTATGCAGACGTTTGGTGCCGTTTTCTGTTTGTTCCCGGTCTACTCTTCCATGTTCAAGTAATACAAACTTTGAAATCAGCGTTATTACATTATCCTTGAATTCTTGAACCCTATCGTGAAGGCAAATACAAAAACATTGACCTGCTTAATTCACAAAATTGCACTTTGCGCTGTCTTGTATTTCGCTGTTGATGTAATTCACATACCAGAAAATGACACAGCGGGGTCGGCGAAAAAGTATTCCAGTCAGCAGCCCTCTGATTGCTAATCGAATTTCTTGGGCGCGTTTGCCCCCAAGCGGGCAGCCGTGTTAAAATGACAAGTTCGATCATTGGTTGAATTACCTCTTCATTCGCGTTAATCTGCGCGCATTTACGCAGAAAATGCGACATCCCATATCGCTGAACAATTGAGATCAAAACACCGTGAAGCATTCCAGATACATGTCGCCTGTTGGTGAGGGGTAGAGTTTGCCTGGGTTAGGACTATTGAGAAAAGTGATCAATCTGCCGAATTATAGCAGAACAATTGAAGGGGTGACACCCCGCTTGGTTTCATGGCGGGTGGGAATAATAGCATGTTGCTATTGACATAACTTGGGAAATTCCATCACGGAAAACTCCTTCTCAGCGACTGCTCCCCATGGGTTTTACGCGCTTTAGCACGCTCTCACCGATTGCCCGTTCCCTGTGCGTTTGACCGTTTCTTTGAAGTGGAGATAATCATTGGGTAATTAGCGGTAGGTTCGATCCGAGGGCAAAGCCTGGGATTGTTGGTGTACTTAGCTAGAACCACCGAAGGGGGTCTTTCCTTTCAGGAAATACGGACAACACGAAAGAATTTGTTCCTATAGCTTACATATGGGTACATCATGTACAGATCACGCAGCTGAAACATGAGGAAAACGTTGAATCAACCCATCCATCCATATGAAACGTAATGAATCGATCGATCGATCAATCAATCAAGCAGTTCGACTACCAGTCCATATGCATATTTTACAATGTATTGACTATATGTGCGGGAGATAACATGCACTTGATCCAACTGTGATCAACAATCTATCTAGAACTATCCTTCCGGGATGTAATTTGAACATAAAGTAACCAAAAATGGCCCGAATTCACCGAAGAATTTTAATTCTAGTCCACGTAATTTACAAGCCACTGAAAATGTATTGTCGAGAAATTCCATAGCCCTTGCATTGAAACTTTGTCGGTATTTACCAACAGTGGACTAAAAGATCCATGGACTAAACCGTCTACTAAATCTAATCAACAAAATTAACGGACTAAAGATTAAAGTCTTCGGTGAATTGCAAATTTCCTAGTCCGCTGTTTAGTCCATGGTTTGAGCCGTGGATTAGCGCTAGAACTCATTTGTGAGTGCGGGCCATTAACCCTTGATGGGCCATTCATGCATGTTCTACCAGTAACACACAGAGATGACATGTAACAGATCTTTGTCCGGCAGAGTAAGAGTTAATGATGAATGAGAACATGAATGGGGTGATAAGCATCGGTACCCCGGTGTCTCCCATCACTTCATTCGCCACGATTCTAGTCGCGTCATCGCCTCTTTGCTATCTAAAACGTCGCATCATCCAGTCATCTCATTGAAGCGACACGAGCGGGGGAAATTAGATTTGATGAAGATGACAAATAATGTAACGATGATCCCAGACAGAAGACCTTGTTCCAAACAGTAACGGAATTTATGAAGCAGCATGCGCATCCGATTTCTCAATGACAATTTTTTGGCCCTGGTCCTTGCTGACTGAAGGATAGTTTGTGACATCGCGATTATCATTATTATATTATGATGAAAAAACAACAAACATTTAATAACATAAACGAGGGAGACACGCATCGAAAAATGGAGAGTGGAGAATGTTTGGAGAAACAAAACGGGGAAGCATACCAAATTAAAATGAATGAGAAACCCAATAACAGAACTACAGAATTTATATAAAAAATAAAATTGCTTGCTTGCTTATTTGCTTGATGGGTATCTTGTAGGCTGCGTATACACCTCCATCTACTTATATATCGTTTTACATGTACTATCCTGTAAGGCATTTCATGGAAGTTGTCAGAACTGACCAAATAGTCAGTGCCAACAATTTCAGTGAAATCCTTGGTTTTGATTGGCTGAGAGGCACTAGCCTCTGACTTTTACCATGGTAACTGCCAGAGAAAGACAACTTGTCAGACGAAAATTGTTGATGAAATTCCCCCAGTCTTCTGTTATCAGTCAGCACATTAAAGACAGCCCGTCCCTTTTTCACATCACCACAAAACCATCAAAACATTGGCAAAACATATAGAGAAGTGTTAGCAAGTTGTTTATTCATAATTTGAAACTGATATGTAGTGTAAAATTCAAATAATGCACGTCAACAACGTCTGATTAATAGTCTTTACCTTAGGCACTTAGCAGTTTGTGTTGAAATATCTGCTTTATTGATTAATCTGTTTATTATATTATAAAACGTATTATGAAAAAAAATGTTCTATAGAATGAATCATTTCCAAAGTTTGGTAATTACTCATAAAGTTTTTGTAATTAGGAATTGTAATTACACAATATCACGAGAACAATACATGAACTCCTGGTAGGAATATTGACATGTCATCACGAAGTGACGAAGGCGAATCACCTACTCCCACTGGATGAAGATTAGCGCTATTTGCCCCGAGGCCGCCGGAGATGACCTATAACGAGCGGAAGGATATTAATTTTGATATCCCATCTTCCATTGATCGTCCAGACTATATTACCTGAGGCGCATGATTTCATTGATGTATTTTAACATTGTAATCGTTCACTCGGTTCAGAACCCCCCATCAGAGTATGCGTGTGGAGAGAATCACCTTTGACAATGACGATTGATCTATGCTGAGTAATTACATCGCACCTTAATTCACACGTTATCTTTTTAATAAACGATGCCCTGCAAAGCAAGATATCATTCATCGCTGTAACTACTTTTCATGGGTTCTCTGAATCATCTCCCTGCCTCGTCACCATCGCATAATCGTGTCTCACTGTTTCGTACTTAAATCACGCTTTCCACTGGTAATGATCAATTGGTACGCTGTCGCTTTGGTTAAATGGATTGTCCACCCTGAAATTAAATGGGTTTCAATAAAAGCAGAAACATAAAATAAACCTATCAGTGGAGGTTGGATGAAAAATCGTCAAATGATAAGAAAATTATGATCTTTTAAAGTTTTTATTTTGTGACGTCACGTGCGAGGGTGCTTTCCCATTATGTTGTGTACATCTTCTTTTTTTTCACGTAAAAATGTCAATTTCCTCATAAAGGATATGCATCATTTACTTGTAGAATAAAATACAATTAAAAGCACCTTTTCCCACACATACCTCTATACACAAAAAAAGAAGATTCCTTCCTCAAAACAGAAAAAGAGCAATTCGTGGAATCATACAGCATACAACATGGGAGAGCACCTCGCACGTGACTTCACAAAATTGAAATTTCCAAAGATCCTAACTTCCTTATCAATTGACGGATTTTCGTTAAACCTTCACTAATATGTTTCTTTCATTTCTGATTTTATTGGGACCAACTTAACTTCAGGGTGAGCTCTCCCGTCAACTTCTATATAAACTCGGGCAGAATACTTGGTCCATGGATTTTGTGTGTCTTGATGAAAGAAAATAATTCGAGATGCGGTGACTCCGCTTGTTCTTTGCTGATCGACGAAAGGAAAGTTATATATTATCTCAGAAACCGATTTTTACATCACTCTCTGTATTTGAGGATAGAAATATCTCTCTCTGAAATACTATGCATAAGGATGGGATAGGGACTTGAGTTGGGAGTAGGGCTGTACGTTCTACCAAAAAAAGAGTAGGATCGAACAAATTTGCGTGTTTCTTGTCTGTCTGCCGGTCAAACTCGGCTATTGGTCAAGTTAACGGAAGGCAGCTCGAACATCAGAATAGCCATTGTTTTAACGGTCAGTTCACATTTCATGCGGGCATCTACTCATAACGTAGTTATACCATAATTTAACTCATAACCTATTTGTCCTATTATGAATAGCGGTTCCCGCTTCTAGGAATTAAAGGGTTAGTTCACCCTAAAATCATGTTTGTTTCAATAAAAGCAGACACATAAAAGAAACATATTAGTGAAGGTTTGATGAAAATCCGTCAAAGGATAAGAAAGTAATTATCTTTTACAGTTTTGGTTTTGGGAAGTCACGCACCAGTTGTTATCCCATATGATGTGTACATTTCTTTCTCGAAAATGTGCTATTTCTTTAAGATATATGCATCTTTATACCTATGCATCTATACCATCAGAAATACGATTTTACACGCATACTTTTATTTAAAAAAATATTCCGTTGTCAAAATAGAAAAAGAGCAATTTACGTTATCATATTGTACACAACATAATTATGGGAGAGCACCTTGCACGTGACGTCACACAATTGAAATTTCAACAGAGCATAAGTTTCTTATCCTTTGGCGGATTTCTGCTCTTATGGAAACCAACTGATCTGCAGGGTGAAATATCCATTTAACACAATGGTAGAGGTCCATATAATTAGAGGTCCCTCTGAATAGCGAGCTTTCCCTTTCAATATTTATTTCGATGGACCTAATTTGCTTGCGGAGGAACTCAACCCGAAGACGCTGGCACACAAAGCACATTACGCGATAAAGCAGACTTAATCATGTTAATGGGCACAAAATACCTAGATTGCAAAGGGCGGAATATTACCCACCCCATCCCGGTTCCCCTTTAAACTCAGAAGGCGTCATCTTCGGTTCAGCGCTTAACGTTGACGTCAAAAATACGCGCTACAATATTTCATCGGTCGTTTCGGATTTCTCCTGATTTTTTGCATCCGATTTTTATCCACGGGCCTGCCGAAACCCCCCATAAAGGGCAGCGTAGTATAAATACATAAAAAATGCTCATACCTGTCAGAGTTCCGTTTTGATTATTAGATTTACGAGAAGGAGGGGGATAATGATCTCATTCTCTTTCTCACATAGGGCTCACAACAAATATCACATCCTCCCTCTCTCTCTCTCTCTCTCTCTCTCTCTCTCAAACATGTATGTCTACGGCGTGTCTTGTTTTAAAGACAAGGATTTCTCTTTGCAGGTCAAATAATGCAATTACATCTGTGTAAAAAAAAAAAAAACAGACAACGGAAGGAGATACTGTATCATAACTTATAATTCTAGCGATCGCTAGATTTTGAGGAGGTTTGGGGCTGGTCGTCCAAAACCAGAGACAGGAGACCGCTGTGCGCTATGGTCTGTCATCGGTCTGTTCCACAATGCATGCGTTCAATGAGAGCTATGCCCGCGTCGCGCGCTGATACTATTATGGATGTAGACTATGGTTGTTGACTTTCAAACGTAAACAGGGTAGTTTTTCATTTTTCCCGAAAACGTTCGTGAAGCTATGACTGTGAGATTTTACACATGCTATAGTTAGGGTCTACTGATGATTCATGCGGAGTGTCATGCAAAATGAGACACCTTGTCTTTAAGGTCCTTGGCTGAGAAGGCAAGGTATAAGGCAGGTGGACCTTGAAGTTCAAGTGTATCTTAAAGACAGACTAATGAGTGCGGATCAACTGATCGCAATGTGTCACGCAACAACACTAGAAGGGTATCCGCTGAGACTTGTGAAGACATCCTCCACCATGTCAATACCTTCTACACCATGTCAACACCTTCTACACCATGTCAACACCTTCTACACCATGTCAACACCTCCTCCACCATGTCAACACCTTCTACACCATGTCAACACCTTCTACACCATGTCAACACCTCCTCCACCATGTCAACACCTTCTACACCATGTCAACACCTCCTCCACCATGTCAACACCTTCTACACCATGTCAACACCTTCTCCAAAATGACTGCTAACATGAAATCCCAAATCTTCCACTTGCTTAAAAGACAGTGACATATGGAAAATATATGCTCTGCGTGTAAGCTGAACACGGAAATCACTGATCTGTCAAAATCAACGAGAACTTCAACGGAGGTTTGTAAATGATACATTTTATTTTTTCATTGCAACACCGCTTTTCCCCGTGTTTTTCAATTTGTTATCCAATGAGAAGGATTTTGGTATTCGGATTAAAATTCAGATTCAGGTGCAGGTTAGTGTTTTAAAACTTTTCAGTAATGTGTTTCAACAGGAACGTTCACAATGTCAGTGATTTTGAGGAATATAAAATACAATGTTAAGACACGGGTAGTATTCATGACAAGTTTGTCATTACATTAGATATATTCATATCATATACATAAACATGAGAAACACATCGCGCCTTTTCGATAAAAACAGGGACTCTCAATGACAACATGATTTCTCTTTAAGCATGTTCAGTCGGACTCCTCCACTTCGTATCGACACGGATCGGCTCGCCTCAGGAACCAAAATGTGAATCAGATGTTTGGGATCTTCGTCAGGATAACTGAGAGCAAAATGGATCGTTTCCTGTGAGATACCACAGCTAAATCAGCGGCAGATGCAGCCTGACATTTCGTGGGGGTGATGATAATGGCACCGGGGGCAGCGGTAGACAGACAGAGGCGGCTGCTGAACTATGTATACTCCAAAGAACCTCTTGGGATTGTTAAGTATCAGATACCACACGGTGGTTCGAAGGAGTGAGAGAAACATGTGGAATGTTCTTAGAATGGATAGGAAGAGAACATTAATCAGAAGAAGAATATGGCGATCTGGATGATTATAAAAAGAAAAGAGGGAGAAGTACTAGGAGAGGTGTGCCTGTTTTGCCAACAGCATACTGGTATTTCAAATATCTTTCATCTTTTTAGTGCGTATAACGCAATAGTAAGATCCCAGAAGTATTTTACAAAGATGAGCTTTTTTCATTCTTGACAAAACACTTAAAGCATTGCATGAAGCGCAATAACAACATATATTATAAAATTTACAGTAACGTAACACTCAAATAATTCACGAAATATATTATTCTTCTTCGTAGTTTGCGTTTCAGGTTCAGCATTTTGTATTGCAATTGTACAACGAAATACAAAAGATCTCATTAAGAATAACCTTTCAGGTCATAAACTGAGGGAAGGTATTTTGTCTAATTATATTAATTTAATGACTTCATACTTTAGGCCTATATACCGGAACAACCACCTTTAAATGATTTCTGCTCGAGAAGCGGGAGTAGAAGAAAGAGGGAAGTAAAACTTGAGCGGAGCAGAAATTTCGATGACTATATTGGGCGGGTGAAGCTGCATTATTGTCATAGCATGATATTGCAATGACGCGGTCTATTTGGAGTCCAAACACGAAGTAATATTCGTAATCCTAAACACATGCATATCGTTAAGAAGGCCATAGAGATCATGCAAAATGCAGGAAGATAAATTCGAAAGAAATATTGATCTTTTGACATCGCAATGTTCCACAGGTGAGCTACGGAATGCCTGGTTCTTCTTAGTTTTTATAAGTTTATCTTGACCATGGTGGGTAGGTTCTATCTCAAGAGTGTGGGGGGGGGGGGGGGCGCACAGGGGAACTCTCCCCATGGCATGGGTCTATAGAGCTCCGAAATAAACTAATCTAACAAGTAATATTTTACACCTCTAGTGCAAAACCTGACTTGTAGAATTTGCACCAATGAGATAAAACTTAATAAAATGCTAGCAAGACAAGAAAGGAAGTTGAAATGATTACAAATTCATGGGGTTTTAACTCAGATGGTATCGATATCATCTACTACTTTCTGGGTATCTGCACAAGATATGCAAAAGAACATCAACTGGTGTTAAACTTATCATCCTCGTTATTTCACGGATTAGTAGGTCTCGCTTGTACCCCGCAATAAGTCACACTTAAATTGGTCTACATGTAGTACTTCGGTATGATGTTGACATTTCAGGGTAATGATGATGTTAGTACACTTTAAATGTAGATAACAGTCCTGTTTGTGGGACGTTGCCCTTTTAATGTAATATTGGTTCATGCATGTTTACAAGTACTGCTAATTGACTGCTAATCTACAGATTCCCTATCTTGCAATCGGTTATCTAATATCGATCAACGTCACAAAGTACTGTTGCGTTCACTTAGTCACGAGGAAGCCCGCGGTGATGTACTTGGGTGAAGAGGAATGTTGATTGTTAGTACAAGACTGAATCAAGCGTACAGCAATGTAAACGATGTTGACCCTGCTGAGACATGTACTAATTGACACATCAGTACACAGGGCATAGAACCAAATGGGTGTTCGCAGTTGTTTCGAGTGAAGTCTGGAAGGGAAGACTTCATAGTAGTACCAAGAGACAACATGTAAATCTTTCGAAAATTGAATAAGGCTCGTTGATTTTAAAATGATACAAAGTTCTCTAACTTTTTTATATTTCTTTAGACGGATGTTCAAAAAGCAACCTGACGTTTGTTTTAATTCTAGAAGAGTACAATCCAGTCAGATATGTCTCCTCCTTCTCGATTTTCTTTCTCTCCATCGCTGTCTTAATTTACCTTCTCAATCCATCATATCACCGATATGTCATCCTCCTTTCTCACATGCTGCCTTTTGTCCTCATTCTCTTCCCACCCCCCCTCCTCCTTCCTCTTAACATGCCTCCTCCTCCTCCTCCTCTTTGTCTTCCTCCTCATCCCTCCTCCTCCTCCTCCTCCCCATCTTCATGCCTCATCGTCGTCTTCCTCCTCACCCTTCTCCTCTTCATCCTCCTCCTTCTCCTCTTCCTCCTCCTCCTTCTCCTCTTCCTCCTCCTCCTTCTCCGCCTCCGTCTCCCTCCTCCCTCTCTTCCTCCTCCCCCTCCTCATCTCCGTCTTTCCCTCCTCCTCCTTCTCCTCCTCCTCATGTTCCTCCCTCCTCTGTCTCCTCTCTTCTTCTTCCTCCCCTCCTCCTCCTCCTCCTCCTCCTCCTCCTCTTCCTCCTCTTCCTCCTCCTCCTCCTCCTCCTCCTCCTCCTCCTCCTCCTCCTCCTCCTCCTCCTCCTCATCTTCATCCCTCCTCGTCGTCTTCCTCCTCCTACTTCTCCTCCTCCTTCCTCTCTTCCTCCTCCCCTCCCCTCCTCCTTCTCCTCCTCCTCCCTCTCTTCCTCCTCCCCTCCTCTTCTCCGTCTTTCCCTCCTCCTCCTCCTCCTCCTCCTCATCTTCCTCCCTCCTCCATCTCCTCTCTTCTTCTCCCTCCTCCTCCTCCTCCCCCTTCTCCTCTACATCCTCCTCCTCTTCATCCTCCTCCTCCTCCTCCTCCTCCTCCTCCTCCTCCTCCTCCTCCTCCTCCTCCTCCTCCTCCCCCTTCCCCCCCTCCTCCCTCTCCCCTAGCCCCCAGACAGCTGCCTAGCCTCAGTGGGCATGATGGGCAGATTTGGACGTGACTGTTATCACCATCATGATGAGATAGGATGAGCGATCTAAGGCAGATGTACATGGGGAGTATGGAATGCTGCATTCTGGGATGAGATACTTTGTCATGATAGTGTGTGGCTTCTATCTGTAGCAGATGACTCTGACGTTAAAGCCAGGTTCAGATCCTAGAAGCAATCATAATACATGTAGAATGATATGTATGACATATGCAAAATAAACGAATAATCGCTTGATAATCCGGCACTATAATAAGAGAGCAATAATCACCATTTATATCATCACTATAATATACAATAATACAAACGTACTATATGTTACTGAGACACAATAACAACCTCGATATTTTAATTAAACCGTAAATATTAACCTATCTCTGACCCTTACCATAACCCTAGACTGACCCTAACCAGACAAATTCTTCCAAACCCATGTAGAACCCTAATCCCAGAGTCTTATACACTGTCAGACACGAGTGAGTTATTCGCTCAAGCCGAACATAACATTATACTAACACTAATTAATCTGCACAAATATTACACTCATACTATGTTCTCAAATAAATGTAGATCAGCAACGTAATCTTCCTGCTGACAGTGCACTTGTAACAATAGAGACCACATTCGCTATTCGTAAAACCTTAGGCCTAAGTAGGATCCATGACAACATTGTCTAGAAAATAAGTTAAGTTTATGTCGATTTATGCTGATTAACCAACATTCCAGACCGGAAGTGTTCTGGTCGAGGACGCGAGAGTCACGAGCAACTTGAACTCATATCCCTATTCCTCATAGCTCGCTGGGGTCTTCCCCCTGTCAGAATAAGGCAGTCAAAATTGTATTGCAACATGAGGGAAACAGACAAGCAACCATATGAAGCAAAATTCGAACAGACAGAAAGAGTGACAAAGTGAGAAAGAGAGAGAGAGAGAGGGGGGGGGGGGGGAGGTCGGAGAGAAGGGGGAGAAAGAAAGACTGCGAGAACAAACAAAAGATAGAGAGTCGCGAGCAATTTGAACTTATGTTCCTATAAGCCTCTCGACTAGCTGGGAGGGTTATTCACCTCTCAAAATACAATCGTTCGGTTAAGTTTTTTTTCTCAACTATATTACCACAGAAAATAAAAATATGAATAGAAGGAACATAAAACAAACAAACAGAAAGAGTCCGAGAAAAAGGGAAAGAGAAATAGAGAGAGAAAAAGAGAGAGAGAGAGAGAGAGAGAGAAGGATTTAACAGCCCTAGCGAAAAGCTGAATTGTAACTTCAATATTAGTTGTAGCGATTGATGACGTTATCGGCCATTATCTTGGATATTCACAAAATTCCCCGAAATGACGTGAATTTTCGGCGAACAGATAGCATACACTAGAGAGTTTCTTCAATGAAGTTTCCAGCGTGAGTTGTATCGTTGAAAGAGGTCACTGACATGCGCAAGATGAAAGTAGCCATACCTGAAAAACAATCACCCTGGCAAGCATAGTACAGCAAATGTATTTATGTTGCATGCGCATTCCTTCATGTCGATTGGTTTGAACACTGATGGACGCTATTTAGTTTTATTTCTTCAAAACATTTTACATTTTGTTTTTTAAATGAACAAAAGAATTGATTTAATTGACATTACTTGAGGTGTCATTGTGGAAAGACCATAAATGACGTTTTGAATGTCAACAGTTCATGTAGATAGATAAAAGTGTGTGTCTCTGTGTTCTCTCTCATCTCTCATGAACAATACACAGAGCTGGTAAGAAATAATCACGTGACAACTCGTCATGTGACTCGGCCTTGTTCCCTTTAATGTCTATCCCGAAGCCTATCAGGCCCATGGGGGCGGTACCTTTATATACCTGGGTTGTGGTCAACATCATGCCCCTTGGCAACCAGGGACGCATCTGTTCAGAGTTACCAAAGATGCTAACAGACAATAGCATCCCTCTGAAATTAGGTCAGTCTTTCTTTCTTTCTCTCTCTCTCTCTCTCTCTCTCTCTCTCTCTGGCTGTCTGTCTGCCTCTCTGTTGCTCTCTCTATCTCTCTCCTCCTCTCTCTCCTCCTATCTCCATATGTATTGTATATGTTTTGTATCTCTTTAAAACAAATTAGTTAGGTCATCTGAGGTGATCTACCAACCCATGAGGAAGGGACATGGGGAGTAAACTCGGGTAACCATCCCACCCCAGTCAGTGCTGAAGCATAAAGAGGGAGTATAATTTAATCATATCTAATTTGCTCTCCCCAATCTTTATTGAAACATTTTAGAAACATCATTGAATATGGATAAGGAATAAAACATAAATGAGTGGGATTTTCTTTTTTCATTTAAGTGATTACATTTTCAATCTGAATTTCATTTGAGTTTCTACATTTCTTACATGTACAAACACATCAATGTAGCATTCAAGTGAGCAAACTTTAGGCCTACATGCAATATTATAGATTATGTGACTGCTTGATTTCGTCATACTTATCCAAAAGTCAAATCAAACCATTTTGACATGATCAAGACCAAAAATTTATATTTCGCAATTTAACACTAATCTGTTAAAAATGTTAATTAATATGGACATGATGGAGGCAAGAACAGTATAGCACACGGTAATACTTCTGGCGACGTGACCATGGTTTGTAATACACGAGATGGAGGAGAGATAAGAAGAGTAGATGTTCACGAGTGACCGAGAGAGTGTAATAATGGGAAAAGGGTGAGCGGGGGAAGGGGACAGGAAGTGAGAAAAAAGCGCACATATGAGAAGAAAATGGGAAGGGGATATGGTATGTTTGAGGATTCACTTCAGCCGAATGATGACAAATAAGGTCATGATTTGAAGCCAAATGTGTATGTGTTCACTCCTTTATTAGTTCAGTTGCAGTCCCCTAATATGTGTACATTACATATGGATATGGTTGTGTACGCTAGTCTGTGCTTTCAGACCTTAATTAAGATTCAGACTCTCTATGTAACAAGACATGACTGATATGAAGACGAAAGAAAGAGAGAGGAAGACAACAAATAAAAGAGAGAGGAAGACAACAAATAAAAGGGAGAGGAGAAGAAGAAGACAATCAAATGTTAATTGTTCGTATTTTGGCCTTTACCTTTTACGTCACCTATGGGTAACGGTTACCTATACATTACAAGCTATGCTTTTTTAGGTTTCCATCCACAATAATTTGTACAATTCATTTTGTTTGCCAGTTCAAGATTAACTGTCCTTGTATTCAAAATTCATTGTTGAAGATTATTATGGAAAACTAAATCAAATCAAATATACGGAAAGTAGCACTAAGAAGATGATTGGATGGGAGGCGGAGGAGGGTGAGGTGCGAGAGGAGGGGGAGGGTGAAGGAGGAGGAAATACGGGGGGGGGCATGCATTCTCGCTGCATGCAATCTCTCTGTTGAACCTCCATTCCTTCATACCATTCGACTGTAATTGAACTAGCACTATCTTCGACACTGTTGAAAACAAAATATAGAACTACTTGGGTCGCTGACAGATATGCAGCATGAAACCCAGAAATCAACATGATCATGGTGAATAATACTTGGAAGGTGTATGGGGATGCGGTAATTCACCTATTTGCGAGAGGAAATTTAAACAATTGAAGGGCATAGTTAGATTTCACATCGTGAGGAAGACCAGGTAGACAGAGCAAAAACATGGCGGCTAACGCCACGGGTGGGTGACAACAATGGAACACCAGAAATTTAGTAAATTTCAAACGTGATATAGAAAGTTTGAGCTATTTTGGGTCCGTATTCTCGAAAAGCCCCGACTAATTTGATTAACCCTTTCTCGGTCGGTAAAACCACTGTTCTATGGACATGATGGAATTTATGGGTCTTACTCTTACCAAAATGTATGAATGACTGGGCACACAGAGGGTTATTGTGAAAATCGAAATTACATGAGAGTAACTAGATCATATTCAAATATGGATACGGGGTAAATGTGAAGGCTGAGCGATTGATCATAGTCACGCTGATACATCATTCAGAATGCACCACGCTGTCATTTATTATCACGGTCACCATAAACAGGCAATGTTTTCAATCAGTTCAGTCAGCTTCCTTTACACGATATGTTGTGGTTAAGATCCACTGTTTAAAAGTTAAACCTTTTTCATATTTCTTCACTTTTGTTGAGAGTAACTTATTTTTGGACCGGAAACCCCCTTAAAGATTCAATCAAAAGGAAGTCAAAGGGATAGTTCACCCTGTGATTAAGTTGGTTTTAATGAAAGCAGAAACATGAAAGAAACATATAAGTGAATTAAGGTGTGATAAAAATCAGTCAAAGGATAAGAAAGTTATGATCTTTTAAAGGTTTGATTTTGTGACATCACGCGCGAGGTGCTCTCCTATAGGTTGTGTGTTGTAGAATTCCATAAATTTCTCTTTCTCAGTTTTTGGTGGAGGAGTACTTTTTTATCATGGAGTTTTGTGGAAAAACGTGTTGCTAATGATGTATCAAAATGCAAAGGTAAAATGATGCATACTTTTGAGAAAATGGAAATGTTCCAAATAAAATTGTACACACCATGATGGGAGAGCATCTCGCACGTGACGTCACAAAATCAAAACTTTGAATGATCATAACTTTGTTACGGATTCTCATCAAACTTTCACTAATTTGTTTCTTTTATGTTTCTGCTTTTATTGAAGCCAACTTAATTTCAGGACGGACTATCCCCTTAAATTTCAATCAATTTATCCAACATCCTAAAATAAGGCCTTCCCCACATCTTGACTGTTAGCGGGCTAACCCTCCTGAATGTCACTTTGACCAAGCTAGAGCAGACCAAATCAAAGTTCACGATGTAGACGAAAGCAATGAAGTAATATTACTGCGTGAGGTGACTGACATGACTGATTCAATCCAATTAAAATCGGGAGGATGGGGGTAGATCAAGAGACCATTGCAGTTGTGTAAGTACTTAAAAAATACAGACTGGTATTTCATGGGAACGTGTTCAGGGAGGGTGGAAAGGAACACATGTACTTTTCCTGGTCTAGAAGGTACATACAATGTGTGTTGCACATAGCCAATTGAATAGAGTCATGTGCATCTAATAATATACCACTATCCAGCAAAACGTCACAAAACAATTACTGAGAAGGTGTTGATGTAAATACGGCTACTCCAATGAAAAGTAGATGATAAAAGTGTGAAGGGGGGATGGGAGAATATACGGGGTAATATTTGTTTTTATCCTAAAGTAAAACACTGCAAAGTGAAAATACAAAATGAGGACCTGTCTGCAGTAAAAGACAATTCCGACTCGTATTCTTTCTGGGAATGTTATACAACTGTCTGGCTCTGGCCGTGTACCGGTATCTCAGCTCCACACGGAGCCATCTCCTGTCTACGTCCGTGTCGTACCCTGTAGGTCAGAGGTCAGGTTCAAGGGCAGACGTCGTAGATGGACGGATAAATCCCTTAAATCCCTTTTCCATTCCCTTCCCCAATTACCACGAGATAGCACTCTGTCTTCAGTGACGTGGTATGTCGGCCAGAGCTGCCATCGGTCATGTCGGTCAAAGCTCCTTTCCAGTATCACTGATCACGCCCATATCTCCCCCTCTATCTCTCTTTTCATTTCTCTCTCTCTCTCTCCCTCTCTCTCTCTCTCTGTGTTTCTCTCTCTCCATTTCTTTTATGTTTCATTCAATTCAACTCAATTTTGGTTTGTTGATAAAAGCATACTGAAAAAAGAAAGTCCGTAGACTTATTTGTTAATCACCCCTTCTCCTCTTCTTTTGTTTCATCTTTATATGTTTTTCTGATCATCCATTCTTCTCCTTGTTCTCGTTCCCTTTGCACGTCGCCTTCTTTGTCGTTGTCTTCGCATCTTTGTTCTTATTTACAGACACCATTAACGATTACGTGAAATCTGTTGGGCTTTAAACCTCATTTGTGCAATACAATTCTGACAATTTAATAGCTTTTAGGGTATAAGGCAAAGCCTTGTTCAAATTCGGAAATACAACATGCCCATATATCATGACCATATAATTAAGAGGGAAATAACAGTACTGCCTCCCAACGCACTTTCCTTTCCCCACCTCCAAACTCGATCTCGGTCGTGGCAAACCCGCTTCGGCCCCCCTCCTCCCGCCCCGCCCCCTCCCCGCCCCCGCCCTCCAAAACCCTCAACCGTTGACGGTCATGCCCATAGGGTTTGGCGGCCTACATCTAGTACACCAGGGGCCGAAACCACAATCAGAATGGCATTGGGAGAAAATTACCACTCGGTGAAATGGAATACTTCCGCCAATGCGATCTCATTTCCACTTTTGAACGACTTCTATTTGGGTTGGTTTTGGTCTTATCAAGACGAAAATGTTTTAAAAAGCGCATCAAAAATTGCCACAGGTGATTGTCTGATGATGAAACAGTTTTTTGTCTGATTCACCGACAAAGATCTAACTGATGATAGCATATCATTGGGCTAAACCTTTCATGACATGATATGTAGCTTTTGATTGTATGTCTTGTTCATTGGATTTGTTTTTAAAAATTGATATGTTTTGTATTGCATTGCAATGTTTTTTGTTTTGTTTTTATCTGCCAGGGCCCTCGGTGGGGTATGGTCACATCTTCTATGAAACCGTTCAGATAGTTACTCTTAATGCGCAATTCAAAAGTTTTTAACCAGAAATACACACATGACCATTACACATAAGGGTTTCTTTGGAAAGGATTGGGTTAAGAAATGATAGCACTGCCAGCCACAGCTTGCCATTTCCATTGCAGTGACAGATGGCCGCTCTGTGAGTCAACTCAATGGCGTAGTTTGACCAGAGAGGTGGGAGGAGATCCATGATGTACGAGGGAGTAGGTGGTGTAGGGGTGGGTGGGTGTATTAAAGGCGGGGTCCGGCAGTATTTTCTGGTGAACATTCTGATTGGATTGTCTACTTAGGACAACCTCAAAGGGGTTCTCCTTCGTACAGCTTAATGGAGATACTATAGGCTTCCTCATCCAAGTTAAAGAATCGTAGTGGAAAATATATGAGATGCATTGACCCTTAACATGTCACTGGTTGATCATTCACCATCAATACACATAAATCCAATAGAGCAGCATTTTGTCTGGCGCCCAAAGAGTTAAGGGGCATTCATGAAGTCAGATGATTTCTTCAGATGTGCCAACAAATGCTGCATTGTAGGTGTACAAAACTCTGATACGGAAAGGTACAGAATCGATCATGCTCATCGTGGTTTCAGGGTGCAAAGGGGGCAAATTGGTAGTTTTTGCACCCCTTGGCAGGCCCCCTCCTCCTATATATTCAAAGAACCCAGGTACCTTTTAGATCGATTCACCCCACCCCCCTCCCCCCACTCCTACCCCTCCCCACCGCCCCTTTCTTCTATTCAAACAACACAGGTACCCCAGGGACCCTCCTACACACAACCAGAGTTTCCTTCTGTACGTCCTGAATGACTAAACATATCAGGTTCGATATAACCTGATATCTCAACGGTGTACGGCCTCAACGTTCCTACACACATACATACATGGCCTAGTCAAGCTCTATATTGATTCGGTTATAACTATAGACTAAACGACTTCTCCACGATTCTGCAGTCGAAAGAGCCAACGACTGGAAATGTGACGTCACCTTCTTGTGCAAATTCAATGGCTGAGTCCTGCGATTCGGCCAGTCGCAGAGTCATACGACTGATCGGATCGAGTCGCCTGCGGTGACCTTAACGCTCAACGAATCTGTATGTTTTATCATGATGATTAAAGCCCATTGGACGACAGTACAATCTTAAGTAGTTCAAGATAATTTCCAGCAGAGCTTGCCTGGTGGAAATCACTCCTACGTACTTAAATGATCTCCGATCACAGTTCGAGCAGGGAGATGTGAGTTTCTCCTTAGTTTAAGCCTTTCCTTCCTGTATTGAGCAGTGACATCCAGCCATTTGAATTGTTTATCGGTAATGAATATGTTTATCCTCGCAAGGTGTTCGGAACTTTATTGACTGCGATAAAGCTCAAGCAAAACTCTCTCGGTACATCTCCTGGACATGTGCGTGCCTTGATGTTCTCAAACGGAACATTTAAGTAGTGTTCGATTTCCCGTCCTGCATTGAGCACTCACATTCAGACATGCCAAATGTTTAGGTGGATTTTGGAGGGGGAAGCAAACTTTATCGCAAGATGACCTACTTAACCTATTTAAATGAGCTAATTAAGCGACTTAGTAAAAATAAAAGATTTAATCAAATGCAGTAACATGGTTTCTCTCCAGATATCCCTGTACATATATATGTGATGCAAAGTGATGTCATTAGATATATCCTAGTTTGAAATGTTCCTTTCCTTGAAGATTCGTTCTATCATGGACCATTTCAAGTTGTCCATGCTTCCAGCCCTTTTTTCGCAGTCCTGTAGATGATCCGAATTTTATCAAACATAAATGTCATAAATGTCATAAGTTTTAACCGAAACACTTTGTTCTGCATGATATACAAATCGAAAGGCATTCAGTGTATTCCTACAAAATCACGA
The DNA here is from genome assembly GCA_963669155.1 of Arbacia lixula. NCBI lineage: Eukaryota > Metazoa > Echinodermata > Echinoidea > Arbacioida > Arbaciidae > Arbacia > Arbacia lixula. The sequence goes on along the minus strand of OZ022582.1, from coordinate 28,618,559 downwards.
GACTAAAAGAGAGAGTCCACCCTGAAATTAAAGTTGTTTTTTTATATGTAAAAGCCGAAACATGAAGGAAACATAATATGACGAAACCGTCCAAGAATAAGAAAGTTACGATCTTTTAAAAGTTCAGTTTTGCGACGTCACGTGCATGCGAGGTGCTCTCCCATTATGTTGTGTGCTGTATGAAACCATAGATTGCTCTTTTTCTGTTTTGATGAAGGATTATTATTGTATATAGAGGCCGGTATGCCTCTTAAAAACGTGTTTATAATGCAGTGTCACATGCACAGGAAAATCATGCAAAACCTTTTGAGAAAATCGACATCCCCCCCCCCCCAAAAAAAAAAAAAAACATAAAAAAAAAAAAATAAAAAATAGTACACAACATAATATGGGAGAGTGTCTCGCACATGACGTCACAAAATCAAATCTTTAAACAATGTTTCTTATTCTTTGACGGATATTCATCAAACCTCCACTAACGTGTTTCTTTCATGTGTCTTTTCTGCTTTAATATTAAAACCAACTTAATATCAGGATGGACTATCCCTTTAAATGAGCATGATTAGCCCAAACCTAACGAAGTGTGAAGTTCTGAACTATCCCATCCTGTGATGATAATTGCTTTCCAAGCAACCTAACAACTTTCTAAAATAAGAACAGTGATCAGAGCTTCATTCATGAACTGCGGCTGAAGTTAATCAATCGGAACTCATTTGATACTTCATCAGAACGACTTCAATTGTCGCAAATCCAAGACTAATCGTGCTCTTCCTTCCCTTATGACTAAAAGTGCATTTCAGAAAAAAAAATCTTTAAATAAGATTTCCTTAATAAAAGTACAAACATCTGCAAAGCATAGCCAAATATGTTTGAAGAAAATCGGATGGCTAATCATTAGAAAATTACGATTGTTGTAACGGAACAAAGATTGTTATTTTTGGAAGTAAATTAGTGATTCGGCCTTTAGGCTGTGACGTCACAAGCTCACTGTCCTTTTGTTATTTTAAAAGCTTTTTTTCTCCAAGAAACTTGTCTCCTTTACAAATGCGTGTATTTTGGCACCCCCTTCCCTACTTCGTCGTAGGTACCCCGCCAGTTCCTCAATCAGGATCATGAGGATAGTCCTGGTTCAGGAAATTCACCCCGACCGTGCCGACCGAACATTCATGAATCAAATTACGCGTGTAGGTGTTTTGGAATCTGTATCAAGATCGCTCGCCCACCTGTCATGCCTGTCCGCCTACATGAGATGCGGTTTCCGATAGAGACAAGATAATGATGTCCTTATCAAGTAGAATATGGAAGACATAAACTCCCAATTGTCTAATTCTAAGCTCACATATCAATATATTTCACTTAGGCTCGCAGGAAAACGTATTCAATTGTTACTTTATCAATCTACATGGAAACATAATCATATTTTGTAAAAATGCAACTCGCAACTCTTTTACCTCTTCCTAAAGAACATGCTACACACGAGATACACATACAATACATTACCATGGCAACTGTTTATGCGAAAGGAGTTCCCCCAGTACGGAAATCAAGCTAAACTTGGCTACAGCAGGTATGTTTTTCGGGTCGTGTAAAACATGGATATGAAAGTGGAAAGGGGGTGCGTATTTCCCAATCGTAATGATGTCATTTCTCGCGCTGATAGATATTAACTTAAGCAAGTTGATAATCCTGGTTCAGGAAATTCACTTCGACCACGGCGTCGGAACATTCATGAATCGAATTACGCTTGTACGTTTTTATGTGTAAATTGTCTCCAGATGTCGACGACTTTCCCTCATTTCTCATGTGTTTATTCAATGGAATGTGAAAGATGTGGGGCATTATGAGTCGCCCATGGGAAAGGAACATTAATGCAAGATGTGCTCACCTTATCACTACTAGCATTATATTACTCTTTTAGGATAGCAACGTGTTCTGATCTCTTATAAATGTTATTGCCAAGAGAGGTTGTTTGTGATTGTTGTGTTGTTATGTGTGTGAGGGGGAGCGGTGGGTTGATGTTTTACTGCCTCTTCATAAGAAATCATGAAATAAACTAGAAAGAGCAGTCGTTGCAATTGTAAATTGCCCTTTTCCCCCATTTATAAAATACCTGCATGTTCATTACGCCTGGCAATTGATATTCATGCAGATGGTGGAGGAACTATTTTGTTTTTAAAATTGACTTATATAGACCAAAACATTAAAGGGTTACTAAATTAGAAAAACGTTCCTACTAATCTATGTAAAATTATCCACTAAAAACGAATTTCACATTTGTTCGCCGCAATTAAGTCTCATTTTGAATACAAATTTGAAAAAAAAAAAAACGCACGCCTCCAGTGACGTCAGATAAGTCAAAATTCCATAAATTGTATGGAAGTCAACAATAGACCATTTTCGCTATGATTCACAACTTTCCCCCTAACTGCGTATTAACGCGTTATTGCATTCACCTGTATCTTGTAATTCAGATTCAATGGATGGAGTGCACTTTGAATCTATTAGTTGTTGCTACTCGGACAAACCTCAGACAAGCTTTGGGGTTCCACTTGGTAACGTATTGTTTGAATTGCGTGAATAAAATATTTTATTAACGTCGTTGGCATTTATGGCATTTGGACTTCTCTGACGTCACTGGAGGCACGCGTTTTTTTTTTCAAATTTTCGTCAAAATGAGACTTATTGCGGCAAACGAATGTAAAATCCGTTTTTAGTGGATAAGTTTACATAGATTAGTGGAAACTTATTTTTCTAATTTAGTAACCCTTCGATATTATACATGTGTACTAGTATATGATCTACACGAGACATGGTCCCTGATGACTTGCCCACATCGATTTCCTCTGGCTTCTTGGGTTTGAGAGGCTAGGTTAGGCTGGGGCATCGACATTTCTTGATATACATTAGTATAGGACTATAGGTATTCGGGGATGCATTTCTTAGGAAATGGGGGTCATATTTGGAGTTAAATATGTCTATTCCCATCGCCCTCTATTTAAGCTTAAAACATCCGCTCACAAAGAAACGATTGAGCAACGGGAATTGATAATACTTGATATACATTGATACAGGTACTCAGGGAAGACATACACATTGGTATACGTGGAAGATAAAACACTTAACATGCTTAACACCTAATGGAAAATGCCTTATTTGGTGTAATATCGCCTTCCATTCACACTTGAAAACATCCGCTCACACATCGCAACCATGGCAACCCTGGATGAGGGTTCGGTAACGGGTCTCCTCGGGGGAATCCAAGGAACGTGGTCATTCCAAGCATGTCTGCACAGCAGGGTCCATGCACGTCCCTCGCTTGGAAAGTCTCCCAGGGAAGTCGTCTTGCTACTCGATGTGACAAATCGTCAAATTGGAAAGCATTTGTTAAATCTAGAGCTGAAAGTTCAGGGTCCCTGATAAACCGGCATGGAAAGGAAGGGACATAATGTGTACTAATGGTAGAGAAAGCATCCTGGTTTGTGAGAGAGAGGCGAAAGATGCCGAGCCGAGGACCGTGAGATATGAAACCATGTTGAACAATGCAGAGAGGTTGCGGATTACGTTTATAAATTGAATCAGAGCTGGCTTAAAGTGAGCGATTGCTATTTGATAAACCCTTTGTGTGCCAGATAATATGCACCTAATTGGGATGTGTGGGTGCTACTTAAGAAAGAAGGCACGCGTGGCACACAAAGGGTTAAAGGGAAATACGACTGAAATGGCAGTGTCGAGTAAAGGGTACGTAGCATGTTTCATGGCAAGGTAAAATTAGGTTTGTTTAGAATTCATCTGTTCATATAAGGTATCTTGTCCAGATGGGTCATCAATTGGAATTTCGCTATTATACCAATTGTACACCGTCTTGCTTATGATAATGACGCAATAGTTCAGAATCAATACATAAACACCTGTCCTACTGATGACTCATAGATACAACTATCTAAGTAAGAGAATAGACGGTATTGGTTCCTATGTATTGGGTCATTATGACAAACCACGCGGGTAGCCTGGTGGAGACTGGCGCTGCCCGACAAGCAGGAGATGCAGATTAAAGTCCCTGCATGATCTTCATTTTATTCATTCTAACAGATTGATCGATCAATCCATCTAACGAAATGTTTTTTTTCTTTCCATGTTAGAATTGGATAGTTTGTTTGCTTCATCAATGCCAAATAACAGTCTGGAATTCCTATAAGATGGGATAATTTGTGAAGCATTTTCCGGCATTTTAACATAAGGGTTTGTTTTGTTACATGATGAAGATTCTGAAAGACATTCCTCTGAACTACAGATGGTTTTCAGAATGGTATGTCTTACATAATGAATAGTTTTAATGACATTCTGAACTACTGGTAGGTCAGAATTAAAAAGGTCACTGTTAATATTATTTTAGCATGCCTTTCTGGCGTGGATCTTTTTTTTTTTTTTCTTCTTCTTTTTTTTTTCTTTTTTTTTCCAGAACCCACTACCAGTTTTCTTTTTCTTTTACATAATAATAATGACATTCTTCTGAACTATAGATAGTTCAGAATTGAAAATGGTTTTTTTTATTAATAGTATTCTAGCATGCCTTTCTATTTCCCCCTTATTTTCTCAGAGCCTATACTATTAGGCACTGAAATAAATGGACCAAGATTGGAGTCAGATAAAAGAAAGCAATGGATATGATAGTTCATCCTTCAGGATGCTTAGATTTTTTTCAATATTTTGTTTTGTTTTGTTAGAAATAAGACAATGGCAAGTGGGAATAGTTAGAAATAAGAGAAAATGTGCTTGAACGTGGGAGAATGGAAGGAGGATTTGCATTTCCGGCATGTTTCTGTTGAGTAGTCTTGTGCGTGTTGTCATGGATGCGAGGCGGGTAGGCCAACGGTGTGGCGTCACGACTTTCCCTTTTCTCTCCCTTCAGGAGAGAAAAAAAAAACAAAAAAAAAAACGTTAAGGTTTCGTTTTGTGGGGATGCGGCATCGTCGGTTTTATTCTTTTCTTGCTATTCATGGGGGCGCGGGTTGGGCTGGTCTCCGGACGCCAGACGGGGGCAGGGCTTTCGGAGTTCGGTAGCTTAGTTCATCTTCTGATTTTGGTGGATTTTGTTTTTGCTTCCCTATTCTATATCAGAATCATACATTCCATTAACCAGGGGTGTTTTGGTGTTCCCATTCTGTGTATAAAAAGTATACAAGGGTTCAATGTGAATGGGAGTTTAACTTTAGTTAATGTGCTTTTATATATGTGTATGTATATGTATGTCAGTATGTGTATAAGTATATATGTATATATATGTGTGTATATATATATGTGTATGACATATGTATATTTGATATATCTAATTTTTTTTTATTTTATTTTTTTATTCAAAATTATTCATTTTTCTTTTTTCTTATTCTAATTTTTTTTTTTAAGGAGGAGAAGGGTCCCTTAAATCGAAGTCATGCTTTTCCCATCTCTTGTCGACAAGGATGAATTTACTCTTGGTAGTAGATTCATGTCAGACTGGGTGGGATGTTCTACTTGTGTGGGGGTAATGGGAATCGTGGAAAGAAAAAAAGTGGAATACATAAACAACAAAAACACAGGATTTTATATCAGTTCTTATTGTGATAAAACTCATGACCGAAATCAAATTCATAACATTATGGTTAGATTCTTGGTTGCTGCACGTCTGGCTCTTCCTATGGAAGCACCATGTTTTGTTTGGCTTTACCACCTGCACAATGATGAGTAGAAAGATAAATTGGAAACTGTGTTCTCTTAACGTAAGAGGAATCAGAGAAAATGCTAAAAGGGGGATAATATTCTCTTGGTGCAGAGAAAAGGGTGATATCATATTTCTTCAGGAAACATATAGTACAAAAGATATAGAGGACAGATGGGGCTCAATGTGGGATGGGACATGTTTTTATAGCCATGGCTCTCCTCACAGTAAAGGGGTACTTATTTTGATTAAAAATTCCGTAGATTTTAAACTGATAGAGATAGAGAGGGATGACAGTGGACGCTATATAATAATAGACTGTGAAATTGAAGGAAAAAGAATTGTGTTGTGTAATGTTTATTTTCCGACCAGGGACAAAGAAAAGCAACAAATAGATATGATTCAGGATTTATGTAAAAGGTTAAAACAAAAAAATAAAGATAAAAACCATGTTATCATCGGAGGGGACTTTAATTTGATTATGAACTATGACTTAGATTACAATGGTAAAGTAAAAAAAACTAGTAATAGATTTAGTAAAGAAGTCAGTTTGGTTATGGAAGAGCTACATTTAATAGATATATGGAGAGAAAGAAATCGACTGAAAAAACAGTACACATATACCAAACAAAATCCATTTATGCAAAGTCGTTTAGACTATTGGCTTATGTCTGAAAATATACAAGGTTTGGTTACAAAGTGTGACATAATATCCTCTTTAGCTCCCGATCATTCAGCAATACTTTTGTCTCTTTATGATACTGGAACTGATGCAGAAAAAATTAAAAAGGGATCTTATTGGAAATTCAATAATAGTCTTTGCACAAACGTAGAGTATGTTAAGCAAATGAAAGAGGAAATAATTCGTCTAAAAAATAATTTGAAAACAGACATCAAAGATAAAAGAGTTCTCTGGGACTACATCAAAATGAAGATAAGACATTTTACACAGGCCTTTTCAAAGAACTTAGCGGTAGAAAGAAGAAAGAAAAGAGAAAATCTTGAAAAAGAAATCGAGATTTTAGAACTTAATCTTTCAGAAGTAAGCAATGAAGAAATATTTGAAAAATTGAAAAAGAAAAAAGAAGATCTAGCAGCTACTTTTAATTATATAAATGAAGGAATAAAAATACGATCCAGGGCAACTTGGTACGAAAGTGGAGAAAAGGATACTAGATATTTTAGTCAACTGTTACATGCAAATAAGAAAAAGTGTATTATAAAGACTTTGGTCAATCCGGATGGGTATATAATAGATAAAGAAACAGAAATTCTCAAGATGATTAAATCCTTTTATTCAAAATTGTATTCCAAGGAGGTTTTAGAAGATAGTGTATCAGATATAGATTTTTTCAAAAACTTACCGTCATTGTCAAATGAAAGCAAAACAAATTGTGAAGGAAAAGTTTATGAAGGAGAATGTTTTGCAGTCCTTCAAGGAATGAAACAAAATAAATCACCAGGGAATGACGGACTGACCGTAGAATTTTTTACTACATTCTGGACAGAAATAAAAGATACATTATTAGGGGCCTTTAACGAGGCTTTTGAAACGGGAGAACTAACTGCATCACAAAAACAAGCTGTGGTCATTCTGATTGCCAAAGATGGGAAGGACCCTCACTTACTTAAGAATTACAGGCCAATATCATTATTAAATATTGATTATAAAATTCTATCTAAAGTCTTGGCAACAAGATTAAAAGATGTTTTAGAAGACATTATTTCAGTAGATCAAATAGGTTTTATGAACGGGAGAACTATTGGAGAAGCAATCCGAATAATAGATGACGTAATATTCCATGCCACACAATATGACTTACCAGGGTATATGATAGCAATTGACTTCCAAAAGGCTTTTGATTCGGTGTCCCACGATTTTCTTAATAAAATATTAAATTTTTATAACTTCGGTCCACAGTTTTGCAGATGGGTGGAAATTTTGTACAAAAACTCATTAAGTTGTATTTTTAATGGAGGAATGTCAACGGGATATTTTGAGGTACGTAGAGGCGTAAGGCAGGGGGATCCCCTCTCCCCATACCTGTTTATTTTATGTTTAGAAATACTGACACATAATATAAGATACAATAGGGAAGTTAAAGGTATTTTGTTTGGAAAGGAGGAAATAAAACAAGTCATGTATGCAGATGATATGACCCTTTTTGTTCAAGATGAAGATTCAATAAGAAAAGTCAAATGTTTATTAGAGAATTTTGGAAATATTTCAGGATTTGGTGTTAATAAAGATAAAACAAAAGTTCTGTTGATTGGGGCTTTACAAGGAAAATCTTATGAAATACCCTTTGGCCAGAGAGTGGATTTTGTTAAGATATTAGGGGTGTTTTTTTCTTCGAACAATGAAGTAAAAGAAAATTTGAATTATAAAGAAATATTAAGTAAAACAAAAAAACTTTTAGATTGGTGGAAACAGAGGGGTTTGACATTGATGGGTAAAATACAGTTACTAAAATTATTTATATATTCAAAATTCATATACACAGCATCCCTCATGCCAGTTCCAAAATGGGTTTATGAGGAGTTAGAAAAGATAACTTTTGAGTTCCTGTGGGGTGGAAGAAATAAAATTAATAAAAATACGATGTATCTGGATTACCATTTGGGAGGTCTGAAAATGATGAATTTTGAACTGATAATAAAAGCACAGAGAGTTATGTGGGTCAAAAAACTTTTGGAAAATAACGAAATGAAATGGAAGTTATATTTTAATCACGCTACACAACATGTAGGCGGAAGTTTCATTTTTTCTTGTGACTATTTACTTGGCCTTTTGAATTTAACATTGCCAAAATTCTATACAGATCTTCTGGAAGTGTGGATAGAAACGAGGAATTTCCAGCAGAATTATGAACCTTATAAAGGAAATGAAATAATGTTTAATAATAAATTCATACGAGTTAACGGAAAGTGTATATTTGACAGAAAGCTTTTTGACAAAAAAGTATATAGATTGAACCACATAATGGATAGTGACGGAAAATTAAGATCCCTTGGATACTTTCAACGACGAGGATTAGAATCCAATGACGTTGAATTGATTGGGAAGATCTATGATACACTTCCGGTCAGCTGGAAGAGAAATATGAGAACAGATAGAGACACAATTCCTGATGATCCTGACATAGTTTTTTTATTAGGGAAAAACGTTGTAGCAATAAATAACATTGCATCAAAAAAAATTTACACAACATTTCTTAACCAGAAAGCAATAACACCTGGAGTATTCACAAGACTAAAGTGTAACTACCGTCTTTCAGATAAAGACATAGAAAATATTTTTAAAAGACCCAGGCAATGTACATTAAACAGCCGACTTAGAGAGTTCCAATTTAAATTAATACACGGAATCATTTATACAAATCAGCATTTGTATTTATTTGGGAAAGTTGATTCTAATCTGTGTAGCTACTGTAAAAGAGAAGAAGAGACTTATCGTCATTTATTTTTTCAATGCGGAAAAGCAAAATTAATATGGAGAGACTGCGAGAATATTTTTGACTTTGTTTCTTTCACCAATCTGACTTGGGAAGACATATTTTGGGGGATAAAATTAGCAGATCAAGGAAAAGAAAAATTGGTTAATCACTTAATAATCCTTGTGAAGTATTTAGTTTTCAGTGGTAGAGAAAAAAAATCAGAAATAGTTTTGAATAAGATTAAACGTAAATTCAAAGAAGATGAATTTGAAGAAAGAAAATTGGCATTAAATAGAAATAAATACCCCCTTCACTTAAGAAAATGGGAATGTTGGGAGGAGTTTAGGGAGAGCTAGATGTGCAAAAAAAAAATAATAATGATAATAATAATAATAATAAAATAATGATAATAAAAAAAATAAATAAAGTGAAAATGAATAAATGAAATAAATAACATGTGTGTTTAATAACGATAATGAATAAACTATTTGAGGTATGAGAGTATTTTTCATTAATATATATATGTATATATATATATATTTTTGTTTCATTCTTACCATTCAGAGAAGGAAAGAAAACGTTCTTTCCGCCCCCACACGAGTAGAACGGGAAGGTTGTGACGACGAAGGGCATGGGAGGGGGAGGGGTTATGGGGAGGTGTAGGGTTCAGGGCCAGATGCTGTTGTTGTTGTTAGAGGATATGAAATATTTGAGGAATGAGGCCAAGGTGGGGAGGGGGGGGGGGTTATGGAAAATCCTTGTTAATGGCTTCAATTCGACTAGGTTGTATTAATGATTGGCTTTGTGTATTTGGAAAATTTGTTATGTTATGAATATTTTGACACTACAAAAAAATTGAGTACGTTGAGTTTTATTAGGTGTTATTGTAACACTAAAGGAAAAAAGAGAAAATGTAAAGTGTTAACTATATGAGTTTACAATGTATTCATATATTAATTTGTAAGGATATATTGTATTGCCGTATGTATTTTATTTTGTATATCACATGTATGAATTGAAGTTGTTGACAAATAAAAACTTCTTAATACAAAAAAAAAAAAAAAAAAAAAAATCACGGAGAGTACGAGAAAACAAAGCACAGATTTCATTATACTTTCTTCTAACTTTATTTTCCATTTTTGTTATTTTTTGTTATTGATTTGATTGTCTCTAGTCGACAAGAGCCTTTTCATGCAGTTCATGATTTTGTTTTAAGTCGATCAGTTTGTGTTACATAAAAAATAATATACAGACTATTCTAAAGAACATGAGACACCTGTCCTCCCCCTTTAACGCATCTTGCAGAGTGTACATTGTTTTGACACCTGTTTATTACACCAATCTACCTGCAAGATGTGTATATGTGGTGAGGCGGGCTTGCCCAAGTTGAATGGCAAAGTCGTGAAGAGGTGTGATTGATGAGATGGGTGTGTGGGTCGCGAGCCTCAGAGGGCATTGCGCTAGTGAACTACCCGGTATGTCTGGTGAGCACTGTAGGTGTGAAAGTGGGAAACCGGCTGCCTTCTTCACACGTGTTCACACGTTGACTACCACCTAAAGGAATAGAAATTTTCGACATTGCGATCCACGTGAAATGCTCGGAGAAGCAGGTTGAACTTAATGTACCTTTATACATCCTTGGAATTACAAAGGCTGTAGAAACAACAATGTATTCATCAGTTTAGCGAACAAGTGAGGAAGACTATGCGTCGGGCCATCGACGATGCCATCAGTAATTGCATCAATGTAACCTCTTCATACCTATAGACAAAAATGATGGTCCATCGTCACTGAATAATATGGTCCCTGCAGGCACTCCTAAGCAGAAGAACACTCAATACATAATCACAAGGCACCCATCTGTTTCTCCCTATCCCCAGACTCGGGTCTATTATGGTAGCAAGCATACCCTTTCACCCTAAGGTCCGTCACGAGAATTGTATACAACCAATAGCCTAATTCATCTTGCATCTTCAACTTCTTTCTCTACAGCACATAGGGCCATGTTTAATCACTGTGTGCTATGCGCTATATAGGAATCGCTCATTATCATTAATATTGAGAAAAGTTTGCTTGTAATCCGCCCCTTACCTATGACTATAGTCTTATTACAAATGTCTAACAGCCTGGAGCCAGGCTACCAAATTCCCTGCACGGTGTAATAATTCACTGTAGCATGTTGAAAAACGCAAGGACGCACCTTATAAATATGAACAGACCTCTCTCTGATTTCGATGCATATCAATGAATCAAGTTCGATGAGAATGCAGACTTCGGTAATAATTTGTTGCCGCTCTTTAGCCGTAATTAACCGTGCCTGGTCGTGACAGGAGCCGGCCCGCCCGTAGACTTCATTAGAGTCACTCCCCAGTAGAAACCATGGAAACACTAGCAGGTGCCTTGCCGTGTGAGGACACATCAAGCGCCAGCAATATTCAGATGCAATGTGACGATTGTAAGGCATTCACTATGAACATGGTCTTTCGTTACGCGGACCATGCGCGTACAGAATTTCAAAGAGTCCCTTTAAATGTTTGTCCGTGTAACAATAGACCATGTTCATAGCGATTTCTCCTGAAATCTGGGTTTAGCGGCTACTGCACAAGATGCAAAATGGAAGTATAAACTAATCTGTTCTGTTACCATGGTTACAGTGTTCACTGCAAGTGCAAACACATGCGGGCTCCAGGCAGAGAGGGAGAGAGCGAGAGAAAGGAGAAGACGTAAAAAGGAAGAAGGGGACGACGAAGAAAGTCATTCCTTTGATGATAAGATGAACTTGCGTGAGGGGGAGGGGGTGCGGTTGCTAACCATAACATATTGGAAAAAAGGCGATCTACATTTATCCTGTTTCCATAGTACTCATCTTCTTGTCCTCCAGTCAACACTACACACTTCATCAGCACTGTCTCGCCGAGAACAGTAATGCAGTCGATGATGGCTGGCAGCCAACATTGTACCCCTGTTAGTGAACTACAAAATGTCTACAAACAGATAAATTGCCGCATCCCAAAAATGACTTCTGGAGTTAAAGCTGCTGTGACCCTTTTGCAAGTTCTTGCGTGTAACTAACACAGTTTACATAATATAAAAACGAAAATATGAAATATATATGCACTGCTGTGTCTCTTTTGCAAGGTCTTATGTGTAACTGACACATTTTACATAATATAAAGGATATACTCAAACGTAAGGCTGAGGCAGTGGCTTTTGATGAGTCTTCATCGACCTTTATGTTTCATATGGTGTGTTTTTGCTGTGTCGTCAACAAATACATGTATAGTCTAGCTCTACAGACCCTGAGCATCATAAGCTCAGCCATCCGATCAGATCAATGTTGTCATCGGGACATTTCTTTTCAGCTTTGTGATGACGGTATGTAGAAACTATGGAAACGTTGACACTTTCAAACTGCACATCCACAACCCTCTTCACTCGGCATTTGAATAGGAATTTGATCATGAGAACCAAACTACACGTGTAATGCGGTACGTATTACATGATGTGTCTGATTTCTACGTCACTGTTCAGTTTCATAATTCACGAACTGGCTATGAAGTATTTGTGGTTTAGGCAACGAATGACAGAATTTTAATTTTGGACACATCTGCCTCTGTGACATCACAGCTAGCCGATTTGCCAAGTTTCCTCTCCAAACTGTCAATGTTCGTTTCGTTAAAACATGTCTAACTTTCTTATTAGTCGTCCGATTTTCCTCACATCTGCTTCGTTCTGATTTTCGGATGTTCCTGCTTCTATTGAGATCAACATATTTCTGGACTGGACTTCCCCTTGAAAGACTTTGAAAGAAAGGAATCCTCCTTCACGAGTTTAGTGTGCTCACCCGGTTATATGGCAATTTCGGGTCCACCCAATTGATTTCGACATGAAAGACATAGAAAAATCATTTGGCATCTGAAGGAGGAAAATACGAAGTAATATGCACTTCATTTGTTTTATTGTCGACTATTAAAGAAATACTTACATTTCTACAAAGGACATCCACATTCCTACTTTATACAAGTTGCCTCTACCATTTTGTGTGATCCAAACTAGTGTAATTATAGAAAACATCGTGTAATGAACATATTGATGTGCGATTACTGACACTCATTCTTTGATAGATTTGTGACCCTCATCAAGGCTCGGCGTATTGGGCGGTTTATTTTCATCCCCATGACCTTCGCCAAGGATAAGCCTTTAATACCGCATGGAAATATACACTGATATTGTGATGATCTATTGCTGAATGAATGACGTCATTGACAGACGATGACGTTTCGTCACGTCGAGTGACCACAGGCAGGAGGCGGTGTATCTATCCATGTCCTCAGGAAGAAGTAGACGAAGAAGACGGAGGGAGTTGTCGCCCGCCCAGGCTGGATTTAAGCCGTAACTTCCTGATTGCCTATGAATAAAAAGCGCTCAGACATACTGTGTGACGTTGTAACCCCCGCGGAGACCCTGGCTATCGTTAGACAAGCTTGCCTTGCTTCCAGTCTTTTGGATATGACTTTTTGTTTATTTTCCAAATACTGCAACCACAGGTACATATGGATTCACAAAATACTTAAAGGAATAGTTTACCATGGTATCGTGTTTGTTCAAATAAAAACAGCCACCTGAAAGAAACATATTAGTGAAGGTTAGATGAAAATCCGTCAAAAGATAAGAAAGTTATGATTTTTTAAAATTTTGATTTTGTGACGTCACGTACGACATGCTCTCTCATATGTTGAGTACAGTATACTCACATAAAGTGCTCTTTTCCTGTTTTTGAAAACGGAATGATTTTTTTATGTGTGTAAAAACTTATTTCCGATTATGTATGAAATGCACACACAAAAACAAAGGATGTATACTTTTTTGAGAAAATGCGTATCTTCGAGAAAAACCGTACACAATACATGAGAGAGCACCTCCCACGTAACGTCACAAAATCAAAATTTAACCGATCATAACTTTCTTATCCTTTGACGGATTTTCATTAAACCTTCAGTAATATGTTCCTTCCATGTGTCAGCTTTTATGGGAATAAACTTAATTACAGGGTGAATTATCCCTTTAAGGCCTTACTCACTTTGCCCCATCACATATTCCCCCTGTCTTTCCCATTGGACGAGCAGGATAATTAGTCTGCTTCGGACAGTCATGTTAGAAATTCTTTTCGGATTAGATATCCCCAAACGTCTGAGAGCCAGACTACATAAACACATGATAAATATGACTGGGTAGCTTCTTGACCAGACTCTCAATTTACACGTGTTAAAGGGTGCAGCTGACTCGGATGGAAAGTTGCTTTTGATAGAATGGAATAACGCTAATAACATAGTTAATCTGCAAAGTTGCTTCTAGTTCTACCCTATAGAAAACGTGCCCCTGCCAACGCATATACTTCCTTTGCACAATGATATATAAAGATTACTCTCACTTCATGGAGCCATTGTGTGTGTTCAATTGCCTTGTATTTGTTTCGTGGTTTCCATGGGAATGCAATTGTATCGTGTCTCTCAGTACCCCCTCCCCTAAATCCCTGAACGAAAGATTTCATACCATATGCCCCCATTAATCCGTGGTAAATATGTTAAATAGTGAGCCACACATAAAAATATAAATGCGATTAAAATAAGTTGATAAACTTTACTCATCACTTGTTTTTTTTTAAAGAAACAGTGAGCGAAGAGGACTACTGTCTTGTACCGAGCATTACTCACCATGCGGTGTTAACTTAATACTCTCGGATTATCAAGCTTTTATGGGTATTACAGGTAATATTTTCAAAACAATAACATGTCGCAGTTCGTTGCATCTAAATATACGCTCTTTAATCGTAGCTATGGTAACATGTTTGATGATGATACTCACTCTAACTCGGTTGTTAACCTAGTTTGATGTCACCAGTCTAGTTTCACATTGTTCACAGCTTAATATGACTTCCCAGCTAATTTCACAGGTTTATGTGTCACCACATGTTTGTCTTTATATGTGGCTGTTGTGACTTGGCTTGTTGCTAGGGTACTTTTAAGCCAGATGGAGGCAACACAAGCATTCAGGGTATGCGAGTACAATTCCAAACTATTGTCGTTTGTATAGTTTGACAAAACGGCTTCTCTAATTTGTCAGCCTTTCGTTCAAATCAACTTGTTTTTTCGCTTCATTGTTGTAGATTTCCTAGGTACCAAATCGTGCATGCAAATTGAAAATTGATAATATTTCTGAGACAAGATGAACCAGCAGAACGGAGGACATTTTTTTCGGCATATTTGAGAACCTCACTACACATGCTCTATGACGAATATTTCAGAACAGCTCCAGATTAGCTATGTGTTTCACGAATTTGTAAAAAGAAAATCACTGCTGTGACTTGATAATTGATCCTCCTACTGTAGCGGTTTAACCATCCTTGCACACTCACTGTACCTCTCCTTTTCGCTTAGAATCACGATATCTAAGCCATCACTGGAAATGTGGGTTCATTAAAAGTTTCCCCTCCGCCTGAACCACATTTCCTTTGAGGCCTGCATCACTGACTTACTTTCCCTTTCTGACTAGGGCGAATCGGTGAGTTACGTAAACATGAATCGACGTGGCCTTAACTGAACTTGAACTTTTCAACTCTAATTTAGGTTTCCTTCCTCACTTCATTATTCTTTCATTTAAACCATGTACATTAGAAATTAACTTTAAAGGTAATGGCCCGTAAACTGAACAGAGGTTTAACGCAAACGGTATACTAAACCTGGACTACGTTTATGGGACGTTAAATAAAACAACATGAGACATTATTATAGATTCAATATACATTTTGGGGGTGTGTCCCAGGAATCACTATGGTATACTGAGTTATTCTGCATAATGATTATTGCGTATGATAGAAATCACCTAGTTGTGATTCTGCGATGAAAAACACTAATTTAGTGACCTCATTAGATGATATATTTTGCTCCCCATGAAGTTAGTCTACGTTTAATACACGGTCTAAGTTAAACCCACCCCTTGTGAATGTGGGTCATTATCACTAACCTGGAGACAAACCTTTCATACTAATTGAACAACTGCTTTACTTAGAACAAAAACAAATGATACCTATCTCAAAAAAAAAAAAAAAAAAACATACGGTGACTTTGCCATCGTGCCATTAAGCGTCCCAAATACTACCAATGCCAAGATATGTTGTCGCCGAACCTGTTTACTTATGCATCGGAAATGACCGAGTTGCGGTAATTACATCGATGTATTTAATCAGTTTATCGGAGCTTCTAGTATGTCACCGCAAACGAGTTGTTGTCTAACATGTTAAACGCCTCGAATTTAGTGACAAAGAAAGAACGCCATCTGATTATTTTTGTTTATTATGTTCAGATTCATTGTTACCCATTTCTCCCTAACAACGTTCATTTTCGCTGTCTTTTTGCGGAGTCATGTTTGACCCCTGGATAGTAATTACCGGCCCAGAAAAGAAATCTCGACGGTTTCTGCAATCAGTTCAGTATCTGTCTTGGGAGAAGAGAATAGTGGCCGAAAACAAACATAACCTAGACAGACGGACGAGGGGTTTTCGGACACAATGACCACAAGGCGACAGACAAATTTGACACCTATCTCCATCAAGCTAGTACTTATATGACCAAAGATGTTTGAAGCGAGTTCGTTTTATACATCCTTGGTATGACCATGGTATGACGAAGAATAAGTTTTACGCCGGTAATACATCTGATTTGATTGCAATCGTAAAAGTTTTTCCTGCATTCTCCGCCAAGAATGTGCCGTACAAACAACACCCAGTGAATGATTTGTTAAATTGTGTGGTCATGTCTTCTCAAGGTTTTTATTTGTTCGTACCAAGTGAATGTCTTTCGTGTGTTAGTGTGTATGTTGCCACATTGATGTTTGTGTTTGTACCATTTGTGTGTGAGAAAGAGAGAAAGAAATAGATACGAATCAATAGAGAGACACAGACAGAGAGAGAGAGAGAGAGAGAGGGGGGGAGCGAGAGAGAATAGAAGGGGTGGGTGTTTGTGTGTTGGTGTCGGTGATCTGTGAGGGACATGGCATCGAGTGGGAGGGGGAGGGCGAAACAGGAAAAAATTATAAATTCAGTTTGTGTACTACGAAATGTAATAGTGATATAGTGTTCAGCAGACGCCTAGAAACGCACTGCCATCTTTGCTGTTGCCCCTTACAAACCACATCCTTACACAGCTGAGTAAAATATTAATGTTAATGTTCATTGATCACAGTGAGATGTTTAGATATGATATTCAAAATGAAGTTGCAAGTACAAGTGTCTGAAAAATAATATATTATATTGTTGAAAGAGACCCGTTAATAAATCCGTTATTTAAAAAATAAAAGTCAATAAAGCTCCAATAAAAATCTGAAAAATTCTTAATTGTATTTTGGTATGTTTATCTTTGTATTTATAGTTTTACACATTATGTCACCCCGCAAATTGGAGACATAAATATTCCGTGACTTATATTTCAGAAGTGTGAAATCTAGAGGTAAGGTGACGGAGGCCTTTAACCAAATAATCGGGTCACATTATAATAATTTGTCTAACCAATCCTCCAGAAAGCCACCACCCACACTACGTACTAGTACATATTTCATGTCATTGCCGCTTACTTCCGTTCAACCTTTTGCTCTAGAAGAAATAAAACCCAAATCTGAAGTTTCCGTCAGCCCATAAATAACATTGCTAATTTCTGAAAATCAAGATCTCATGCCTCTATCTTTTCTCAGTCGTGATCATTGTGACCGACAAGCAAGATTACCACACCGACCACGAAGCTTTGCTCAACCGTATCCCTCACTTCTGTTTTAGTCTCGCCGCGTGGAGAACAGAAACTGATTGATCCGCAATTATTATGGCCCAGAACGAGTTTAGTGAGATCACCAAGTTCAACAGCACGGCTTTGGTTTTCCTCCTAAGTGCTTGGCAATGTGGTGAAAGTCACATGTTTTCTGTTTAGATCATCAACGAGGGAGTCGTCTGTCATCAGGACGTATGCTCGCCATTCTTCACCATTGCTCTCAGTCCTCCGTGTACAGTGTACACCTGCACTGCTGCGGAGGAAACCATGGAAACGGGAAGACGGTTTTTAAAGGTGGGATCGCCCTTTCGCAGGTCAACAAATGAAATTCTTGTGTAAATATCATGAAAAATGGGAACAAATAATCTATCGGAACTACCCCTCACGGCATTAGAACTGGAAACTAACTTAAAGCAGAATTATATTGAACGCTAGATTACGAGTTGAGAAATGAACGGGTCGTTCAAAACTCAGCAGTTCGCGTAGGCTAGAAACGGAGACAACTCACATCACAGCTCTCTACACATTATGATGCGTTGATGCGAGCACAGCCGCGCTGGCTGACGCACTGTCCAGTGCAATACGGTATAATATGTAGACTACGGTCGCCACGAAACGGGGTGTTTCAAACGTAAACGAGGTCTGAACAGGGTTCCTGAAGCTATGACTTTGAGATTTTATCAATGATATCTTAAGTGTATACTGCTGATTCTCGTCGTGTTTCATTTTGTAAAAGGGCTATTACCTTTAAAATACGACATTCTTGTCATGAACGCAAGGTAATGCGTCGAGTGTACATTTATTAGAGTTATTGACACAATTGTGTCATGTCGTTACACCAATTTAGATGTCTTCTCTTCGCGACCATTACCGTGTAACGACTTTGTACCCCTCCCCCTCCCCCGCCTCTCACTCTACTCTCTCTCTCTCTCTCTCTCTCTCTCTCTCTCTCTCTCTCTCTCACACACACACACACACACACTCACACACACACACACTCACTCTCTCACTCTCTCTTCCCCCTCTCTCTTCCCCCCTCTCTCTCTCACACCCCCCCCCCCTCCTCTCTCTCTCTCTCTCTCTCTCTCTCTCTCTCACACACACACACACTCTCCCATTCCCTCTCTCTCTCACGCTTTCTCTCTGTCTCTACATGTCTATCTCTCTCTCTCTCTCTGTAACTGTCACCGCCCCCCCCCCCCCCCTCTCTCTCCTTCTAGTATACCTAACTTGAGTTTTTGCCATTGTCTCTCTTGGTCGGCATAACAAAATAACTAGATAAAACTAAGATTTCTGGAAAGCTATGTTGATGAGGATAAAAGTGTGATTTATATTGCAATGGCATTTGTGGATTATTTGAAAAGTGTCCACTTTTTCTCCCTCTCACCTTTTGCTTGACTTGTATCATTCGGCCCCCGCTTAGAGCGTTTTTTCTGTTGTCGTCCTTCATTTCTTTCCCACCTTACATGAAAACATAAATAACGCTAACGCTGTCATCTTCATAACCTAAACACTGTTTCATTCCCTTTTTCCAAGTTCTCCATCACTTTAACTTCAAGACAAACTACATCATTGACCGCAGCAGCTGTAGCTTGTTATGCTTAACATGATTTCTGATTTCGTTGTTGTTGTTTTGATATCCTGATCTAGCAGTTTCTGGTGGTCATTTGCTTTCGGCATGACAAGCCACTTACCCCCGTCATCTTGGGCACCAAGGTTAGCTGCTGACCGGGTAATAACGAACGATCTGGCGACATTGAAGTTGAACTCCCTATGCCATTAAACCTGGAACTATTGCGGTTGGTGCGCATGGGCAAATAGATGCTGATCGGAATGCGAGGGGTTAACATAGTTTAATATGCAACAGGACCTGAGGACAAAAAGATTGGGTGATTTTTGCTGACCAGAGCAAAAACTGAAATTGGTCACGCTGGGGGCTAGGTACAAATGAACGGAATTAAATTGTTCATAATTTTGACGAATATTGCCCTGACACTCCCATAATACTTGGATGATGGCCCGGGGCATGGTGGTGTAATTGGTTTGGTTAGGATCGAACTCGGGATTTCATGAATTTGGATTGGGGTGTAGATATAATCAGTCGCACGCCGGAATGCGTAATTGGATATGATATGGGAAGGGGCGGGGGGGGGGGGGGGTATTAAAGGAGAAGGCGGATAACGGACAGGAGGAGGGATCTATTTACAGTTTTATTTAAGCAGGGTGACCTCTTCAGTTATAAAATTGCTGTCACTGAGGGCCCTCACGGATGAAAAAATACATTACAATACATAACAACAACAATAAAAGTTCAATACAAAATATATCAATATGGCCGGAGAAAGAGCAAAAGAAAAGGAGATCATGAAAAAGAGCACATTCGTTTTGAATCAGAGGTAGAATGAATAAAAGGAAGACAAGAATAATACAATGAAGAAGAAAAAGTGGAAGAAGCTCGTTGGATAACAAGTCAAATGGGCGCGCATAATGATGCAATGTTGCGCGGCATCTGTCATGTCCAATATATATTTAATTCTAGATATACCACCCCCTCATCATGCTCACGCTGGTGCTGTACACAATCATACAGTCATGAGAAGGGAGTATCATCTGCAGCACCAGTAGATATTAAAGGGAAAGTCCACCCTGTTGAGGTCAATAAAAACAGAAACATGAAAGAAACATATATGTGAAGGTTTGATGAAAATCCGTTTAAGGATATAAGAGGGTTGTGATCTTTCTAAATTTTGTTTTTGTGAAGTCACGTGCGAGCTGCTGTACAAATGTTTTTGAATGTCCATTTTCTCAAAAGGATGTGCATCATGCTACTTGTGCATTTGATACGTCATTAGAAAAACGTTTTTACACACAAACCTCTATGAAAAAAAAATATTCCTTCATCAAAAACAGAAAAAGAAAAATTTATGGAATCATACAGCACACAACATACGGGCGAGCACCTCGCAGGTGACGTCATTAAATTGAAAGTTCAAACATTGAATTGAAAGTTTCTGACAAATTTTCGTCAAACCGTCACTGATATGTCTCTTTCATACTTCTGTTTTTATGAACACCAACTTAACTTCAGGGTGGACTATCCCTTTAAATCCGATGTTGCCTATGTTGCATATAACCCCGGCAGATCGCAGACATTGGTCATGCCAGTCAGGAGTCGGTCGTCTGTACTGCACATTCATATGTAATCCCACACCACAAACCCCACGCGCACGAATTGAAACTATAATTTGAATCAGATTTCAAAAGGAAATGATGATTTCACTATTATAGTTTATTTTTATGTTATGTTCACCGTGGTTAGCAACCTGCAGTCAGCTAAAAAGAGCTGCATGTCAGCAAGTCCGAGTAACAATAATTACCGTGTCACAGAG
Organism: Arbacia lixula; assembly: GCA_963669155.1. Lineage (NCBI taxonomy): Eukaryota > Metazoa > Echinodermata > Echinoidea > Arbacioida > Arbaciidae > Arbacia > Arbacia lixula. Next base: position 28,597,222 of record OZ022582.1, on the reverse strand, counting down.
CAAACAAGTTAATATGAAATAAGGTCTTGAATCAGACTAGCGAAGACATCATTTTATGTCTTCAACTCACACATGTCTGATAGCAGTGAAGCATCTTACTCTAGTGGAAACCCGTTTCCATGTACGGAGGAGTTCAATGTGATGACCTCCACGAATGAGCAAATTGTTTGGGTGTTTACAACAAATCTTAAGACTCTCTTCATTTGAGGACCCACTTTGCAAGGGGTAAAAAACAAACTCCCGCAGTCTTGGGTGATAACTGACTGACAAGAGTCCTTGATATTATTTAGGAGTTATATATTAAGAAATTAGTCAATTAGTCAATGACTTCATTTTTGTAGGACCCTGACCTACGTGCTGTCTCTTCCTATCATCTATATTCTATTTTATTATGTCCTTTGTTTTGTTATCCGTTTATTTTCTTCTTATGATGTTGTTCTATGTAATGTTATTTCTATGGTCAAATCAATAATGATAATAATAATGATGATAATAGTAAAAAAATAATATTGAAAAAAAATGATAATATTAACAATAATAACAATACTACTACTACTAATAATAATGATAATAATAATAATTATAATAACACTAATAATAATAATGAAAATAATATTAATAATAATAATAATAATAATAATAATAATAATAATAATAATAATAATAATAATAATAATAATAGATGTCTGCCCAGCATTGAAGCATCTTATTGTAGTGGGAACCTGTCCTCATGAAAGGAAGAGTTCCATGCAATGACCTCCAACTGGTGGAGTTTAACCCTGGTAATGTTCTACCCACAATGCACATGACATGAGAAATGCGATGCTGGGACTTTCCGGAGGTGGCGACGGGGGGCAGGTTTCATGAGAAGGGATAGAGAACATGACCAAGGCCATTGGAAAGTCCAATCACCAATCCGTGAGTCTGGCTTCCATGCTGTTGAGCATTTCTGAAACAAAAACTATTCAATAAATGTGTATTGCTGTAGTAGACTAATCTCGATTTCTTCTCTGGTTCCGCCATGGACTGAGAATATAGGTGAATGATACAGTGACTAGTCTTAGAGTACTAGACTCTATTTTCCGTCTAGGTCAGAAATATCCAATAGAGTAGAAACCAGGCTAGAATCCATTTGGCTTTCTTAACGATATAATCATGTTCAATGATGCGAAAGAAATGTATAGCACCCGCAGTCAGGAGAACGTAAACCAGGGCCCCGTTAATACCAACTGTGCTATCAATGGCAACTTCTACGTGTTCTATGGAAAGCTTGAATTTGGTTGGCTGTTGAGCAGTGTTACCATGGTTAGTTACCACTGACGACAGAGTTACCATGAATGGTAAGTTTCATGAAACGGGGCCCTGATCAGGGAACAGTACTGTTTATTATGTATAAGCGGTACGAGTTATGCAGTTTACCTTTCCTCTGTCAGCTGAACATTGCTGCTCAATGGACAAACAATGGACAAACAAATTTCACCAAGCTGTTTCACCAAGAACGACTTTTACGCACGACTGGTGACCCTTTCTTGTGCTAAAGCAGATTCTCAATTATTTTGATTCCCATCAGCTAAAGTTAAAAACTAATGTTTGTAAATTAGAATTCTTGTTTATCTGAATACAAAGTCTATGAATTGTCGAATTTGATTATGATTGTTGGAAATTAACACCAACTATGTTTAAAAAGGAACAACTTGGCGTATGTCATTAAGCACAAGAAAGGGTCATCAGTCGTGCGTAAAGTCGTTCTGAGGCTTAGCTTAAGAACAGCTTGGTGAAATAGTAGAGTACCAAGTTGATGCACATGCATGGTAAAGGTATCTAAACCATTCCTGGGATCTGGAAAAAGGTAGTATGATAATTGTATGTAATACTGGTGAAGAAATTACGCACATGGCACATGTATTGAAGACCAGTGATGTATAAAATCTCGCTCCATGCATCTTTGTAAAGAGTTACATTATTGTTGTGTGAATGCATCAGAACAGTGAGAATCTTTCAGTTGACTTATTGAGGATATCATTTCGATTATCACTCCGTCACAACCTACAGTCAGCAAGGTTCGGCACCCAACTTGACAGGTAATATTCCCCGCACTTTGTCAACCTGTTCACAGCCATTAAATCTGAATTTGCAAGTTTCACAAGTCTTATTCCGTTGTCTCTGAGTTACCAGCGTTACTCCGGATGGGTTGAATTTCCAAAGAAAATTGAAGGAAACGAGACACTTTAGATGAAGTCTAAATAGTCTCGTCTTCGAGCGTTCTATCAACATTACGCAGACTGTAGACAGGACCACGAGATCGAAAGTACGGCCTTTCTGATTGGCTAGAGGTCTCTAACACGATTCTGACAATGGCGACACCGTAGTGGTGTGTATGTAAAGTTCCTCTTACAAATCATAAGGGTATTTTTGAAAGGAGTGTCTACATTATCACAAAACTTGCACAAGAGCATCAAGCAATATAATCCCATAAAATATCTTCTAAGACAATATTTTCACAGTGATCTTAACATATGAAGCTTAAAAATATGATATACAATAAAACCTTGCAGGCACGTTTACGTAGATCAAATATCTGTTTCAACCTCCTCACCGACGGACTAAATGCTACACAATGTTATTCGTGTGCATTGTTATGTTAAGTAGATTGTGTATTGAAAATGCATCCATTCTAAAATAGCCGGGGAGCAGGGAATGTTCCTTATCTTCTGGTTGATCTAGAAGGGGACGCTGCCTTAACAGACGCTATCCTGAGCTCAGTGCTCCCTTCCGATGATCCCTGGTTCACCCTGCTCACCGTGCGGGGATAAACAGTTTCCCTCATATGATTGTCTGCTTCTTAAAGGGATAGATCACCCTGAAGCTAAGTTGGGTTCAATGAAAGCAGAAACATGAAAGGAACATATAAGCGAAGGTTTGACGAAAAACCGTCAAAGGATGAGAAAGTTGTGATCTTTTGAAATTTCAATTTTGTGACGTCATGCGTTAGGTGCTCTCCCATACATTGCGTGCAATATAATTACATAAAATGATCTTTTCCTGTCTTTTGACAATGGAATTATTTTACTTTTTCATAGAGGGATGTGTGTAAAAGTGTATTTCTAATAATGTATCGAATGCACAGGTAAAAGGATGCATATCTTTTTTGAGAAAATGCACATTTTCAAAAGAATGCACACAACATATGGAAAAGCACCTCGTACGTGACGTCACAAAATCAGAACTTTGAAAGATCATAACTCTCTTTATCCTTTGACAGATTTTTATCTAACCAATATGTTTCTTTCATGTGTCTGTTTTTAATGACACCAACTTAATTTCAGGGTGAACTATCCATTTAAGGATATTACGTGTAACCTTTCTGCAGTATGATATATTCCTGACATGTATAATATGTGATCGTGTGCTCACATCTAATCATTGAAATTGGGGAGAGATCTGACAGGGTTAACCACGGGCATGTATATTAAAAAGAATAACTTTATGATCTAGATATATGTCTTATGAAAAAAGGGCATCTGGTCGTTAGCTATCTAGCGTTATCACGCTAGGATCTCAGGGATACCAGTGCTATGACGTCATCAAATTCAAAATTGGACGTTACAAATCAAACCGAAGAGAGGAAATGTGGCATGCAGGCGTTTGGTCATTTATAATCATTTATAGCAAACCCAGGTACAGTCGGATGTAGACCTTTCCTCAGTTTCGCCAATGAGTTCGAGAAGGTGGAGATGTGGACTAATGAGTGAGTCGTCTACTTCATCCAGATTGTGTTTGAGAGCCGTACCTAACTTCTAATTGTAGACTGTGTATATAAATGACCTAAAGACCTGAAGGCAGGCTACACAGGGCGCGCCGAGTACGCGTGCTCGTACAGTCTGTCAACACTGCCAGAAATTGAGTTATGGTGGCAACACGCCTCCAATCCGAAACGAGACAAATTTTATTATGACATGATTTTTGTTTGTGTTCAGTAGGAAAACGTTTTTTGAAACTGTGCCGAGGTGAACGAAGGGTCTGTAATCATGACCTGACAACTGTTAAGGCAGAGATAAATTATCATTTACTCCGTGGAATCACAAACCTTACACACCACATGGTATGTAGTATTAAAAACAAAGATGGATGAAGCGGGCATTTTTAGCCACACGACATGACGTTTATTGTAGGGTTAGGAATGAAATTATAATAAAGAGTTTAGGATTAGTGTGAGTGGTTGTGCTATATAATGTTTAATCTAACGTATAGAGTTTTCGGTTAACATCACATACATTTAGGATAATATTATGGCAGTTTCTTCCAAGTTGTGCTTTTAAGTGAAAAGAGGCCACATGGGATTATACACACTTGAAGGTAAACAGCAGTAGGTTGTCTTTGATCTTAATATTCATATTCTGATTTAGCGAAGATTTGTCAAAACCTCAAAATGGCAAAGGTATAAAATTGTACTTATTTACGATACATTGTCCTATTACCTTATCATGCTCGTTGTTGCAGCATGGGTTGTTGGCTTGTTGCTCTGCCAGGCAAATGTTTGTTAAATTACCCATTACTGTCAAGCACATTTATGAACTCAGCTTAAATGTGATTACACGTGCGATGGGTGCTCGCAAAGTGGTGTCATCAATGGAAATCATATATTATTGTTATTTTAAACAGATCATGTATTTTAACTACTATTTTACGGGAACAATCATCGAAAACAAGTCTAATCACACGCAAGTATCAGAATGATCCTTCTTAAAAATCTCGCTTTAAACCCTGCTGAAAAAAAAACACTTTACATACATACTCTTGTTCACCTATATGTGTTTTGAAAATATACATTTGAGATGTAATATAACCCTGCTATTCGTTGGCATCTTGCTTTTAAAGAATATAAGCCTTCCTCAATGTCGGTTTGTATTTACGATCTCATTTCACCTTGATCGCGACATGTTGCTTCGAGGGAGCAATGTCACGGTAGGCCTGTTCCCACTAGACACGTATGGACAAGCTCTCTCTGTAAACAAACTTCACTTTGTGTTACACTTAGAACTAAGAATATGTCACTGATTCCAAGTACATCGTACAGATCATACATGTGTACACGGGCTTTAGCCTTCATTAATGAAGTAATTTTGCCCATTCCACAATTGAACAGTCTTTACGTCCTCACGTTATAATGTTATATGCTTTGGAGTATAGCTTCACTTTGGTGTTCAAGACAATATAGGCCTAACACTGTGTGGAATGCTGGTAAAGCGCGCTGGCGAAACACATGCTGTGCCTGTACATTTGCCACATCAACGTTACAACTACTCACATTTGCGGGGGATGTCCTAGCAATGGGAACGGGGCCTTTCCCGGAGAGGTGCGTAGTGTGAGCTCCTTATCCAATATTCAGTTCACACGGCAATGTGTAGGGTCCTTCTTCGCTTCTTACTGGTCCATATTACGTATATTACACGGTGCAATATATCCATATTTATACAATGCACGGCATATGACAAGTGACCAACAAACAATAACATAATAAAAAAAAATCCATGTTTACTATCAATATTTCCATGCGTGAATCCCAGATGGCATGATTTCCTTCACAGTAAGTATTGCTCATGCTTGTAATGAACGCCACCTTGTCAATGTTTTGACGCATACTGTGTCACGCAACCTTTAACTGCATGGGTGTTATATCAAATGTTCATGTGAGAAGAAGATCATGTCGAACGTCTATACATTCTCTAAATATCAAAGCATGTCATTTTTGCAACCCTGCAAACTGGTAAAAGTATGGGGACATGCCAAAGAGCTTGCTAAAATCAAGGCAAAGTCAATGAGACTTCGAGGAATCGATCCAAGTTAGCCCAACCAAATTAAAGGTAGCACCTATTCTGAAGCCACAGACTCTATTATGAGTCCATGTCCTATATTGTACCTAGTACTGAGACTATGCCCTGAAGTGCGCGTTGTGTAAAATAGTAATAGGAGTAGCCGAGCAGGGCTCTGTCCTGTCTTATAAGCATTTTCGATTGATCGCCACTTGAATTGCGATTGATATCAATCGGAACTCTGTAGTCTGCACATTAGAGACTTGACATTAGGAATTGTACTTGCGACAGATTGTAACTCTTTGTAAGATACATGTAGGGCCCAGGTTTCTTCATTGTTGCAGATCTACTGACTGACTGACTAACTGACCGACTGACTAGAGCTGTGCCTGCAACCTAGGTAGCTCCAGGCCTTATTAACCAATTAGGAGATACCTGCAGAGAGCGTGCGTGCTGTTGTAAAGTAAGGCAACCACAGACGACACCACTTTGCCCCGATACCTGGAGTCAGAGGGGCCTAAGACTAGAAATGTGACGTCACCTACATGTACAAACCCTATAACAGGGTCCTGCGATTCAGCAAGTCGCAGAGACGGACGATTGATCGGATCGTGACATTTGCGGTGGTCTTTACTTTACTTTAGAGGGGAAGAAGAACTAAGATCAAGGCAGAAACACCCTTTCATTCTTTAAACCTTTTTACTTTTTACCCTTTTCATCATAATTTACTTAACCTTATGATGAACACAAGAGTTGTAGCTTGGACTAGAAATGTCAAAACGCAAGTGGGAGAGAGACCCCTTCCCTTCTCCCCCATACACGTCCCCGAAAGAGATATACCCGTGTCGAATATTGGTTTAAAATCTCGAGCATCGAAACCAAACAGTACAATTTGGTTCACGAACTGCGAAAATATTGACACACTTCTTGTGTAAAAATTGACATTTGGTTTCGTCTTCCTGACATAACAATCCGGACGACTGCGGCCATGATACCAGATGTTACGAGCTTGATCGTGAAAAAGTTGGACGAATCAGTGTGATCATAAAAAACGGAAAACAGCAAGATAGCAAGGTTTCCCACGTTACTCGTTGGATTCTTTTGTATGTCTTCTTCTTTACGACCTGCCGTATGTATACTACGAGACAAAATGATGGATCGAAGCACATTATCTACGTGACATGTACGAAGGAAAATAAAAAGGCGACTCCTTTCACAAGTTTAATACGACAGAAAACCTTTGTTGTTCGCGGAATACTCTTCGACGGCGACATTTTACTTCCACAGGTACATTTGTAGTTCACACACAACGCAACAAAGAACTATATAACCATGATAACGGTTGAACACGGATTCTGTGAAATAATAATTGCATTCCATCTTGAGTTTCAGTTGACTTCAGCGTTTTATAATCATTTCCATGTTTAATCGTCACGCAATCACGTGTGGCTTACATGAGAATCAAAGACTTTCCTGTCAGGTTTCACCTCATACCATGTTTACCACGCTCAAGAATGGCAGAACAATTTCGACAAGAACAGGAGTTCCGGTCTATTTTCGATTTAGGATATGAGGTTGACCGATGGATCTATTCGGTCTGTCGCCATGCGACTTCCTTTGATACAATCATATCCACCGCCTCATAAAACCTCCAAACAAATAGGGGTTATCAACGATACACTGCATTTGTAATCAGGCAAAGTCCTCACGTGAAATGTATCGCTCTGACATCTTTCAACCTTTTACATTTCGCTGATAGTTCACAGCTCATTTTGATACATAACTGTGGGTTATTTTAGGTGGTGAGCGAAATTGTTAGAATCTAATTTGGTCAACAACTTCCATGCACACACTTTCGGAAAGAAAGTGGGAGTTGGTTTCGTGCAAGATAATCTACTAAGTTTACGTTTTGCAAGACACTTATTAGAAAGAAAATGAAAAAGCAGTGTTTCATATGGATGAGTGTTTTTATAAAATATGCTCTATAAATCGCGTGATGCACCTCCTCTGCGCATGTACTTCAGCTCATGAAATGGTTCTGAAATATTGTGCGCTTCTGAAATAAGTAGGTTATTTCTCAAATTTCATCTCAACTTTGTACAATTAGGCGGCGGACCTGATGGGATCAAAGCACTAAAAAACGTGGAATAGGTCACTGAAATATCAACGTGATCAATGAGCACGACAACTGTCATGTGACTGTAGGTTGCCTCTCCTTCGAAACCTCATCGCTCACACCTCTCTGATTAGATTTACTCTTAAAGGGGTAGTCGACCCTGAAATCAAGTTGGTTGTAATAAAAGTGCAAACATGAAAGAAACATATTAGTGGAGGTTAATGGAAATCTGTCAAAGGATAAGAAAGAAACGATTGTTTGGAGTTTTGATTGTGTGACGTCAGGTGCGAGATGCTCTGATCCATATCTTGTGTTGTACTTTGTTTTAATATGTCTGACATCAAGTTCAAGTTCATTCAAACCAATCAAGAAAACAACATTTTAACAATTAATTGACAAAGAAAGAACATGATAGGTTTGGGACCCCGGAGAAAGCAGAGCTTGTGATAGGGGCCCCTTACAAGGTACAGTATAGACACACACACAAAAAAAAAATATATATAACGAATGGCATATTTACAATAATAACTAAGGAGTAACATAAAAGTTTAAGATCACACATACACACACACACACACACACACACACACACACACACACACACACACGCACACACCCATACACACGCCGCAAACACACAGACATACATGGCTTTCCGTTATTTACTTTAACTTGTTCTGTAAATTCTCAAAAAGATATTTCCGACATGAAAGTTTGAATTTAGACAGTGTTGGACTTGACCTGATGTTTTGTGGAAACTTGTTCCATTCTTTTATGCAAACAACTACAAAAGAGTTCAAAGCAGTTTGAGTCCTTGCGAGAGGTTGATGGATTTGGTTTCTTTGACGCGTGTTGTACTGGTGAACAGTAGAATTTATGATAAACACATCTTTTAAAAAAGAACTATTTTGTGCCGATTGAGATTTGTACATGAATATCAAACAATTTAAAGAGACTAATTCATCAAGAGGCAGCACTTGAAGTTAAAGAAATAAAGGAGCACTTGGACTGCTGTAATTTGAATTTGTAATGATCCTGATGGCTTTCTTTTGAAGGACTATCAACTTGTTTATATGAGTTCTATATGTATTTCCCCATGTAACATTACAATAAGTTAAGTGAGGCATAATGACAGCATTATAAAGAGTTACTAAAGTTTTCTTTGGTAAAAAAAAGCGAAACTTGGAAATCACACCAACACTCCTTGAGACTTTGGTACAAACAATACTAAGGTGATCTTTCCAAATTAAATGATCGTCAACTGTAACTCCAAGAAACCTTACATTTTGACTTCGGTTGATCACATGACCACCAATTGTTAAGGCATCAGTATTATCTGGAATTCTTTTCCCCTTTGATCTAAAGACAACATATTGAGTCTTACTGGCATTTAATAAAAGTTTGTTGCAACAAAACCACTCGAATATCTTGCTAACTTCTGTATTTGCAGTCAGAATAAGATTATGCATGTTTTTGTGGTGAGAGAGCAAGCAAGTATCATCAGCAAAAAGTGAATAGGTAAACAACTGAGATGAGTTTATAACATCATTAATATAGATCAAAAACAATAAGGGACCCAGGACTGAGCCCTGAGGTACGCCATATTTTACTCCACTGGATTGAGATTTAACTCCATTGACCATTTTTTTTTTTTTTTTGTATTAAGAAGTTTTTATTTGTCAACAACTTCAATTCATACATGTGATATACAAAATAAAATACATACGGCAATACAATATATCCTTACAAATTAATATATGAATACATTGTAAACTCATATAGTTAACACTTTACATTTTCTCTTTTTTCCTTTAGTGTTACAATAACACCTAATAACTCAACGTACTCAATTTTTTTGTAGTGTCAAAATATTCATAACATGACAAATTTTCCAAATACACAAAGCCAATCATTAATACAACCTAGTCGAATTGAAGCCATTAACAAGGATTTTCCATAACCCCCCCCCCCCCCTCCCCACCTTGGCCTCATTCCTCAAATATTTCATATCCTCTAACAACAACAACAGCATCTGGCCCTGAACCCTACACCTCCCCATAACCCCTCCCCCTCCCATGCCCTTCGTCGTCACAACCTTCCCGTTCTACTCGTGTGGGGGCGGAAAGAACGTTTTCTTTCCTTCTCTGAATGGTAAGAATGAAACAAAAATATATATATATATACATATATATATTAATGAAAAATACTCTCATACCTCAAATAGTTTATTCATTATCGTTATTATACACACATGTTATTTATTTCATTTATTCATTTTCACTTCATTTTTTTTTTATTATCATTATTTTATTATTATTATTATTTTTTTTTTATTTTTTTTTGCACATCTAGCTCTCCCTAAACTCCTCCCAACATTCCCATTTTCTTAAGTGAAGGGGGTATTTATTTCTATTTAATGCCAATTTTCTTTCTTCAAATTCATCTTCTTTGAATTTACGTTTAATCTTATTCAAAACTATTTCTGATTTTTTTTCTCTACCACTGAAAACTAAATACTTCACAAGGATTATTAAGTGATTAACCAATTTTTCTTTTCCTTGATCTGCTAATTTTATCCCCCAAAATATGTCTTCCCAAGTCAGATTGGTGAAAGAAACAAAGTCAAAAATATTCTCGCAGTCTCTCCATATTAATTTTGCTTTTCCGCATTGAAAAAATAAATGACGATAAGTCTCTTCTTCTCTTTTACAGTAGCTACACAGATTAGAATCAACTTTCCCAAATAAATACAAATGCTGATTTGTATAAATGATTCCGTGTATTAATTTAAATTGGAACTCTCTAAGTCGGCTGTTTAATGTACATTGCCTGGGTCTTTTAAAAATATTTTCTATGTCTTTATCTGAAAGACGGTAGTTACACTTTAGTCTTGTGAATACTCCAGGTGTTATTGCTTTCTGGTTAAGAAATGTTGTGTAAATTTTTTTTGATGCAATGTTATTTATTGCTACAACGTTTTTCCCTAATAAAAAAACTATGTCAGGATCATCAGGAATTGTGTCTCTATCTGTTCTCATATTTCTCTTCCAGCTGACCGGAAGTGTATCATAGATCTTCCCAATCAATTCAACGTCATTGGAATCTAATCCTCGTCGTTGAAAGTATCCAAGGGATCTTAATTTTCCGTCACTATCCATTATGTGGTTCAATCTATATACTTTTTTGTCAAAAAGTTTTCTGTCAAATATACACTTTCCGTTAACTCGTATGAATTTATTATTAAACATTATTTCATTTCCTTTATAAGGTTCATAATTCTGCTGGAAATTCCTCGTTTCTATCCACACTTCCAGAAGATCTGTATAGAATTTTGGCAATGTTAAATTCAAAAGGCCAAGTAAATAGTCACAAGAAAAAATGAAACTTCCGCCTACATGTTGTGTAGCGTGATTAAAATAAAATTACAAACTGTAATCGATTATATAAGTAATCTCTAAACCAATTTAAAGCAGTTCCACGAATGCCATAATGCTCAAGCTTGTTGATTAAGATGTCATGGTCGATAGTGTCAAAAGCTTTCGACAAGTCCAAAAACACCCCAAGACAAAACTTCCCTGCATCAATCGCATTAATAATAGTATTTACCAAGTTCAAGACACCCATACTGGTAGAGCAATTCTTTCGAAAGCCAAATGTCTGTCAATTTTCTTCAAAGGATTTGCATCATTTTACCTGTTCATCGTTGGAAATACGTTTTTACACACATACCTCGATGAAAACAGATTTCTCTTTGGTATTTGTGAGCATTACGAGTGAGAAAGTACATATAAATGTCACAGAAAGATTTACAATGTACACAATCTAGGTGCATTTCGGGATGGACACATTACTCTGTATAGATTAATAGCACATACATTGATCAGGTGGAAACTGAGTAATATGTAAATACTAATTGTGTTTTAAAATGCATATTAACAGTTAGTGTTCGGAATAGACTAACGGGTTTCACCTTTCCTGTGCCTGATAAACTGCTGTTTTTAATCCATTATGTGACGCGTTAACCACTGCTCTAAGGGATTTGTGTGTATTAAATCAGGTACTATCAATTACCGTTGCTCAATCGTTTCTTTGTGAGCGGATGTTTTTAAGCTTAAATAGAGGGCGATGGGGATTAGACACATTTAACTCCAAATATGGCCCTAATTTCCTTGGAAATTCATCCCTGAATACATATACTAATGTATATCAAGCAATATCGATGCCCCAGTCTAACCTAGCCTCTCAAAACCAAGAAGCCAGAGGGAATCGATGTTGGCAAATCATCAGGGACCATGTCTCGTGTAGATCGTATACTAGTACACATGTATAATATCGAAGGGTTACTAAATTAGAAAAATAAGTTTCCACTAATCTATGTAAACTTATCCACTAAAAGCGGATTTCACATTCGTTTGCCGCAATAAAGTCTCATTTTGACCAAAATTAAAAAAAAAAACACGCACGCCTCCAGTGACGGCAGACAAGTCCAAATGCCATAAATTCCAACGACGTGAATAAAATAGTTTATTCACGCCGTTTAAACAATACGTTACCAATGGGAACCCCAAAGCTTGTCTGAGGTTTGTCCGAGTAGCAACAACTAATAGATTCAAAGTGCATTCCAGCCATTGAATCTGAATAACAAGATACAGGTGAATGCAATAACGCGTTACTACGCAGTTAGGGGGAAAGTTATGAATACATTACGAAAATGGTCTATTGTTGACTTCGTACAATCTATGGCATTTTGACTTCTCATACGTCACTGGAGGCGTGCGTTTTTTCAAATTTTCGTCAAAACGAGACTTTATTGCGGCAAACAAATGTGAAATTCGTTTTTAGTGGATAATTTAACATAGATTAGTGGGAACTTATTTTTCTAATTTAGTAACCCTTTAATTCTGAAAAAAAGTACACGTCGCACACAAAGAGTTGATAATGGAATTGTGTGAATGATTTGTGCGAAAATGACTCAGTGGCGCAAAGAGAGTTAATTGTACAAATGTATACCTACATGAACTATGTAAGTGTGCAGCTAAGTTTTTTTTTTTTGTCTTCTTTGTTTACCAAATTGTGTTCATGTGATTTGCTATCACTTAATAATCATTTGTAAAGCTTGTAATTGATTGTAATGTGTTATAATAAAAACAGAATTATAAAAAAAAGTTAACGTGCCCTAAATATTGAACACAGCTACTGAAGAACCACAGTATGATAGCATACACTGTTCAAACATAATAGATAATGTCATGATTTATTTGAATTGTCACAATTCAATTAGCCATCTTCGGACGACGGGAGAAAATTGGTGAAATATGTATGTATCAACACATTAAAAGCACATTAAGAGCATATCGATGGACTCATTCACTCCATGGAGACACACTTGAGTGTATGCCGTGCTTTTTTAATCAAACACACAACGAAACACACAATGAATGCTGTCCGCGATATAGGGAATCGTGCGTCCTATTAAGGAATCGCGATTATGTCAGCGATTTGAGAAATAAGGTCGTGCCCAGGCCCCGCGCAATGGGTGTTAACTTCATTTTAAAGAGGAGAGGGGTTGGCGGGGCCACTGACCTCCTATAACAATGACCAATTGGACAAAAGTTCGGACAGGGACGCTGACAATTGAAAGAGTTCGAAGGAGAGAATATCGTGATTGAATGCGAGTACTCACCGCGACCTCCTGTAGATGTTCCGGCGCGCCCCTGGCCGAGGAGCAGCCCACCACCAGGCTAATCACTGCTAGTAACAATCCTTGGCACCAAGTCATCTTTCTTTCTGGACCCCCTTCTTTTGCGCTCACTCCTTCCTCCTCCTTGAGTTTCTCTCGAGAAGTTTGCCTTTCCTGGGTCTAAATTACACTCTTGGACTACTTTGCTGGCAGGAAAGAAAATTGATGTCTAGTTTTGGTTTCTTCACTCGCGACCGCAGATAAATCCACACATTATGGCTTTGAAGAATCTCTGTTCTTGCTGCTCGAGAAATAGCCTCGTAGTCATTATATCCTATCCAAAATCATTTCTGCCGACTGGTAGTCTGTCTGCAGCGTCTCCTTTGTATTCTCAAATTGAGTTACAGGAAAGCTCCTTTGGTTTATATACGGTCCTCGTCTAGCCTTCTTCTCCTCGTAGGCAGGCGTCCCTGACAACGACCACAGTGTAGCTTCAGATTGGAGGATAGGTTTTTGACGAGCGTAATAACAAGGCTTGCCGTGGGCTTCCGACCAGAGGGCATCTTCCGTCTGCGCTGAGGAGCTGGCTAAGCAGCTCTGAATGAGCCCGAGTGGAGAGGTCTCGCTTTGAGGAGGTGAACTTTGAGAGAAGGACCCGATCCGCTTTCTGCCTCTCCCATCACTTTCTATACGCACGCTTTGCGCCTCATTATGTCGGAGCTCATTCGGATATGCCGATTGTCGGGAGGAGGTGGAGAGAGAGAGGGAGAGAAAGGGCGAGAGGGAGGAAGAGAGAGACAGGCAGAGAGGGGTGAGAGAGAAAGGACGAAAGAGAGAGGGGAGACGGGGGAGATAAACAGAGAGATAAACAGAGAAAGAGAGGGAGAGGGAGTAAATGGGGAGAGAGGGAAAAAGAGAGGGGTGGGGGAAAAGGAGGGAGGAAACAGAGATCAAGGGATATGGAAAGGAGGGAAGGAGGTGAGGGAGAAAGGGGAGAGAGAAAGAGAGAGAGAGGGAGGGAGAGAAGAGTGAGGGAGAGGGGGTGGGTGGGGAAGGGAGAGAAGAGTACAATAATGAGTAAGGAAGGTAGATAAGTGGGAGGAGAGGTTGGAAGAAAGACAAAGAGGGAGAGGAAGAGAGAGAGAGAGAGAGAGAGAGAGAGAGAGAGAGAGAGAGAGAGAGAGAGAGAGAGAGAGAGCTTGGGAACAGGCAGCAACGGGAACGCGGGCGGAAAAAAAAAACATGCACAGTGAGCCTCTTTTCAACTCGAAGAGCGGGGAAAAAATCAATTGGTTCGCTGCGGTAGGAAATCACGATCGGTTTCTGTTCCTGCGGTGTTCTGGGCTAAACAGCTCCCTCTAAAGTTTACGGTCGGCCAACCACCTGAGGCAACAGCGGGATTCGATTCGTGTTATGTTCGCTACTCGTACCGATGGAGTTTCGTCGAACGAAGGAGGTGGGATAAAACCACCGTATATCATGGTTAAATGAAAGACGAAATAAGTGGAAACACTATGTCATTACAATGTGTCATGCAAGAGATCATATAAATATAAACATTCCAGATATACATTGTAATTTATTGGATGATTGGAAAAGGAGAAGCTGACATGTGTGTGTTTGATATTGCCATGGTTCCAGACTGTTAAATCTGTCACCACCGTTACGATCAATGTTGATTAAGGTGCAGACGTTAAATTGAAAGCACATCTGCATGACGATAGGATTATGAATTGGCTTAAATTGAATCGTATATGTAAAGTGAAAAAATGAGGGGAAACAAAGAAAGATAGTATGAGAGCATGGTAGAGATGGAAAGACAAAATAGAGAAAGGGGCAAGAAAATGAAGAGACGGTAAAAGAGAGAAAGGGGGAGGAATAAAGAACATATGAGTAAAATAAGAGAGAGCCAAGGGGGAAAAGGAAGAGAAAGAGAGATTGAGAGAAAGGACTAAATGAGAGATAAAAAATAAACATATATTTGTAGAGCGGTAGAGAGGGAGAGTGAAAGGGGGGGGGGGTGGACTATGTAAACCATGTATACCTCCAACATGTCAAGGTGATGTGCACATATACATACCATTTACAGCTAAAGCAACAACACGATATCACGCCCGATATTCTATGATTACACTTCAATCAACTATTTTTTTTTTCAATTTGGGTCATCATTGGCGAGGCAACGTAGCTGAAGTCACGGTTTCTTAGACAATTACCTAGTAAGCTTTCACGATTACTAATACCAAGTGAAGTATGATATCTCAACTCTCGAAATATCCGGATAAGATTATGTTCGTACGAGCGTCAAGTTCAGCGTGACTATATCAGAAACAACGAATCCAAAAATAGCAACATATTCAAAGGACAAATGTATCATACGTTCAAATGGATGACGATTTACTCGAATCTAAGGGCGGGTCCTTTTGGATAAAAAAAATTAATAAATTGAAGCAAGCTTGGGATCGGGGTTCGGGTTGTTTATAAGTCTATATAGATATATGTTGCCTTTGTGTAAGTAACACACCCCTGTAACGTCGATGACGATGATATGGTGTAAATGCTTGTTATGAATAAAAGAGAACAAATGTTCGGAGAAAATCCTTCGGGTACATTGAAGGGAGGCTAGAGTAGCGCTATCATATCAGATCTCTTTACTCATGATTACGTTTGGAAGTCACAGTTCAATTGGTAAAGCCTTGAAAGAAAAACTGGAAAAGGGGGAAGGCCTTAAAGGGATAGTTCTCCCTAAAATGAAGTTGGTTTCAATAAATTCAGACACATTAAAAATCATATCAGTGAAGGTCCGATGAAAATCTGTCAAAGGATAAGGCAGTTTTTTTTTTAGATTGTTCATTTTGTGACGTCACGTGCAAGGTGCTCTTTCATATGTTGTGTACCATTTTTTTCTCTCAAAAAGATATGCATCCTTTGCCTATGCATTTGATACATCATTAGAAACATTTTTTTACACAGATCCCTTTATGAAATATATTTAGACCGTTGTCAAAAATAGAGAAGGAGCACTTTATGGGGAATCATACAGCATACAAAATCTTGGAGATACTTTTTTATCGTTTGACGGATTTTCGTCAAACCTTCACTGATATGTTTCTTTCATGTTCCTGCTTTGATTGAACCCAACTTATCTTCAGGGTGAACTATCTTTTTAAAAATGAGGAAGAGGAGGCGTCTACAATGGTGGGCTAATATAGGTATGTCAATTATTGTTTATGACCATTTCTTAATTAAATCCTCAATGCCCCTTTGGCGTTAGCATAGTTAGGGGTTGTAAATTGTAGTATAATAAAATTGGAGTTGTTGAGAATATAGTTCTGTTTAATACGTAATACGCACATTCAGAAACCGCGGTAATCTTTGTTTCACGAATGGACAAACGTGTATACGAGTCATTACCAGGTACCACTGTTGCACCACAAATTGTCGCCCCTGCACAAATTGTCGCCGGCGATAATTTGTGCAGGGACGACAATTTGTGGTGCAACATACCACTCAGGTATTAATAGATATTTTTAAAGGGTATGCAAATAAGCTTTGGCCATTTAATAAACTGGAACGCTAAAAAATCTATGTTTCACTCTCCTGTGAGTTGCTTTCTAATGAAAGTGAGCCTGCCAAACCTCGTGCCAAATTGAAGGGTTTTTCCGGTGCGTGACCAATTAATTAAATGTGCGTTAAGCACTTTTTGTTCTGACCAAACACCAACGCGCAAGCGCATAACGGGGTTGTAATAATTTTAATGGACACCTCGTAATGGTCAAATTTAATAAGGTGGTACTTACTGGAAGATACTCACAAGATGTTTAGCAGCCATTTTTCTAAAATCGCTCGGCGTGTCAGTCTAGACATACTCCGTTGTCCTTCGTTTCGTTTCATGTGCCGGGACATTTGTGGGTTCTAATGGTCAGTGATAATTGGATAAATACAACACTTGAACATTGTTCATTGGCATAATCACTACTGACATTGCCTTATTGGATTTCATATCGAATCATCTGCCTCGTCAACGTCCTCATCGACCTCCTTCTCGTCCCTTCTCTCTCTCTCTCTCTCTCTCTCTCTCTCTCTCTCTCTCTCTCTCTCTCTCTCTTGGTCGTCGTCATCACCATCGTCGTCGTCATCATCACTATGGATACAGTGAAACCGGACAAACCGAGCCGTACCCCGGTCGCAGCGTGGACCGTCCCTCAGGATGAACCCAAGACCGCGCCCAGAGGTCGCCATGGTTACCAAGACAGATCATCTTGGATGGGTGTGCTGTTTAGGCACATGGGTGATGGGGTGGGCGTGGCGGGGGTCAAATATGTCTTCAATCCCTCCATCCGAAGGAGCAGACGGTAAGTACTGACTAGTATTGTTAATATTACTATTGTAAAACTAAAACCAGTAGTTTTATCAGTTATATTGGTAGTTGTAGTAATGATAATAAAAATAGCTACACTGATGATAATAATACTAATGCGAAAAACAGGAAATACAAGGAGAGAGTGGAGGAAACAGCGTCATCGTCATAATCATAGAGTACATATTGTGAAATTGAAGTGGCTTGAGGAACAAATAACGTGAGAGAAAGTGAAATTCACGATTTGAATACTTACTTTTGATATTAATGAATCAAAATGATT
The DNA here is from genome assembly GCA_963669155.1 of Arbacia lixula. Lineage (NCBI taxonomy): Eukaryota > Metazoa > Echinodermata > Echinoidea > Arbacioida > Arbaciidae > Arbacia > Arbacia lixula. Next base: position 28,578,970 of record OZ022582.1, on the reverse strand, counting down.
TCAATAAAATGGACAGCTTGAATTCAGCATTAGATAATCTGTTCGTTAGTTGAACTGATGTCGTGTAACGTTGGCGTGGCCAGCTTGATTATAATCATTGTTAATATTTTTTTTTTGGTGGTGGGGGGGGGGGAAGAGACAGCCCAAGTAAATGTGTCAACAACTGAACCAATAATTATGTACAAAGTACCCACTACTACACACCCCACTCACCCACATCCCACCCATTCACACATACGCATATACACATGCACGCATGATACTTGTATACTTGAATCAATACTTTCAACAGAATTCTACTTAAAAAAGACGTTGTATCCGTGTTTTGCTTCTGGTATACTTCATGCCAACATGGCTAATTAATTTTGCGAGCGCGCGAAGCGATGAGCGTATCAACATGGCCGTCACCACAGTGGTGGGGGGGGGGGGGGGGGGTGCGGAGGGTGCGAACGTACCCCGTCCAGATAACCCCTCTTTTTTTAGAATGGGTCGAGTTAGTTTTTTGTATTTCTTGACAAACAACCGGACAATTAAAATATAATGTTAAAAATAAAGCAAAAAGCTTTTGTAAAGAATCCAACTGAAATACAAATCCATATTTTCAAACTGCAGGAAATATCTCTGCTATTCATTGGCAGGTGAACTAGATGTCCATATACTCTACTGTGATATATCAATTGATAAGTTTCTCTGTTTATATTTGTGTGAGCATGGGCGGAAATCCCGGGGGGGGGGGGGGGGTGAGGACGAGGGATCCTGCCCCCCCCCCCCCCACCACCACCACCAATTCGAAATGGGGGACACAGTATCAAATGTCCCCCACTATTTTCGGTCTTTTCAGTCCTGTACCCCTGAAATGTAAAATGTCCCCCCCCCCATCATTTTCGGTCCAGTGCACACACTATATGTAATGCCCCCCCCCCCCCCACACACACACATACACTATTTTCGGTTTTCGGGTTCCCCCCCCCTCCTCCTCCCCAATCCCCCCCTCCCCCCCCCCCCCCCCCCCCCCCCCCCCCCGTTGAGTGTGAGCAGTCCTCAAACTTTATTGCGGACGCTCCAAATCAGCTAACAGACAAATTTACACTCCTCAATTAAGCTTTCAAAGTATTGTAAATAGAAGTGTGATGAAAGAAATTTGGAAATGTATATTTCAAGCGTTACATAAATAACTAAGGGAATGAGAAATAACATTTCAAGATCCACAGCTCAAAATACTAAGTTTATTAGCTATTGTTAACGGAAAATGAAGCCTCCGAAACAACAAATTGCAGCAACTCGTTCTCAAAAAATGGCGAAGCAGTCACAATAAAAACCTATGTGGTATTTTTCATGGAACATAACAAAAGCAAGCCCAGCATTCCAAAAATAATACAGGGCTGTACAAACAAAAAGTCAAAAAGTTTTTTGTGCCGTGTCGCGATGAGGTCCAGCACACAACAAAATGGGAGCGCATCTTGCACGTGACGTTACAAAATTTACATTTTAATAAGTCACAACTTTGTTATCCTTTCAGGGATTTTCGTAAAACCTTCACCAATATGTTAATTTATTTTTTTTCTGTTAAAATAAAAACCAATTTAACTTCAGGTTGAACTATACCTGTAAGGATCACTCCACGTATTTTGTGATTGTCTCTCCATTTCAGCTGGATGTGGATTGTGCTCGTCCTAGCAGCCGTGTGCATCGCTAGTGCTCAGATCGTTGACCGGCTTGTATACTACGTCTCTAAGCCCAATAACGTCGACGTCACCCTCAGATACCTGTCTGAGGTCGAGTTCCCTTCCGTCGCCATTTGTAACAACAACGCCTTTAGGTAATCAAGTTAGTTTTGTTGGTTTATTGAATCTAGTATGGATGAAAAAACTTCAATATAAAACATTCAATATTGTAAACATGGTAATAAACCAGTTCGTAATAGACCATTTTCGTTATGTATGTACATTTTATTCACGTAGTTCAAACAATACGTTATTAATGGAACCCAAAACTTGTCCGAAGTTTGTCCGAGTAGCAACAACTAGATTCAAAAAGCATTCCATCCATTGAATCTGAATGACTAGAGACAGGTAAATGCAATAACGCGTTACTACCCAGTTAGGGGGGGAAGTTGTGAATGCATTACGAAAACTGTCTATTATACCATGGTCGGATAATACACTGACTAAATACTACAAGACTACTGACTTGGTCTTGTTCATGAATATATGTTGGATGATTTATGTAAAGACATTTTACTGTGTGCCCGGAACAATAGAAGCAGGTGCAAATGGCGGAATGTTTTTTTTCACTACCTTCTCAGCGACGAATAGTTGTTGCCATTTTGTGCAAATACTGGTGTAAACAGTTGAAATGCGGTTGACTTGTCTAACTAACTTCCAGTTAACTCTATGAATAGAGCCATTGACCTGAGGTCATTCTCAATCAGCAATAATCTGCTCCTGTGCAGATTGCAATTACGAAGTGGCTTATTGCCTTGGTTATATAGACCAATCATCATCATTCTTTTTTTTTTCAAAATAGCATAACCTTTCAAGAAAACGGTTTTTAGCAAAATGATTTGGCAGGAGTGTTCCTACACTCAACTTCTTGTTGATCCGTCAAGTCATGCATGATTTTGAGCACATATTAATGGACAAATTCACTAGGGTCGTTTTAGGGGAATTGTGATACAGGATTTCGACCAATTCTGTTTTAGGTGAATAATTAAGTGCTATTTATGATAATCATCAATCGTTTAAATGGTTACTAAATAAGAAAAATAAGTTCCCACTAATCTATGTAAAATGAATCCACCTAAAACGAATTTCACATTCGTTTGCCGCAATAAAGTCTCGTTTTGACGAAAATTTGAAAAAAAAAACGCACTCCTCCAGTGACGTATGAGAAGTCAAAATTCCATAGATTACTCACAACTTTCCCCTATTGCATTCACCTGTATCTTGCCATTCAGATTCAATTGATGGAATGCACTTTGAATCTATTAGTTGTTGCTACTCAGACAAACCTCGGACAAGCTTTGGGGCTCCCATTGGTAACGTATTGCTTGAATTTCGAGAACAAAACATTTTATTTACGCCGTTGGCATTTATGGAATTTTGACTTCTCGTACGTCACTAGAGGGGTGCGTTTTTTTTTTTTTTTTAATTTTCGTCAAAATGAGACTTTATTGCGGCAAACGAATGTGAAATTCGTTATTAGTGGATAATTTTACATAGATTAGTGGGAATTTATTTTTCTAATTTAGTACCCCTTTAACCCCCTTACACATTCCCTCACACTTTTAATATTTTTTAGGATTGAATGAGCTCAATTCAAACATTTTCAGCATCCCTAATCTTTTAAATGGTGAAATCCATGAAGTTTATTAAAAAATAATTTGTTTTTCTTTAAAATATATCTTCACATTTTCTAAAAACATGAGAAGTTATACAATCCCATTGTTGTTTGCTTGCACTGAATAAACAAAGCAGAAAATACTATTATTTACTGCTTGGGGGCATAAAAAAATCATCCTGTGACTTATTCAATCATGTCTTGATAGATAAATCACATTTTCACACAGAAGTGTAATAATACCCCTGCCAAATTATTTTGCTTACTGCGTTGTTTTGTTAAAAAATTATGGTGTTTTGGAAAAGGGGGGACTTTCTTTTTTTGTTGTTGTGTTTATATGCTAGTGCACTCAAACCCTAGGAGCCTAAACAGGGTACTGCAATAAGAAGGAGAAGTCGGGCCACTTACATTAGTGTACTAAAGAATGACACTGGCCTTGATAGCGTTAGTGAGCTGAGGACAGCCATGCTGGATAGACCGCTCTGGAGGTGCTACTACGTTCATGGAACCCGAGATGGCATGGGATCAAGCCAATGCATGCCCTCGAATTATTGTTAGTAGTTGTCGGGCAGAAAAACAATATTGTAACGAATACATAACAGGGATTCCTGTTGAGATTCATGACTTTGGCAAACCGGCGATAAATAAAGATATCTTCGACCCATTTCCTCAATCCACTCCCCAACCCACACATACACTCTCACACACACACACACACACACACACACACACACACACACACACACACACACACACACCACATACTCTACCCCCCCCCCCCCTCTCTCTCTCTTTCTCTCTTTCTCTTTCTTTTTTACCGACATGCATATATTTTGCATTTACTGTATATATAACGAAAATTGCATATTGCTCTCCGTCTCTCTCTGTCTCTCTTCCCCTCTCCCTCTCTCTCTCTCTCTCTCTCTCTCTCTCACTCTCCCTCTCTGTCTCTGTCTCTCTCTCTCTCTCTCTCTCTCTCTCTCTTTCTATGTCTCTCTCTCTCTCCCTATCTGTCTCTATGTCTCACTAACACTCTCTCTCTGTCTCTCTCTCTCTCTCTCTCCCTTACTCTCTTTAAATAACCATGCCCCCTTGTGTTCTTTCCAGGAAGTCGAACATGGTGAATACATCTTTAGGAGAATTCATCACTGCGTTCTCCGCCGAGCTAGACGCAAATGTATCTGAATACAGAGACTTGTTGATACAATATAGACTGGGCTGGATGTATGAGTATCTTGGACACACGTTTAATGATACAGTGCAGTCGTAAGTCATATATATTTCATCTCTCCCAGTGTCATTGAAGGAATAAAATTAAGTTGGTGTCAATAAAAAACAGAAATATGAAAGAAACATTGAAGGTTTGAGCATTCTTCCAAATAAAAGGTAAGTTATGATCTTTAGCAATTCAAATTCTTGACGTTACGTGCGAGGTGCTGTAATTGTTGTGTGCTGTATGATTCCATAAATTGCCCTTTTTCTGTTTTTGCTAAAGGATTTTTCCATAGAGGTATGTGAGTAAACACGTGTTTCTGATGATATATCAAATGCACAGGTAAAATATCTTGAGAAAATGTAAATTTGAAAATAAATTTTTTCTCAACATATGGGAGAGCACCTCGCACGTGACGTCACAAAATCAGTAATTTCAAAGATCATAACTTTCTAATCCTATTACGGATATTCATCAAACCATCACTAGTATTTCTTTCATGTTTCTGCTTTTATTGAAACCAACTAAATTTCAGGGTGGCCTGTCCCTTTAAAACTTGTGTTTTATTTCGAAAGGTACAGAACTGTCTGGGCGATACCATTAGATGGAAGACGTGACAAAAGGGTGGTGAAATGTAGAGAAAAGTGTTGAGTATAAACACGTGACGCATTTCGGTCCTTCTGATTGGCTACGCCCTATAACTCATTTTAAGCAACGTATACGTACAAATAATGAGACAATTCTTTTTATATACTGTAGATATCATATCAAATGCTTACAACTTACCGGCAAAACCGGCGTGTACAAAATCGAGTGTGATTAACACGCGCCTTAAATCTCCAACCAAGAACAATAATAACAATAAAAAATGACCAGTAGATCATTACAGAAGTGTGAGGAAGATGACATGAATCTTTACTAATAATGAATGTCTTTTTATTGGCCGCAAGGATGACCTGGGGCACCCAAGAACTATCAGCCGACAATTTTACCGCGCGTCTAACGGACTGGCAAAATGACTGGGGGATGTGCTTTGTCTTCAATGATATCGACAACGGCCTGCCAGGCCTAACCGTTCAATCCCCAGGTAGAATATTAAGCCGAGGGACAGGGTGTCCTGTCCGAGATGTCAATCCATTCCTTCTTCCCTGATGCTGATGACCTGATGACCAAGGATGTTTAAGTTACGTTGGGTACCATCAGCCGTTTAATCAATGCAGATTCGTTTTACTCTTCTTCTAGTAACAGAAGAATGCTTTACAAAGAGTTTCTCTTTGATCCCATGTTCGAATTAGCTGATTCTCTGGATAATGTTGCCTGGGTTTGACGTCTAAACAAAATAGGATTCGCAGAAGAATTTGGGGAAATACCCTCACTACATATGCTTGCGCAGTTGTGACATGTAATACGTACAATGCATCTTTAAAGTTTTGATCGAGGGATATTGTTACAATAGTGTCAATAGTCTCTAAACTTGACTTCGAGTTGTATTATAAACATGATAAAAGTCTCAATTTCACATGATATTCCGTTATAAAGTTTCTTGAAACGTTACCATGGTTATTTTAAGATATTTTCCTTTCAGAAAAGTAACATGAACAATGTGCCAAGCTGCGCCAAAGCTAGTATTTTTATTAGAAAAGTATCACATTTCGTGTTCACTTGTCCTCATTAAATACATAGAGACATAACAAGCATTTAGTGGCAAAGTTAGGAGTTCATCAGCGAAAGTTGAACTGTATGCAATTTTTTTGAATATGCATGACCTATCGGAAAATTCAGGTGGACATGACGCAATCGCGTATGCATCACATTGTTAAGAGCAGCTGACCGTGATGAATATTAAGTGGCGGATTCAAACCTTGTTCAAAGGGAAAGGTATCCATTTCTTTAAACATCCTTGGTGCGACCAGGAAATGTATTTTACAACCCTTAATGAAAACGTTTGTCACTTTGGATCGACAATAAGTCATACGTCACAAAAATACACGTAGTATATTTGAGGGATGTAAAATATGTTTGGCGCTATTTTTGTGCTATTTAAAATTTAATCAAGCATTAAATATTTTAAAAAGATTGTTACAAACAATGTTACCTAACAATGGTATTTCAGTACTTGGAATCAACTTTGCATACATTAGTTGTTGCTATGTTGGGGGAACCTCGGGCAAGCGCTCCGATTGTCAGGGGCAACCATTGTCAAACTGCTATCCATACAATTCTGATATGTTAGTAAACCGATCTATTCGAAAGAAGTAAATGCAGTGTCGTAATTATTTTCGGAAAACGAACCCTATTTCATTTTCTGACAATATAATTGAATCTTCGGAATAACGAACCTTGGGAATAACGATCTGTAACCGTTTGGGTGTAGGCAAGCTGCATGGGCTGAAGGTGATCTTGGACGCTCAGCAGCATGAATACTACTACCAGCCGAGGTACGGGCCGAGCGCGGGCTTCCAGGTACTGGTGTACGAACGGGGCTCTGTCCCTGCCGTCGAGTCCAATGGCTTCTCCATCTCAGTTGGCATGGAAACCAGTGTGGCGCTGGACACCATAGAGGTGTGTGTCTGTCTGTCTGTTCGTTATCTGCTCGTAAACCCATAACTACCATTCTTTTTTAGTCGATTTTGCCCTATATACGTGAAGCCTAGTGCCTATTCGAATGCGTAGTTAGTAAGGTTTTATTGAATATGACCCAAGCACATTGTGGTATCCATGAGATGTTGCACATTGGCATGCTTGCTGACCGCACAAGCGTTTATATGCATGATCATGGGCATGTGACCTAAATGTGTTATTTCTGTTTGAAGACATGAAGCAATCATACACAACTTTAGTATTACTACAGTTTTTGTTTTATAACTCTCCCATTACCATTAGCACTAGCATGGCGTTGGGTAGTAGGCCAATCGGGGTCTTGAGTCCAGGTAAAACTAGGGCCAAATAGATACAAGATTGAAGAGTGTTTTGCTGCCATGATATATCTTGCTGGGGCTGTTCATTACCGATCATTCATAGTCCCATAACACAATTGATCACTTATGGGACTGAGAGAGTTAAGGGACATGGTGTACTCACTGTACATAATGGCACCCTTAACCATTCTCATCTCTTGATGTGCATTCACGTTATAAACCCATGGCTGGCGGATTAGTACGAGAACTTGGAGCAACCTGTTGGTGACTGTCTAAACGAGACTTTGACGACATCCCCTTACTATGGCTTTGAGGAGTGTGTGGTCGACTGCATGGCGACCTACTTGTGGAATCAATGTCAATGCAGAGCCTTCTTCATACCGGGTAGGTTCTCTTCAAAATACAAGATACAAAATATTTTATTCAGTCCAAAATCATGGAAATTTGCTTTCCACCAGCACAATAACATGGCAATATATAGCGATACTATTCTATTCTATTCTACTTTATTCTATTTAGCCTATTTCTCTCCACTGCTGAAGGAAGGCCTCCTCATCATTTTTCCATCTTGATCTATCTTGTGCCGTTCGTTTCCATGTCACACTACCATATTCTCTAATATCGTCAATCCACCTCCTACTTTGTCTGCCTCTTCTTCTGGTGTTAGCTCTGGGGGTCCAGATGGTTAATTTATATGTCCATCTGTCATCTTTCCTCCTGGCCAGATGACCAGCCCACCTCCATTTCTTTAATTTAATTTCCTGTACTATGTCCCGTACTTTAGTTTTCTTTCTCAAATCCTGATTTCTAACTTTGTCCCTCTTTGTAACACCAATCATAATTCTTTCCATAGCCCTTTCGGTTACTCTAAGTTTTCTCTCCAGTCTCTTAGTTGTGGTCCATGTTTCTGCTCCATAAGAGAGCACAGGTATGATACATTGGTTGAAAATCTGTTTCTTGAGAGAAAGAGGGAGCTTCTCATCACGAAAGATAAAGTTGAGGTTGCCAAATTTTGCCCAAGCCAACTGGATCCTTCTATTCACTTCCCCTGCTGTTTCGTTTTCTATGGAGATCTTTTTGCCCAAGTATATGTAGCTGTCTACCTTTTCTACGGTCCTCCCCCGAACTGTGATTTTGTGTTCTTTGAATCTACTGCTTATCATTACCTTTGTCTTTGTGATATTCATTTTCAGTCCGGCTTTTCTACTTTCTTCACTTAGTTCTCGGACCATTTCTCCAGTTCCTGAGGTGTATGGCTAAGAAGTAAAATGTCATCTGTAAATCTGAGATGTGTCAGGTGTTCGCCATCCACCACTATTCCCAATGATAACCAATCAAGGTTTCTGAAGACATCCTCCATAGCTGCAGTAAAGAGCTTTGGTGAGATGGGGTCACCTTGTCTTACCCCTTTCAGGATTTTAAAGACATTTGTTGTAGTGCTTTCTAGATGTACACGGGCACGAGAGTCCTTATAGGTGTTCTTAATTAGGCGAATGTACTTTCCATCTGTGACCTGCTTTTCTAAGGCATTGAATAATGACTGATGGTCTAGGCTGTCAAATGCCTTCTCGTAATCAACGAAGCCAAGGCAGATGTCAAAACGGTATTCTTTTGCCTTCTCGATTATCCGGCTTAAGGTGTGAAGATAGTCTGATGTTCTATATCCTGCACGAAATCCAGCTTGTTCCTGTGGTTGATTTTCATCAAGCTGTTTCTCTACCCTAGCAAGAAGAATTCGTGTGAAGATTTTGTATACATGAGGCAACAGACTAATGGGCTTGTAATTTTTGATGTCCTTCATGTCCCCTTTCTTGAACAGTATGATAATTTTTTATTCGTTCCACTGGGTAGGTACATGTTCCATTTGCATGATCTTGTTGAACAGTTTTGTAGCGATACTATAGGCACATATAAACAATAAGTTGGAAAAACACATTTTAGCATGGTTGTAATTCATCTGTGTATTTGTAAATTATGTACTATATGTCATAAAATAAAGAAAGACTGAAAAATCATTAGCTGCAGAATGGGGTTAATATCATAAGTTTCTTTCTCACTCAACTCCTGATGTAATAAGATATATTAGATTTACGTTGCTTATTCGTCAATTTTAATACATTGTCATATAAGACAGATACAAATCACGATATTTCATTCAGTGCAGAATAATAGAGATTTGTTTTTCACCATCACAGTAGCATCATGATTCAATAGGAAGATGTCAGTAATTTAGGCACATATAAACAATGAGTTGTGAAAAACATATTTAAACATGACTGGAATTCACCCGTTTAGTGAATAACATCTTTTCATTATTCAAGGAATTTCCGTAGCATTATTTAGTGCATTGTGTCTAATGGTAAATAATGCATGGATGAATATGTAATTATAATGATTCATAACTGAATAAATAAATTCTCTTATCCAGATATAAATTTCATCCCCGGTGCCACGAATAATATATTTTTTCCCTGGCAAAAAAAGTTTTGCCAAAGATATTTGGTGTATAATTGTTTGTTCTTTTCATAATTAATAAAGTAATCGGATTACATTCAGAGTTGCTTGATATACTGGGTTTTTAACCACTTTTAATGATCGCGATAAGTTTTATAACGTGTTAGGTCGGTGACGAAAAAATGCTATCTTGGCAGAAATATAGCCCTTTGTGCTCAGATTATTTGATATGATGAGATTTTGATATGACTCTGTTTCTATCTCACTTTTGTTTTGACAGGCGATGCTCAACCGTGTTCAATATTTACCTACTTGACTTGCATCATACCTGCGCATGGTAAGAATATGTGGGTGGAGAAGGATATTTTGTGCACTATATGAGGTCTGCGTAAGCATACCCGAGTGTGATATGCTGTGAAATGGTCGAGATCACGCCTCCAGGATTTAGGACCAGGCAAGCAAAAATAAAGACACCTCTTGATTATCCTCTTATGCATGTTGTTGTACCGAGGTTATTATCCAGCGTCACAACACGACGAACAATCATGACAAACACGCCCTCATCGCCATGATCGCAAACTACCCCAAGCGTGCATGTGCTTGCGGAGGAATGGCCTGCCATATGCTACATTTGAACTCAAACTTCACTCGCGATTTAAGGGATAGATCAACCTAAAATTATGTTGTTTTTTATGAAAGGGGACGCATGAGAGAAACATATAAGTAAATGTTTGACGAAAATTGGTCAAAGGAAATGAAAAATATTTGAATTTGAAGTTTGATTTTGTGACGCCATGTGCGAGGTGCTCTCCCATACGTTGTACACAATTTTTTTTTTTTCGAAAGTGTGTATTTTCGCAAAAAGATATGTTTCCTTTTACCTATGCATTTGATGCATCATTGGAATACGTTTCAACATATATGCCCGTACGAAAAACTCTCATTCCGTTGTCAAAAAAAAACACAATTTATTGAATGATTTTGTACACACCATGTGGGAGAGCACCTCGCACGTGACTTGAGAAAATTAAAACTCATGTGTTTCTTGCATGTATCTCCTTGTATTGAAACCGAAATAATTTATAGAAGTGGTGTAACTTGTGCTGGTCAAAAATTAAATTGTGTTAATAAATGGAGAAATGGAAGGAGATATTCTATGAGAACTTCCCTCCCAATAGTGGAACTGGAATGTAGCGATCGCTGGATTTTGAGGAGGTTCTGGGCTGGTCGTGGGAAACACTAATGTCCAGAGATACTCACTATAGATCATCAAAGGAAGATATTTGGATATAATCTGATAATGAAGTGTGCAAAGGTATCTGGCTATATCGCCCAGGTGTTAATATTTCGGTTAGAAATAATATGAAGTCACCTAGAGTAAGCCTTTTCAGGCATGTATTCCCGAGTTTTCAATTGGCGGATCGCACACTGAATCTATTAGTTGTTGCTACTTGGACAAATTTCGGACAAGATTGTGGGTTAACATTAGTAACGTGTTGTTTGAACGACATACATGCAATTGAATTGGAATTGATCACGTCTCTTGCTTTCTCTCTCTCTCCCTCTCTCTCTCTCTCTCTCTCTCTCACTCACTCCGCACAGAAATGTTCACAACGAATGTGTCGTGTGGCTGCGAGGTGGGGTGCAGGTTTCGGGAATACCCCCCAATCATCTCCGTCATGAAATATCCTTCTAATTTCTGGATGGAGAACCGGAACGAGTTTGAAAGAACGCCCAAATACATGGAGTAAATTCAAAGTTCAACCGTTAGGGCGAAAGGGGAGTTGGCCTCACAGAATTTTGAATAATAAAACAGAGTCAATATTACTTTGTTTGATATCAAAGTTTAACTTTGCAGTTTGTCACTTAATGCGGAATAACTTCAGACATTGCGATACATCTATATGCGTTCTCACTGTAGCGAGACACAACGAATAGATGAAACATTACTGTTACTCTAAATGCGTTCATATTACTGGGTGATAGTGCTTAATCAGACATTGTAGTAACTGTAATGCGTTCATATTACTGGGTGATAAAGTGCTTAATCAGACATTGTAGTAACTGTAAATGCGTTCATATTACTGGGTGATATACGTGCTTAATCAGACATTGTAGTAACTGTAAATGTGTTCATATTATTAGGTGATATAGTGTTTAATCAGACACTGTACTAACTAATGCGTTCATATTACTGGGTGATATAGTGCTTAATCAGAAACTGTAGTACATGTAAATGCGTTCACATTACTGGGTGATATACGTGCTTAATCAGACATTGTAGTAACTGTAAATGCGTTCAAATCATCGGGTGATTAACTGGCTAAATCAGACATTGTAGTTACCTGATAAACATTATATGCATTATAAATGTGTTCGCTCTGCTCAGATTCAGACCTTTGCAAGTAATGACATGTTCATTAGAGGCACGCTAAAATACCAATCGCGTTCTCATTTCTTTGTTATTTCCTCTATAACATATATTGTAATTAATGTTCTTGTTCTGTTGTCCAGGGATAACATGTGCCTCTTGCACGTGTTCATGAAAGACCTCAGCATAACACGCATTAGGCAATTCGTCGACTACAGTGTGACAAGTTTCCTGAGTGAGTGGACATTCTTTATATTATTAGCAATTACGACTTGAGTTACCATGATTACATCGCCACAGAACGTCCAAGGATGTTGTGCAGCCCAATTGATTCCAGAATATTTGAGACATATTGATGATATTTGACGTCTGATACGCTGTCTCTTTCTGTCATCTATATTTTGTTGGATTATGTCCTTTGTTCTATTCTTCGTGTATTTTCTTCTTATGATGTTGTTATGAACTCTTGCTTTTATGTCAAATAAATAAATAATGAAATTAAAAATATTATTAATGATAATGAGAATACTAATGATAGCAATAATACTGATGAAAATAATAATTATAATGATAACAATAATGATAATAATAATAATAATAATAATAATTAGTTATGTACAAATTGTGTAATCAGAGTTTGTTTAAAAAAAACCCTAAATAATCAATATTTTGTAGGTGATGTCGGAGGAGCACTGGGCCTATGGCTGGGCGGGAGTATCTTGACAATCTTCGAGCTGCTGGACGTGTTCAGCCACTCCACCTTTGTCTACACAAAGCGTGCTGGGAAAAGACCATTTATAAGCTGTTTTCATAATTATATTTATTCACAACTTCTACCTGAAGTACGTAGTAACGCGTTATGACATTCAGCAAGTAATTCAGTTTCAATGGATGGAATGCACTGTCGCTACTTGGATAAACCTCGGACAAGCGTTGAGGATAACAGAGTGAACATCAAATTTGCATGCATAACAAAAATAGTCTATTGACTCTTCATGCGTCTGGCCCTCAGGCTGTTGGGAATTTCTACACCAAACTATGAAATAAAATGGTCTGGTTGCAGTAGACTAATCACTCTCAATCTATCATCTGGATCTCCTGGACTAAAGAAACGAGAAGAATGATAAACTGACTAGTCTTAGAATGTGGGGCTCTTTTTCACTTTAGATCAGACATGTCCAAAACGTGGAAGCAAGACTAACTTTTGAAAAGGCCCACGAATTGACCATTAGTAACACTCGGTTTGAACGACATGCATAAAATGCATTATATCGGCAGCATTTTATACCATATAACTACGTTCTATCATTATTGCCTAAATCATACAAGTGTACAATTTCAGATAAAAAGATTTGTTTCCATGTAATTAATATGTCCAGTTTACAAGCTTTGTATAGCCCTCCATTATGTCAGTGTTTTTTTATAATGAATATTGTATGTATATATATGCATGTAATTTATCGACTAATTTCGTTTGAGGTACTTGTGTGTAAAAAAAAACAATATTCATTGGTAATCGTGAGTGGTGGATATAAAGTCTGTTTAAAGCTTGTACGAATAAATCCAAAAACGTTTGATTAATTTTTAGTAATAAGATGTAAAATGAAGAACATTTCTTTCATAAATGTATAATTCATCTATTCTTTGAGTGAAATGCATAAGGATTTGCTCTGTGGCTGTGTCCATAATGACATAAGCCCGGTTCATATAGCATAATCATGATGCTACCGCTGTGATTACCGGTTCCAGCGACCTTCTAGAAACACCGTTCATTTATCCGAAAAAGCCGTGATATTACGCTGTTTTAACAGCCAGGCTCTCTCCACACCGCTAGCTAGAGAAAACACGCGATGGTGACATGTTCTGGTAAGCCTTACGAGCGGTGCGATTAGTGAACTACCAGAGCGGCCAAGCCTATCGTTTCAAAAGGGGAAGGGGGCGGCCTCTTCAGCTCTCCCCGGAATCGCCCCTATTCTACGGATAGGTGGTGTATATGAACGGGGTTATTGTCATATCATATAAACACCTCTGAATGTCAAGATGAAAGATTAATTTCCAACTAGTTAAACCCTAGATTCCATGTCGTTTTACACACAAAATCAAGAACAAGACAATGTTGTGTTTTTTTCCGGATCAACTATTAAGTTCTGAGGCGAAGAAGGACTCGCGGGCATGACGTGTATTACAGGTTTCAGTACACGTTTATTTTTTACTCACACTCGAAAGTTCTGCCTCTTGTTGTCTCGGCTTGTCTCAAGTATATTTATCTCTGCTGTCTCTGAATATGTAACAGTCCTCTCATAAGAAACAAGTTAATAGTTATAGTGGAAGTCAATGAGAGGGCCACTTTATTGGATTTATAATGAATCATCCATACTGAAATCTCACAGGTCCAGAATTCCACTTAGGTCATATTGGAACTCAGTTCTAAGTAAGTGGGTGTTTGGAGAGTGCTTTAAAAAGTGCATCATAATATGATTTGAGGAGTTGGGTGGTAAATAGACTCATATCATGTAACAATTTATTCAGGTAGGTAAGAACAAACAAAACACAACAAATACAAACATTTCATTAAAAAATAATTTTGGGTGGAGGGATCCAAAAGAAAGCAGTGCTTTGAAAAAATGAACCCATTAATAATTAACGAACATGGCGATGATGATACCTCATGAAGAATCGACACGATGAAGGTATATATCCAATTAAATATGTCTAACACAGACCCCTGCCCCCCCCCCCCCCAACAATTTCAATAACCATTAATGATAGTCCTGACATCGAACTCTTATTCACACTGTCCGGTGTTAATGGATATTGGAAGCATATTTTAATGCATGAAGATAGCTCTTTACGTAACCGCATAATTGGCTTCATAATTAAGATACACTGCCACACTCATCGCATATTTACATTATTAAAATTGTTTCCCCTCCCTTCAAAATCAACATTCTGTCTATCCCTCTCTCTCTCTCTCTTTCTTTCTTTGCATCTTTATCTCTCTCTTCTCTTCATATCTCTCTCCCCCTGACTTACTTTGCTTTTTCCTCTCTCTTTCCCTCGATCCATGTATTTCGTTGTTGTTAGCCCCATTATCTCTTTTCTTCCTTATTATATATAATTCACACATACAGACACACATGTATATATATATATATATATATATATATATATATATACATATCGCTTCTTTCTGGAAGTTGCGGTAGTCCTAAAAAGGACTGTTGGTACCTGTTCCATGAAGGACTGATAGGGGGGTCCTGAAAAAGACTCGACGTTTCGAGTAATGTTTACGTCACAAACACGAAAATCGATTCATCCCAGCTTTTAGCAGGAGGTTCTTTTTGAATAAATATCAGTGACATCCATAATAGACATCCATTAGCAATGATTGCCGATGAATACACAATAACTGGGTGAATAATTATTTCTCCATCAAATGTTGTCCGATAAACATTTTACCCTCCTTAGTTAATCTTTAGGAGCAGCAAGCAATTTCACAGTAATGTGAATACTTACATTCAGCATTATTAATATCGGTTGTTGTGCTTTCACATACGCTGGAGACCATCGAGCCAGCACGGACTAGATGAACATTACTCCACCTTCAGAGAGAGATTTCAATTATGTGTGCTTTGATGTCATATTTATTCTCCCATTATCGCCATGAAAACATAAAAAACAAACATTGATATATCACCAGAAGCAAGATTCTAATTATCAAATGTGTTAGCTTTTAATTAATTCATCTGCTGCTGGAACATACTGCAACCATGTCTCTTAAGCGGGTAGATAAAACATCGTTGGATTCCAATGTTCCGACCAAAGAGCGGATCTTCGCCATTAGTGAGAGTATGGGTGATGCCTCCAATCTCCCCAGGAAGCTACCGACCTACAGGGATAAGTCGTCTTGGTTCGCCGTGTTCTACCGATCCGTGCCAGACTCCATCGGGGTGGCAGGTATCAGGTATGCCTTCAACCCAAGTGAGGCGAGATATCGAAGGTAATTAGAGATTCTTACTTTACTTTCCCTGTCTTACTGCTCTTGTCATAATTATTAACACTTTACCCCAGTTTATTTCCTATCATTGCTGATGAGGATTCAGAACACGTTGTTAAACACCATCAACGTTATATGTCTTATATTGTCATATCTTCATTTGTCTATTTCCCTTCCCTCACTTTCTTCCTTCATCATCTTTTGTTACACATTTTTCTTCATCTCATTTTTTTCCTTCCCTTTCCTTCTCCTTCGCCTTCTTTATTTGGTATGGGTTTTTTTTTCTTCATTTTCTTCATTCATTTCTTTCCTATTCTCCTGTCTATGCTTTTTTAATTAAGTGTTTACTTGTCTTTCTTATGTTTGTTCCTCTTGCATTCATCATTTTGTAACAGATGTGCACTGATCAACTATTCGTGTGCCAT
The DNA here is from genome assembly GCA_963669155.1 of Arbacia lixula. Taxonomy (NCBI): domain Eukaryota; kingdom Metazoa; phylum Echinodermata; class Echinoidea; order Arbacioida; family Arbaciidae; genus Arbacia; species Arbacia lixula. The sequence continues at coordinate 28,562,253 of OZ022582.1, read as the reverse complement.
ATGTTTATTTTTCACCATTAATACATCGAGTCTTGTTTGGTACATACAGGGTTATCACATTTTGACTGCACCTCCTCGTTGATTCAAGTCCTAACGCTATTACCATTGATAATGATCTGCTCCTCCTAGGTTCGTATGGTTGGTACTGGTGGCATTCGCTACTTGTATGATGGGTTAGCAGGTGATTGACAGGTGTCAATGCATCCAAGCCGAAGCAGGTTGATGTCACTGTCACGTACAGGCAGGAGGTACCCTTTCCCTCCGTCGCCATCTGCAACATCCTTTCAGGTCCGAGCACTATTGTGTTTCCCGTTCCTCTCATATCCTCTATTTCTTCAACCCGAACTACATACCCTCCTTCCTCCTGCCCTACTCCTCCTGAAATTTATATCCCCTCGATCACATCCTCCGCCCGATTCCCAACTGCGCATCAACCCCTCAGACCCCTTCCCCAACATTCTTTTTGTGTACCCGGCATGTCCAAGGGATCTTCCCGCTCGGTTGCTTTGCCTCTTCGCAGTGACATCACCAACCTTACACCCCCCTCCCCCTTCCCTCCCCTCCACCCCTCCCCCACGTTCCAAATCAAAAGGCCTGTCCACGCCAATGGGTGCGGAGATGCGTGGCGTGCGCTATTGCGGTCTCAGATCTCTAGGCTACATTAATCACTGCATTTTGGACGACCCGTCCAAAAGTGAACTTGAAAACTAAACATCAATATGATTCCGTTAGAAGTCAGTTTCCAGTCCTAGTATTGTAAGTGAAATGTGTGTGCAGTAATTTAGACAATTGCATTTGGACTACATTATTTTTAAATCCACTTTCTTTAAAATCAACCACCCGGACTTAATTTGTATTTGACCCTACAGTAGCATGATTCTAATTTTATTTGTCTTCTTTTTGTTCTTCATTTCCCTGTTGTTCTTGTTAAGGCCACTACCTTATGTGAGAGTCTAGCCAGTTGAGACAGAGAAAAACTCGACGAGTAGATGCGACTTGCTTTATTTCCTTGAGCGCGACGTCTGTCGCTTCTGTGCTCCACGCACTCACAAGTAGATTCACAAAGCCGATTCTCTACAAAAGAGAATAAAAATAAACACTACTAAATGCCTGTCACAAAGTATGAAGTTTAAACATTTCATCATAAAAAACACATGTAAAATATGAAAACACCTGCCTAACATATGGCCTGATCTTGGGATTTTGGTTGCATGGCCCGCCATAGACTAATCTTAAACGTCTAAAACAAAACGTATGACTTAAAACTGTAAACTACTAAGTTACACCGAGCTAATTCTATAGAAAATAAAGGTTAAACTAATTCTGAGTCCTCTAAACTCGACCGTGGTTACATACACTTTAAATCCTAGAAAGCCAGCTAAACTTAAGATAAATTACAGCAGCATAACTTTAACATAACTTTAACTTACAAGACTCTAATTCTCAAAAACACGCTGCTAGAAAATCTCTAAGTTTACACACAAAAGCTAAGTTAAGTTACAGACTAAATAATGCTTACATACCGATTATTGCGGGTTTTCCTTTCCTATTTAACTCCCAGCTAAGCTGACTGGTTACACTTTCACGACTTCAATACATCTGGGCTCCCGAGCCGAACATACAGCTAAACTTCCAGAAGTATGCTAAGTCCAAGTTCCGTCTCTCTCTCTGACCCCGACTGGCGTGGATCCTTTCCCTGGGAAATCTGGCTAAACTCTGATCTTACCGCCAAAATCAGTCACTACTTATAGTGAGTCACGGTCACTGACCGCGCGCAATACCGGCGCGCGCGCGAAGTCAGAGAGAGAGGCGCGAAATGTAACGTCACCTAATTAGCATTGATCACGCGATCACGAGCACTGGCTAACAATAACAGCTAACTGTACTAAGCAGGCTAATTACACACACATAAGCAGAAATCGCTGCTTTTAACACAAATACCAAAAACACGTTAAACACATTCTATGCTACGAAACTGTCTCTAAAATGTCTATGCGCGTTAGGGGAAGGTTCATGTTCCTAACAGTTCTCCTGTGTCACGTTCTTCCTTTCTTTTTCCACGCCTTTTTCTTTCGAACTCCTATCATGATTCAATCAATATTTCCCTATGTCCTCTCTGGCAGGAGGTCGCTAGTGGAGAACACAGCGCTCGGTGATTTCCTAGAGGAATTCTTTACGAGTAATTACAACCCGAATTTTTCCGCTTACCAGCCGTCCTTGCTGTCACAAGGAATGACGCAACTGTACATCGACTATGCACACACACTAGAAGAAACGATATCCAGGTAAGTACAATGTGTGACGGCACATGAGCATGTTTTCAAGACAACTGGTTCTAAGCTATACAGGTTTAGCAGACAGCGGTGATCATAGCAGGATCTCTCAATGAAACTGTCCGATACCAGCCCGCTCTACAATGTCGTACTAGTGACAGTTTTTGCTTGGGTGATGTTGTTTAGAACCAGAAACCTGCATAACAATGGGTATGACGACACCACTTCGGTATTCGAATACCAGCAATTCTTTCCAAAAAACTGCCATAATTGTAATTGGTGAAGTAGCTCGTTTTAGACTCCATCCTCGGACATTCTTGTTTTCGTCCCTTGTTATGGAGTAGTGGGCTATTCTCTTTCGCAGTCCGGAAATTGAATTGAGAGAAATGCTACAATTTTAGCCAAACATACATTATGTGCACCATCTCCACTCACTAGCGGGGGATGTATTCCTTGCTCGCTGTACAATATTGGCGCTAGGCTCAATCACATGATCGTCCACCTCTTACCAGTTACCCATTTATACGCCAGGCATGCCTGGGTGGAGAGCAGCAATGTGGATAAAATATCTTGCTGAAGTACACAAGTGCCAAAGGTGGGCTTGAACCTGGGACCTTGAAATCTTCAGTCACAGTTCACAACCACTAAACCTTGACATTCTTTGTACTAATGCAATTTGTGAAATTACCAACAGCAATCAATGTGGGAATATATTAAAAGCAATGATTTAATTTCTCATATTACATTTCATAGCGCGCTGGAACTATGAAGACCTACTTATTAGTAATTTTTCAACTAAAGTTACGGACTGGGGGGTCTGTATTACATTCAATGATATCGACTCTGGGTTGCCACCACTGATGGTCAAATCCCCAGGTAAATAATATATTCCACCTAACAATGCGAGAAAATATACAATATATAGGTAGCTTCACATGTTATATAAGTTAACTACACAACAGAAAGAGATAATATCTCCTAGCTTCAAAGTTGTTGACAGGGCAGTTATAATCAATCATAAGTTAGATAATTCAAATTGTATCTGAAATCAAACGACGAATAAGGTCCCCGGACATATTTTTCTGAAACAGCCTCTTATGCTACTCAGGTTAAATCATTACTTCCTCCACATTTGTAGCAATCATATCAATGTCGAATGATCAATAATAATGAATAGATACTAGTACATATTATTATATCTTGAGATATATCTATTTGAAGAAAGAGAGCTCAGAGGGAAGAAAAGTACTATTTCATGACGTCAGAGGGAAAAAAGTACTATTTCGTGACGTCATGTCAAAAATAGTCTTTTCTTTCCCTCTGGACTATCGATATCCGGGCTATCGGTGATCGATACAATTTTCATCAATTCATCCCAGGTAAATGCGCGACACGCAAAATCTACGCGATACATTTCTTTCCAGCTGCTTTTTGACAATTTAGCGGAAAATCATTGGGCGCGCTGCCGGAACTCCCGCGGTGTTGCGGCCGAGGTGCTACTTGAATTTCCGTTGGTTTGCTCTAGCCGCAGGAAATAACAAAACATCTGAATCGGGCTCCTGCGTTCAGAGCTTAGAGCATGGGCACTATATTACAAGGTCCATGGTAAGGATTAAAGTAATGAACAAAGAATATATTAATGAAGGATATAAAACAAATATTTCATGATTTTTATTCGGGAACTTTGTGGAATCTATTGGTCCCCTCGGTGAAGTGGAGGGCGTGCGGTACCATAGTACCACACGCGCTCCACTTAACCTCGGTGCAAATAGATTCCACAAGATCCCTCATGGTCATGAAATATTTGTATACTACTTAGCACATAGCCGAGTGGAAAGTGCCCTTGGTAGTGGTAGAAGAAGAAGCAGTAGTAGAAGTAGTAGTAGTAACAGTAATAGTACTGAATCAACATCAGTAAGTATTAACCGTAGTAACCGTAGGGTCAACATGCAATCTGATAAGATCACGACGTTTCGAACGCCGCTGCAATTTTGTATCACACCTGACGAAGTTTACAGCGGCGCACGAAACGTCTGGATCTTTTAGATTCCTTGTTCACCATACATTGCGAGACAAACGATTATCACTAGCTATTATATCCGCAATGAGTAACATGTTAAGCATTACAAGAGTATTTATTCATTGCGCCTTTAAGATTATTACCATTAGTATTACTATTAATGATAGGCAATTGGTCTCATCGTTAATATCACCATTATTTTAAGTTTTACCATAATTGATGTGTATGTCTTTATTAATGATTATTATTTTTTTTTATCATTTGTTTGCATTTGACATTAAAGTTCCATATTCGGACCCACAAGTCGGCGAGTGCGAAAACAGAACTCTAAAGTACTTCGATCGCTACGGCTTTTTAGAGTGCATGAGTGAATGCTATTCTGACGTCTTACTGGAGCAGTGCCAATGTAGCACCTTGGACATGAAGAGTACGTCATCCCGTAGAGCTATATATTTATATATATATATTTGGATGCACTTGAGTGGTAAATCAGATATATTGCATTCGTGCTGATGAATGCAATATATCTGATATACCACGAAGGCAATACAATGGGTTCAATTTAAACAAACAAAAAGGAAAAAGAGAAACAAGGGTTTACTCTCCTGTATCAAAAAAAAAATGCTCGCGCGCAATCAAACCCATTCGCAGTTGTCATGGCGAGAGTTGAATATTGTAGCCATATTGCACTCATTAGGGCCATTCTCATTGGGTTTAAAAACTCGCGAAGTTAGGGTGAAAGTTGCCTAGCAACCGAACCAACAGCCGTCCGAAACTTCGCACCGAAACTTCGCGATTTTTTGTAATGAGAACGCACACAGCAGAAAAATCGCGATATTACTCACGTGACTTCCGGCGTCTGCTCTTCCAGTAGCGCGCGATCAAGCTAGCTGCTATGTATATGCTGCGCTGCAGTAGGCCTACTACGTACATTACAGGCTAGGCTAAGTACTGTCATATCGGATGCGGCGCGTCGTACTAGTACTACTTCGACTGTGTATTGTTTTATTTATCTATAAACGCCAAAGCAAAACTATATGGACTGCAGCTGCACTCACTAAACGAGATCAATTCAGTGATGACTGCACTACGCTGCATACTAAACAACTAAGAGAAACTGATAAATTAGGTCTTAAAAAGTTGGGCTAATGGAGAGTCGCGCTGCGTTTTCATCTTGACGCGCTTAACGTTGGTTGTAATATGCTATGCACTACATGTAGCAGTACTGCGCAGATGTTGCTGCTACTACTAACCACGGAAAATGAATAAACGTCCCGGTAACCTAACGTTAGATCTAATCGAAGTCACAGATGAACTTTGGACTATAAACCTTATTTATGATAAGGCAACCAATCGCGATGTTAGACTAGCCTTGTCGCAGAAGATGTTGAACTGTTAAAGATATTTACACCACGGTATTGCCCTGCTCCTTCTGGAAAATTCTTCGTCAGATTTATTGCTATGTATTTCATTGAACACGGTGATTGTGCGTGTGTACGTACGTGCATTCGACTCGACGTACGTACATACGCACAATCACCGTGTTCAATGAAATACATAGCAATAAATCTGACGCAGTATTTTCCCGAAGGAGCAGGGCGTGGTGTTAGTTCAACATCTTCCGCGACTAGGCTAGGCTAGGCTAGACCTCATTTATCAGTTACTCTTAGTTGTTTAGTATGCAGCGTAGTGCAGTCATCACTGAATTGATCTCGTTTAGTGAGTGCAGCTGCAGTCCATATAGTTTTGCTTTAACGTTGATAGATAAATAAAACAATACACAGTCGAAGTAGTACTAGTACGACGCTCCGCATCCGATATGACAGTAGCCTAGCCTGTAATGTACGTAGTAGGCCTACTGCAGCGCAGCATATACATAGCAGCTGGCTTGCCATTGTCAGATTTATTGCTATGTATTTCATTGAACACGGTGATTGTGCGTGTGTACGTACGTGCATTCGACTCGACTCTACTAAGCTTGACCGAGCGAATCAAATCAATTTCGTTGTATGTTTACCAACAATATCCCACTTCGCGCGAAACAAATTACATGCTGGGAATGGTTGATCAAGCGCGCTGAGCATGCGTAGTTCGTCCAGAAGACTCGCGATTTTTCTAACTTCGTGAGCTTTTGGTGTAATGGGGACACGATTGTCAAACTTTGCGATTTTTAACTTCGCGATTTTTTGTAATGAGACACTGGTAGCATAAAATACATAGAACAGCTAAAATGCTAACACTATTTCATACCAGCAAGCAAACCTCTGGAAGGATAATTAATGCAAGGTTTCATTGTATCGAAAAAGTGGCTTATATGTGTAATAATGCTTGTTGATAACTTCATGGTAATCTCGAAGCTTAGATTATGTACTCTAGAAATGATATTGAGCTGGTAAATCCTAAACAGCAAAATCCACGAACAAAGACTGGATGGTGAGTCGTACTATGATTATTTCTTTTAAATAAAAAATAGGTTCGTAGATGCAAGTGTAGATGTAGATGTAACAAATGTGATTAGAAAGTAATTTGTATTTTGACGTTTCTATCATTTCAGCTGGAGCGAGAGAATGTACGCTTTATGAGTTTTTCGCGTGCATCTTTCCTGCATACGGTAAGCTAAATATCTGAATGTACAATGCTTGGAGATGGTGCGACGAACTAAATAACTTAATTTGATTGAGAGAACACATGGCTGCGTTAGCTCAAGTAACAGATTTTATATAACTCTTATTATATCAAATCCTAGGATGCAAACGGGAATTTGAAGCACACAATGGTACTCTTAAATGAGATTATGTCATCCAAAAACTACATGTTTCCACTCTGCCACTTCCCCCACTCACCTACCACAGCCAATTTTCTAATTTTGTCAATATCTTGTTGAAGACATATTGATTGACATTAATGTTATGTTTTTACCTTTTCATCAGAGGCGTTCACCAGTAACCCTGTGTGCGATTGCCCAGTTGCATGTTACTACCGGAAGTACGACGCCTTGATTTCCTTTTCTTTGTACCCGTCAGAGTTCTGGATAGACCACGAGTGTTCAGACTACCAACTTGAACCTGATTACTTTAGGTAAGAAGGTATTACATTCCATTGTGACACCACAACCATCCATTTCAAATATAAGATATTAACCATTAATGTGCCATTTGTAGTGTTTTTACATATTTTTTTCACCATCACTATACATCAATCTTACAGAGCAACATTTTGTCTGGCTCACAAAGGATTTAAGACCAAATTATTCCAAAGTGTATTCTAGTCTAAACGAAGAAGTATATACTTTAATTTCATTATGGAATCGATTGATATTAGTTGGTTCAGATTTTTCAGCTTTCTGCTGTAAAGCTCATATATTAAATAGATCTGATTGAAAGCTTCATGATCACTATTCTAGTCAGACTCATTATAATGAAATCAATGAATGAGGGTATGATGAAACCACGACAGGCTGATTGATGACGAATGCTATGTCAACAACAACCATGATAGATTCCTTCAGGACATTCAATCTAGCTCTCTTGTGGATTATTTTACCATCAATAAACACAAATCCCATAGAGCAGCATTTTGGCTGGCTCACAAAAGGTAATTCCCAGTGGGATCGCAGTCTTGATGACAGAATTTAACAAAACACCTTCATGGGCTTCATTTCTAACAGATCCAACGTATGCAAATTAACTGTTTACATGGAGGACAAGAGCGTTGAGACCATTACACAGAAAAACGGCTACCCCTTTTTGGAGCTCTTAAGTAAGTATGCATCTTCATTTGTATGTTTTGTGTCGAAGGTATCATATTTTCGTTTTATATTATTTTAAGAACCGTTTGACAGATTTGCTTTCGAACAAATTTGGTTCCTGTATACATATCAATAAAACAATAACTTCCTCCGTTGTTTGGAGTGCGCTAGTGTGTCCGCGCTGTAGTTGAAAAAAAAATCTTGAAAACAGCTATTGTAATACGAAAATAAAACAATTCTGTATCTGTATCCTTTGAATTGACCCATTCATAACCATCTTAATATTAACATCAAACCTGACATTTGAGTTAATGTAACTGCAATTATAAATAATGAGAAGTATTTTTTTTTAAATCAAGGCTTACCGCACAGCACTGGGCCATGCTTAACATAGCAGTACCATTCTTCTGTGTTCCATTCGATTCAATTCTTTACTCATCATTTAACATGAACGATGAATGCAAGGTAGCACAAGATAGCCTATGGCTCGTATCATGTTGGCTTCATTGAGAGTAAATGACAACTACTTTGCTTATCGCATACTTTCGCACCATTGTACTATATTAACCCTTACAGTCACTACAGGTATGAATAATGAGACGAGGTGCGTCGATCTCGTTTAAACAGAGCTGTACCATTGTTCTATCTTAACATTCATCTATGACAACAAGTGCAATTTTAAACACTTACATTGACTTACAACATGTCTTCGTACCAACCGTCATGAGAGAGCTAGTGATGATGAAGCAAGTGAGAAGGAGAATACTGGAACATAGTCCTGATGTCTACAGCTCTTCCCCAAGAAATACAACAACATTTTTGCAACGATAGCTTTCAAAATATCTTATTAATTAGAATAATATTTAAGGATATGAAACTATAGGTTAGTAACTTTGTTTTGTAAACAATCCTATTCGATTTGCTTCAGTTGTCATGGAGAATGGGGATCTTTTGTCAATCGTGTCCGACGTCCCTTTCCCTCAGATTGTTTAAGGGGACGTGTTGTTGTTTGTGTTCACGCTTTATGATCGAAATCATTTAATGTGTTCGTGCACAAATATATCCGGAAGAAAGTGACGGCAAGCTTATCTTTATTTCAATCTGACAACATAGATGATAAGCAAATGAAGTAAAAGAAAATAATATTTCTATGACAGTATGCACACAATATTAATTCATTCGTTAGTTGCCCGACAGTAGTTAATAAAATATTCCATTCATTTCTGTGCCAAGAGCAACCAAGTCTCAGATTTTGAAGAAAATGGACACATGACATGACAGACAAAAACTCCTCATTCTCCATGACCATTGAAGCTAATCAAATAGGGTTAATTGCAAGATGTAGGTAATAAATTATATTTTTCATACCCTGAAAATCTTATATATCACTCTGAATGATTTCATATCTCTAAACTTATCGTTGCGGAAAGTAGCGTTGTAATTTTTATTGGAAAAAGCTGTACATTGCATATCTTTGCCAGGTGACATCGGGGGACTGATAGGCCTGTGGTTAGGAGGAAGCATCTTGACTGTCTTCGAGCTGCTCGACCTATTCAGTCATGCAACGTATGTCTATTCAAGAAACGTACCTCGGCGATAGTGACGGCGTTTTCCCATTAGCATGATAAGGTGAACGCTTTATCCGTCATTGGTGCACTTCTGCACAAGTACTAGATAAAAAAAATATTGACACTTGAAAACTTATTAAAAATCAACTGAAATCAAGCAGCTAAAATTGACACATCATAAACTCGAGGGATGACAATTCTTTTAGAGACAGGTTTTGTGACATTTCATCGATTACTTTTCTTGTAATGATCCTTGGAATATTGAATGAAAATTTAAATTTTTGACAAATTTGGACCTCAAAATTTGTGTGTATGAGATGATTAATTTAAAACACTGACCATTGTGTATTACACCTGGTAATCCACTAACAACTGCCACGACAGTGTACTTAATGATGCATGATGCTTCTGGCTGAAAATAAGTTGCGGTTTGACATGTGTGATGCAGAATGACCACTGTTGTGTTAAAAAGTGTCAACAGTGTTTTTAACACCAAGTACTACAAGCCTTTCCCAAAGACAGGCAGCTTGTCTGTCAAAACGACTAACAGACATCTGGTGACCAGGGTAAAAGTATTGTAAAGCGCTTAAGGGTTATAGTGTTCCATTTTATGTAATTCATATAGATATGTTATATAGAAACTGAATATCATTTTTTTTTTCATTTATCGATGTCTAGAAATGTCTGATTTAGATGCTTTCGATACATGTGATTCGATATCGCAAAAGCACGGCAGTAGACCATGAACAGGAATATTTAATTAGTTTTTTCATATATTTTGACAAATTAAGACTGTATTGTGTACCATCTAATCACATACAATGACGCACAAGTCAAAATCTAATCAAATTAGACATTCAGAAAATGATTGCAAGAATATCAATTAACAACACTTCACTACAGATTGACACAGAAACAGTGTGTAGATTGTAGCTCAGATTATCAGAATCTGTCAAGAAACGTGTTTTTGTTACATAAACAATTTACATATATACAGTACTGTACTCCTTTCTTCATTAGATTGGTCTTATTTTATGAGATATAATATGCAAAGCTAAAAAATAACAATTTCTTTATTTTGTACGGTATTCCATTTTTTTGTTGTTGAAACGTTTGTAAATGATTGGAATGAATTTATGAAGTGTAAATATCTTTTGATCGATATTTACACGGGGTCCAACAGTTCCAAGCTTTGCTTCCTTTTGAACTCCTCAAAAAATACCTTTAATTCATGTAAATTCACTTTGACAGTATGCCATATATCTAGTACAACGTCATTTGAATAATGAAGAAAAGCGAAGGGAGAAGTTCATGGTTAATTAGGAATAATCTATGTATACTTGGTCTGATTTTTTTAATGACAATTTTAATTGACATCTTGAATAATCGTGTTCAAAAATAGTAATAATTATTGATTTAATTAAAACAAAAGTGACACCTTGTGTGCAAACAGATGTCTTCTCTATTGAATATGTACGTATTTATCGTGCGGAAGACGCCTCAATGGCGCTTACAATACTAAACAAACATTTTGTTTTATTTACATTAAGAATGAGATAATTTGCAGACATCCATTCATTAAGTTTTGAGCTTATTGTTTGATCCAATGACGTCATATCTTTACCAGATAGATAGATATTTGTATCATCTGCAAATAATAACAAGTATTGGGAAGTTCATGGGCAGGTCATTTATATAAATGAAAAAATAAGGGTTCCCAGTATAGAGCCCTGGGGCACTCCACATGTGATATATGTATGTTCAGATTGACTCGCGTTCATGTAGAACAATGTGAGGGCAAGCATCTAATTCCATAGTGACTAAATTTAGAGCTTTCTAAAGGCAAAGGTTTTATCAACGTAGTGCATAAGTTCCCAAATTGCATTAGACGTGGAGTGTCATTGTCTAAAACCATATTGACTGTCAGATAATATAAATGACTTCATTCTGTTAACATCTTTCTACTATTTTTCAAAAAATTGCCAGTACAGAGATAGGTATATGATTATTAAAATCATTCGTATGATCTTTTTGTGAACAGGGGTAACACGTCCTGTTTTCAGCTGTTTTGGGATCTTACAAGTTGGCACACGCAACTTGAATATTTGACATATTGGCGCACAAATTAATGAAAATTTATTTGGAGCGTTTAGGTAGGCTTCCGACTAAGTCATTAATTATAAGGCCAACGTTAACAACAAGATCATTCAACGCGTTTGAAATTTCATAATTAGGTGTGATAACCTTATTATGAATTGAAAGCTATTCAGTATGGTTAGATTTTCCAGATGTTTTTCTCCTGTAATATATCGTTTATCGATTTCGAAGTTGATTTGATGTTTTGTTCCACACTATTAAATTTGTGAAAATAATATACAGACTTTGCTTGTCTTAATTTCATTATTACAAAGTTTCGATATGTTTTATAACTTCGTTCTGTATACGAGTTTTGATGCTATATACATTTTAGGTATAACTTTAAGGGAATAATTTTCATAACTCACGACTCATCCACCTTTTTTTATTGCGCTTGTTTCGATATGTTTTTCCTGTACGATATATCTTGGTAAACTTATTAAATATACATTATCTGCATTATTAGGTACATTCCTGTCAGTATTATTAGGTTTTGAATAGAATTAATAAAATGTCTCATCATTAATCAAAAGCTTTTTAAAGGAAAATACATTTTTCTGTTTAGTTATTGTAAGTGATCCAAGAATGGCAAAAGTCGACAGGTGGTCACTTGTGTCAGTAATTACTATTGCAGAGATAACTCTATTATCTATGTTCGTAAATATGTTGTCTAGCAGATCAGCAGATGAGGTTGTGACACGAGGAAGTTGGTTGATTAATGGTTGAAACGAATGGCTGAGCAAGAGGTTTCGAAACATATCAACATTGCTATCTTGCTTGATCTTAAGCATATTTAACTTAAAAACACCCATGAAAATACAATCTTAAGATCTTGTATTCATTCCGTTCAAAAGAATCTTTCATTCATTTCGGAAATTAACTTTGGATTGGCAAGGTGAGCGATATATTACTCCAATGAGATTATTTTTATTTTTACCTTTTTATGAAATCTCAATGGACACATTTCAAGTAAATTATGAATAAATATTAAATCATTTCTTATAAAACCAGAGCAAGTCGACTGTCAGGCAGTCGGGAAATATGCCTCCGCCTCTTTGCTATCTCAATTTAGATATATTCTCAGAAAATGTGAATGTTTGGTGGGCATGCATTGACTTCTGATCTTTGAGAAATTTTACCAAAAATGTCATCAAACTACCCCCATGTTTGGTTGGTATTGCACCATTCGATTTGGATTTATTTTGAAAAATATCACTTTTAAGGCAATTTTAGCTAATTTCTCAACAAAGTTCATTGACCTTTGAACTTTCAGAATTTTACCCAAACTTTCACCAGTGTATACCTCCATGAAGTTATCCATCTCTGTACCATGTTTGGTTAGAATTACACCATTGGATTTGGATTTGGGTTTATGGTGAAAAATATCAATTTTGCTAATTTTCTTTATCTTTGACCTCTGACCTTCCATCAATTTCCCCAAACATGTAACAGTGTATCCCCAAGTAGTGACCCATCTTTTCACTATGTTTGGTTGGAATTGCGCCATTGGATTAAGATTTATTGTGAAAAATAAAAGGTTTGCGGCAGTTTTAAGCCAATTTTGGCTAAGTTAATTGACCTTTGACCTCTGACCTTTCAGGAATTTTACCCAATATGTCATAAGTCTATCCACAAGTAATGGTCCACCTGTGTACCATGTTTAATGATAATTGCATCCTCGGATTTTGATTTCTTGTGAAAAAGGTCAATATTTTTACAATTTTCCACAAAGTTCAATGACCTCTGACCTCTGACCTTTCAGGAATTTGACCAAAAATGTCACCAGTCTAACCCCAAGTACTGATCTATCTCTCTACCATGTTTAATGAGAATTACATCCTTGGATTTGGATTTACTATGAAAAAGGTCGATTTGGGGCAATTTTTCACAGTTCATTGACCTTTGACCAGTGACCTCAATCAGATTTGACCCCAATTTTACACACTTCATTAGTTTCATGGAATACACACATGTACCAATTTTGAAGCAAATCTGGATTATGGCTCTCAAGATATTGCTTAAACGGATTCGAGACGGACGGACGGACGGACGGACGGACGGACAACCCGAAAACATAATGCCTCCGGCCACTTCATGGCGGAGGCCTAAAAACAGATATTTATGGATGTAAAAACCAGTTCCTCCACCTTGCTTTATAATTCTTGGGTTAGTAACAAAAACATAATCCTGCATATTGTAAAGATCTAACAAAGAACCGTATATAGGCCATGTTTCGGTTAAACCAATGATACTAAACTTGTGCTCTAGGGTGTCCAGATATATATGTACATCCTGGTTCTCAAACTTGTTCGAGCTACTTCTTCAGTTGATAAAAGGTAATGAAACACTATAATGTACGTCATTATGACAAAGTTTAAAATTGAAATCCTCAGACATATACATGTCACGTGAATTTCCATTTTCTGAAACAAACGACTGTTTTCATCATTATTGCACATTTCATTCACAGTGTTGGGACCAACAACTGAATAATAGAAATATTAAACAATGACTTGTATATGATCCTCATGTCTATCAAAATGACTGAAAGGAAGTGTGTCACTCATACCCCCCCCCCCCCCCAAAAAAAAAAAAAAAATAAATAAATAAAATATGTAGTTATTACAGTGCTGCTATGTCCAATAGCTGTCGTATTATGACGACAAACAGATAGTCGAGAGTACAGTGTGTACAACAACAAGGTACACTAAGGGGATTATGGCTTTGCATATTACACCCGACATCGAAGTGTTGTCTAGTTGTTTGGTACACTTCTGAGTTTTCCTCAAATGCAAGAACTTAGGAAAAGTTTAGAGAGTGAAGAAATTAGGGAAACACAGAAGAAATTGACAAATAATCATGAAAAGTCATTATTATAGAAATCACTAAGAACAAAACAAATGTACACTATGACAATTTCCCAAGCAGGGAACAGCAGTACATAGTAAGATTTAGGTTCAAGTTTATCACCAATTGATATATATGTACATGTATATAGTATATCGAAGCCAAGTCAAAGAGGAAGGCACTCCTTGATTAACTTACACAAAGTTGTTCAAAGTTTGTTTAAATACTCCTCATCTCCGGAGGAGGCAGGTATGAGTGTAATAATGCGCCCATCGCTACACCACGCTGAATTCACCTTTTCTGAATTTCTTGCTTTGGCTAGTAATGTTTGATTGCGAGGAATCAGGTCTTCAACAATGGGCATCCCTGTCCCTTTCAACTTCCTCCTATCATGCCTATTGAGGATAATTTCTCTCCTTCCCAGTCCACTGACTCCGGTCGACATCCTTCTCTAGATCGAAGGCCACCCCAAGCTAATACCAACGACGATCGAGTCTGTACTCTCTCCTGGCTTTGCGACCCCGCCGAATAGATGATTCGGATGCTTGTCCGCCTAGATGTAGTGATTATATGGCCCTAATTATCCTTGAAAAAATCATTTCGAAGGTAATATATATAAAGAAATGTCAAAAATCATTTCATCTTGAGGAGAAGTGTGTGCTTTTTCATGTGATTTTTTTTGTAAATATTTGTTAATATTCAAAAACAAACGTTATAGCCCCAAATCATATGTGTGGTACTCTCTGAGGTACTCTCTTTAACCTCGCTGACTTAATTCGTTTTATATCTTGCCTTCCTCACTTTTGTCTTTCTTTCACGCCACCCCCACCCCCAGCTCCACCTCTTCTCTCTCGCTCTCTCTCTTTCTCTCTCTCTCACTCTCTCTCTCTCTCTCTCTCTCACACACACACACACGCACACACACTCACTCTAATTCTCTCTCTGTCTCTCTACCCCCCCCCCCCTCTCTCTCTGTCTCTCTGTCTCTCGCGCGCACTCGCTCCATGTTCTTCTCCATTACGTGTCCATAAAACTGTATCGCTGAATTAAGGCCAGCGTGTAGCCACAGAGCTCCATCTTTTATAATATTTACATGCTCCCTGTCGGGGCACAAGACGAAAAAAATCATAAAAACAAACACAAAAATCGATCCATCCTAGCTTTTAGCTTGAGATTCTATTTGAATAAAGATCAGTAAATTCCATAATGGAAATCCATTAGCAATGATTGGCGACGAATACACAAATCAAATCGCGTTCATAAATAGTTGTCCATCGAATGGTGTTCGATAAAAAGTTTACCCTCCTTAGTTAATCTGTAGGAGGAACAAGCAATTTTTACAGCTATGCGAATACTTAAATTCAACATCCTGAACATCGGTTGACTTCGGTTGTTGTGCTGTCACATACACTGGAGACCAGAGCCAGCACGGATCAGATTAAGATTATCCACCTTCAGAGAGAGATTTAAATTATGTGTGCTTTGATGTCATCTTCATTCTCCCATTGTTGCAATGATAACAGAAAAAAATTACTTAGGTCAGCAGAAGTGAGATTTTATCGTCAAATTTATGAACTATTTCATTGATTGATGTGCTGCTGGAATATACTGCAATCATGCCTCTTAAGCGAGTAGATGTAAAATCGTTGGATTCGAACTTTCCGAGCAAAGAGCGGATCTTCGCCATTAGTGACAGGGTGGGTGATGCCTCCAATCTCCCCAGGAAGCTACCGACCTACAGGGATAAGTCGTCTTGGTTCGCCGTGTTCTACCGATCCGTGCCAGACTCCATCGGGGTGGCAGGTATCAGGTATGCCTTCAACCCAAGTGAGGCGAGATATCGAAGGTAATTAAAAATTCTTACTTTAATTTCCCTGTCTTACTGTTCTTGTCATAATTATTATTTACTTTACCCGAGTTTGTTTCGTATCATTGCTGATGATAATTCAGAGCATGCTGTTAAACACCATGAACGTCAAATGTCTTATGTTGTCATATCTTCATTTCTCTATTTTTCTTCCTTCCGCCATTATCATCTTTTGCTACACATTTTTCTTCATCTCATTTTCTCCCCTACCTTTCCTTCTCCTTCGCCTTCTTCATTTGGTAGTTCTCTTTCCTCCTTTTCTTCATTCTTTTTTCCTATTCTCCTGTCTTTGCTTTTTAATTTAGTTTTTACTTGTCTTTTATATCATTTTGTAATGGATGTGCACTGATCAACTATTCGTGTGCTGTGTGTGTTTTTGTTTCACCATTGATACATCGAGTCTTGTTTGGTACATAAAGGGTTATCACATTTGATTGTAGCTCCCCTTTGATTCAAGTCCTAACGCTATTACCATTGATAATGATCTGCTCCTCTTAGGTCCGTATGGTTGATACTGGTGGCAGTCGCTACTTGTATGATGGGCTGGCAGCTGATTGACAGGTGTCAGTTCTATGCATCCAAGCCGAAGCAGGTTGATGTCACTGTCACGTACAGGCAGGAGGTACCCTTTCCCTCCGTCGCCATCTGCAACATCAACGCTTTCCGGTGAGCTCTATTGTGATTCCCATCCCTCTCATAACCTCTATTTCTTCAAACTGTTCTAAATACCCTCCTTCCTCCTACCCTACTACTCCTGGAACTCATATCCCCTCGTTCATATCCTCCGCCTTTATCATGTCCCGAATCCCAACTGCACCTAACCCCCACCCCCCACCCCCACCCCCACCGTTCCCCAACATTCTTCTTGTGTACCCGGCATGGCCAAGGGATCCTCCTGCGCGGTTGCTTTGCTTCCTCGCAGTGACATCACCAACCTTACAGCCCCTCTACCCCTTCCCCTTCCAAATCAAAAGGCCTGTCCTCGCCAATGGGTGAGGAGATGCGTGGCGTGCGATATTGCGGTCTCAGATCTCTAGGCTACATTAATCACTGGATTTGGGACGAGCCGTCCAAAAGTGAACTTGAAAACTAAACATCAATAAGATTCCGTTGGAAATCAGTTTCCAGTCCTAGTATTGTAAGTGAAATGTGTGTGCAGTATTTTAGACAATTGCATTAGGGCTACATTATTTTTGAATCCACTTTCTTTATAATCGACCACCCGGACTTAATTTGTATTTGACCCTACAGTAGCATGATTCTAAATTTATTTGTCTTCGTTTTGTTCTTCATTTTTTTTTTCTCCTGTTTCACGTTCTTCCTTTCTTTCCACACCTTTTTCTTTCGAATTCCCATCATGATTCAATCAATATTCCCCTTTGTCTCCTCCGGCAGGAGGTCGCTAGTGGAGAACACATCATTCGGTGATTTCCTAGAGGAAACATTTACGAGTAATGACAACCCGAATTTTTCCGCTTACCAGCCGTCCTTGCTGTCACAAGGAATGACTCAAATGTACATCGACTATGCACACACACTAGAAGAAACGTTATACAGGTAAGTACCATGTGTGACGTCACATGAGCATATTGTCAAGACAACTGGTTCTAAGCTATATGCGTTTAGCAGACAGCGGTAATCATAGCAGGATCTCTCAATGAGACTGCCCGATACCAGCCCGCTCTACAATGTCATACTAGTGACAGTTTTTACTTGGGTGATGTTGTTTAGAACCAGAAACCTGCACAACAATGGGTATGACGACACCACTTTGGTATTCGTTTGCTGCATACCTCAAACAAACAAAAAACTGCCATAATTGTAAATAGTGAAGTAGCTCGTTTTAGACTCCATCCTCAGACATTCTTGTTTTCGTCCATTCTTATAGAGTAGTGGGTTATTCTCTTTGGCAGTCTGGAAATTTAATGGAGAGGGGGGTTTCAATTTTACCCAAACGTCTCCGACCTCCGACATATCTATTTCGCTTATTTCTCTCCACTGCTGAAGGAAGGCCATCTCATCAGTTTTCCATTTTGAGCTATTTGTGCCATTCGTTTTCATGTCTCCTACTTTGCCTGCCTCATCCTCTGGTGTTAGCTTTGGGGTCCAGACATTTATTTTATGTGTCCATCGAGCATGTCGATCATCTTTCCTCCTGGCCAGATGACCAGTCCACCTCCTCGATTTAATCTCCTGTTATATGTCCTGTACTTAAGGATTCCGTCTCAGATCCGAGTTTCGAACTTTGTCCCTCTTTGTAACACCAATTATTTCCATAGTCCATACCCATTTCGGTTACTCTAAGTTTCCCTCCGGCCTCTGAGTTGTGGTCCATGTTTCTGCTCATGAAGATCATTTTTCCCAAGCATGCCAAGTATATGTAGTTGTTTACCTTTCCTATGCTCTTCCCCTGAACTGGGTTCTTTACCAATGTGTGCTTTACCAAGTATTTACCCACTTATACACCTGAGTGACCTGACATGCCTCGGTGGAGAGCAACAATCTGGATCTTGCTAAAGGACACAAGTGCCAAGGGTGGGCTTGAACCTGGGACATTGAGATTTCCAGTCATAGCTCATAACCACTATACCTTGACATTCTTTGTAGTAATATAATCTGGGAAATGACCAACAGCAACCAATGTGAGAGTATGAAAAGCAATGATCTCATTTCTCATATATCCTTACAGAGCGCGGTGGAACTATGAGGACCTGCTGATTACGAACTTCTCGACTAAAGTTACGGACTGGGGAGTTTGTTTTACCTTCAATGATATCGACTCTGGGTTGCCACCACTGATGGTCAAATCCCCAGGTAAATAATATGTTCCATCTAACAATGCGAGAAAATAAACGACACCGGATTTAAATTTCTGACATGTGTAGCTTCACACGAAATGTAGCTAAACTAGACCAAAGAAAGAGCTAATGTCTCCGAGCTTCAAAGTTGTTGACAGGGCAATTATAATCAATCGTAAGTTAGATAATTTTAAAATGTATCTAAAAACACATGATGGATAAAGTCCCTGCACATATATTTCTGAAACAGTCTCTTATGCGGCTCAGGTTAAATTACTTCATCCACATTCGTATCAATCATATCAATGTCGACATTATCAATATCACTGAATACAAAACATTTTAAATACAAGTTAATATTTGTCTATGTTTAGATACAGCGATTAATTCATGAATATGGATACAACGATCAGTGGAAAATACACAAATTAGATTATTTTAATGATATCATTTGTGAATTAGCGTGAATAGCGAAGGCACGGAGTGCGAACAGTTTTTCACTGGTGCAAGACGATGATATATTTGTTTTATATCCTTCATTGCGATATTTTGATGTCCTAATGATACGTCTAACGTTAGGTATAGACATATATAGAGAGAGAGAGACAGGGTGCCTATTCATTTTTCCCCAACGGAAATTCAAGCTGTCCCTTGGTAGAAACGCAGCGATACAGCTGATATCTTCAAAGCACTCTTCGGCCACCTAACATCATGCAAATATGACGACATATTACTTTCTCAAGGAAGGTTTTCCTGTACAATATACTTTGTCACGTGCATTGCTATTAACCAATCCAAGAGCAGCATAAGCATGTGATAAGGGAAATAATATTCAATGTCTGCTGGTCGAGATACATGTATCACAAATACACACCAAGATAATTAACGTACCCATTAAAAACAATCGACGGGCATTATACTACAGCCTGTCGATCACGTGCCTCCCCACCATGACCTGTCTTTTCTGACCAGGGCAGCGACACGGACTAGATATCATCATGGACGCACAGCAGTGGGAATACTTCCATCAAGCTCATGAACGCAAGAGCGCCGGCTTCCAGGTGCTGCTCTACGACTACGGGTCCGAACCCGTAGTCGAGGAAGGGAGCTTCGCCATTGCCATCGGTATGGACACTCAGGTCGGTGTCGACATCACGGAGGTATGACTACGTGTTCTGACACGATTCGCTTCTTCCACACTTTAACAAAGTAATATAATTAGCACTATTTAGCCCCTAGCTGAGTTGGAAGTGCGGCTAGTAGTGGTAGAATTAGATGTAGCCTAGTAGTAGTAGCACGAGAAGTAGAAGTAGTAGTAGTACTTGTAGAAGGAGTAGTAGTAGAAGTAGTAGTAACAGTAGTAGTACTGAAGCAGCAGCAGTAAATATTCACCGTAGTAGTAGAAATTTAAAGAAGAAGTAGAAGTGGTAATAGAAGTAGTTGTAGTTGTAGTAGTAGTAGTAGTAGTAGTAGTAGTAGCAGCAGTAGTAGTAGTAATAGTAGTAGTAGTAGTAGTAGTAGTAGTAGAAGTAGTAGAACACCAGTGTAACACATTTCGCATTGTATCAGATTAGTTTCTCTTACCTAAACAGCATTCTTTTGTTTTGGTTTTGTAACCAGGATATAACATTAACGCCATTAAGATTATTACAATTTTTATGTTTATTAAAGATAGGAATGAAATTCGTGTCATTCGTGAAATTCTTGTCATCACCATTCTTGTCAGCTTTATTATAACTGAAATGTATCATTTTGATAATGATTACTGTTTTTTTTATTATGTGTTTACATTTTACTTTTAAGTTTTATAACACGGACCCACAAGTCGGCGAGTGCGAGAACAGAACATTAAAGTACTACGACCACTACGGCTATGAAGAGTGCATGAGTGAATGTCAGTCCGACTTCTACCTGGAGCAGTGCCAATGTAACACCTTGGGCATGAAGAGTAAGTCATCCCGTACAGCTATCTATTACTTATTGATAAATCCATAGTTATATCAAAGCTTAGATCATTTACTCTGGAAATTATATTGATCTGGTAAATCCATAACAATAGCCACAAACAAAGACTGGATGTTGAGCCGTACCATGATTATCATTTTTAAATTAAAAAAAGTAATAAAAATTTATAGAGAGGTTCGGAGATTTAAGTATAAGCAACCAAGATGATCTCATTACATGAAAAATGGTGTTTTTTCAATCTCAAAAAGATGAATTTAAAAGGCCTACACGCATTTCACTACGCACTAGCAGGGTACCTCTTATCAGTTATGTATCAAAATTCGGACAGAAAAATTCGGGGTATAAGTAATTTGTATTTTGACGTTTCTATCATTCCAGCTGAAGCGAGAGAATGTACGCTTTATGAGTTCTTCGCGTGCATCAGTCCAGCATACGGTAAGCTAAATATCTGACTGTATAAAATAACTGGAGGTGGTAATTTGATTGTGAACATGATATATAGCTGCGTTATTTTAAGTAAAAAGCAGATTTTACATAACTCTTATTTGATCAAATCGTAGGATTCTTTTCGCAAAGGGAAATTTGAAGCACACGATGGTACTCTAAATGTTTCCACTCTGCCCCCCCCCCTCCTTACCCACCTACCCCAGCCAATCCCCTCATTTTTTTTCCATCTCTTTTTGAAAACAAATTGTTCTACATTAACGTTATGTTTTAACCTTTTTATCAGAGGTGTTCATCAGTAATCCTCTATGCGATTGCCCAGTTGCATGTGACTACCGGAAGTACGACGCCTTGATATCTTCCGCTTTGTACCCGTCAGAGTTCTGGATAGACCACGAGTGTTCAGACTACCATCTTGAACCTGAATACTTTAGGTAAGAAGGTATTACATTCCATTGTGACACCACAAACATCCATTTCAAATATTAGATAGTAACCATTACTGTGCCATTTGTAGAGTTTTTACATATTTTGTTCACCATCAATATACATAAATCTTACAGAGCAACATTTCGTCTGGCTCACAAAGGATTGAAGACCAGATTATTCCAAAGTGTTACTAGTCTAAACGAAGAAGTATATACTTTAATTTCATCATGGAATCGATTGATATTAGTTGGTTCAGATTTTTCAGTTTTCTGCTGTAAAGCTCATATATCAAATAAATTTGATTGAAAGCTTCATGATCACTATTCTAGTCAGACTCAGTATAATGAAATCAATGAATGAGTGTATGTGATGAAATCACGACAGGCTGATTGATGAAGAATGCTATGTCAACAACAACCATGATAGATTCCTTGAAGACATTCAATCTAGCTCACCCTTAACAAGCCGGTTGTGGATTATTTTACCATCAATAAACACAAATCCCATAGAGCAGCATTTTGTCTGCCTCACATCGCAGTGGGATCGCAGTCTTAATGACAGAATTTAACAAAACACTTTCATGGGCTTCATTTCTAACAGATCCAACGTATGCAAATTAACTGTTTACATGGAGGACAAGAGCGTTGAGACCATTACACAGAAAAACGGCTACCCCTTTTTGGAGCTCTTAAGTGAGTATTTGGTCTGCATCTTCATTTGTATGTTTTGTGTTGGATGTATCATGTTTTCGTTTTATATTACTTTAAGAACCGTTTGACAGATTTGCTTTCGAACAAACTTGGTTCCTGTATACGTGTCAATAAAACAAGAAATGTCTTCATTGGTTGGAGTGCACTAGTGTTTCCGCGCTGTATATAAAAAAATCTTGAAAACAGCTATTGTTATACGGAAATAAAAAGATCTGTATCATTTTAATTCCCCCATTCATAACCATCATCATTATTATATCAAACGGGATATTTGCGTTACAGTTACTACAAGTATAAAAGTTTTGGATTTTGACGTCAGGTGGGAGGTGCTCTCCCATATGATGAGTCCAGTACCTTTCGAAAATCTCCATTTTCTCAAAGAGATATGTATCCTTTACTTGATAATGATGCAATTAATACATCATTGGAAATACGTTTATACACACATACTTCTACGAAAAAAACAGAAAAAGACAATTTATGGAATTATTTTGTGCACCACATATGTGACTGCCCAGCTCGAAACCCACAAAAATTAGCCCAAAATGAATTTTCACATTTGACATAGTTTTAAAGAGTAGGTTCCAAGCTTTAAAATGATATTGGGTTCATTCATGCAGACGTTTCAATGAAAATCTTCACACGTGACGTCACAAAATAAAAAAAAATATTAACATTTGAAAATTATTAAAATTCAGTTTCAACTGTCCAACTTAAATCAAGCTTAAATTAACACGTCATAAAGTCAAGGAATGTCAATTATTTTTAGAGACAGGTTTTGTGACATTTCTTCGATTATTTTCGTTGCAATTATCTAATTGTCCAATTTCTTTCGAAAATCTGCATTTTCTCAAAAAGATATGCATCCTTTACTTGTACATTTCATACATCATTAGAAATACGTTTATGCACACATACTTGTGCCAAAAAATCGTTCCGCTGTCAAAAACAACAAAGGGCAATTTATGGATTTATTTTGTATTCCTCGCACATGACGTCACAAAATCAAACCTTTAAAATCAAATAACTTTCTTTTCCTTTGACCGATTTTCGCCAATTTTTTTCTTATATGTTTCTTTCATGTGTCTGCTTTTATTGAAACCAAAATAACTTCAGGGTGAACGATTTCTTTAACATTCATCCACAACAACAACAACAACAACAGTGCTTAACCCTCATATTGGCTCGTACCAACCACCATGAGAGAGAGCTAAACGCTGGTCGAGCAAGTAACAAGAAGAATACTGTGATATAGCCCTAGTATCTACCTTACATATCTTTGCCAGGTGACATCGGGGGACTGATAGGCCTGTGGCTAGGAGGAAGCATCTTGACTGTCTTCGAGCTGCTCGACCTATTCAGTCATGCAACGTATGTCTATTCAAGAAACGTTCCTCGGCGATAGTGACGGCGTTTTCCCATCAGCACGATAAGGTGAACGCTTTATCCGTCATTGGTGCATTTCTGCACGAGTGCTAGGTGTTAAAAAAAAAACTATTGACACTTGAAAAATTATTAAAAAACAGTTTCAACTGAAATCAAGGTGAAATTGACACATCATAAATTCGGGGGGTGTCAATTCTTTTAGAGACAGGTTTTGTGACATTTCATTGATTACTTTTCTTGTAATTGTCCTTGGAATATTTAATGAGATTTTCATTTTTGGACAAATTTTGACCTCAAAATCTGTGTGTATGAGATGATTAAATTAAAACACAACAATGACCATTGTGTATTACACTTGTTAATCCATTAGCAGCTGCCATCACAGTGTAATTAATGATACATGATGCTTCTGGCTGAAAATAAGTTGCGGTTTGACATGTTTAATGCACAATGACCATTGTTGTATTTTAAAGTGTCAACAGGTCTTTTTTAACACCAAGAACTACAAACCTTTCCCATAGAGAGGCAGCTTGTCTGTCACAAAGACTAAGAAACATCTGACGACCAGGGTAAAAGCATTGTAAAGTGCTTAGGGATTATATTGTTTCATTTCATATAATTCATATACAAATATTATGTAGAAACTGAATATCATTATTTTCATATAACCCATCTATGTCTGGAAAATGTTGATTTAGATGCATTCGATATATGTTATACGATATCAGAAAAGCACGGCTGTAGACCATGAACAGGACTATTTGATTAGTTGTTCATGTTTTGTTTTTACAATTTAAGACTATATTGTGTATCATCTATTAACAAGCAATAACGCATCAGTCAAAATTTAAAAAAAATCAAATTAGACATCAGAAAATTATTGCAAGTATATCAATTAATAACACTTCATAACAACAGATTGACACTGTAACAATGTGTAGGTTGTAGCTCAGATTATTAGAATCTGTCAAGAGACGTGCTTTTGTCACTTAAACAATGTACATGTATACAATACTGTATTCCTTTCTTCATTAGATTGGTCTTATTAAATGAGATCTAATATGTAAAGTTAAAAAGTAACGATTTCTTTATGTTGTACAGTATTCGTTTTTTAAGTCGTTTGTAAATGAATGGAATGAATAATGTGTACTTGTAAATAGCTTTGATTCCTTTTGGACTCCTCAAAAATACTTTAAATTCATGTAAATTAACTTTCACAGGATGTCATATATCTAGTACAACGTCAAATGAATAATGGAGAATACCGAAATGGAGAAGTTCATCACGTTCATGGTTACTTACGAATAATGTATGTAAAGTTGGTCTATTTTTTAATGAAAAATGTAATTGTATGATATACTATAAACATCATGACATTGAAAAGTCACTATCATAGTAAAATCACTAAAACAACAAACAAATGTACAGTATGAAAAGTTCCGAAGGAGGAAAAAGTACTACATAATAAATTTTAGATTCAAGTTTATCACCGATTGGTATAGATATATATATATATTATATATATATATATATATATATATATATATATATATATTTATATTGAGGCAAAGTCAGAGAGGAAGGGACTCACTCCTTGATTATCTTACCCAAAGTTGTTAAAAGTTAAAAGTTTGTTTAAA
Organism: Arbacia lixula; assembly: GCA_963669155.1. Classification (NCBI taxonomy): domain Eukaryota; kingdom Metazoa; phylum Echinodermata; class Echinoidea; order Arbacioida; family Arbaciidae; genus Arbacia; species Arbacia lixula. The sequence goes on along the minus strand of OZ022582.1, from coordinate 28,536,422 downwards.
TCTCCCTCATTTCTTATGAGTCTTGTGATTATTCGTGCTCCGAGGGTGAGTATGAGTGCGACAATGCGCCCATCACTAGACCACGCTGAATTCACCTCTTCTGAGTGTCTTGCATTCGCTAGTAGTGTTTGATTGCGAAAGGTCAAGTCTTCAACAAAGACCAGCCCTGTCCCTTTCAGTTTCCTCCTGTTGAGGATGATTTCTTTCGAGTCAGCTTTACGATGATGGACCGCGCTCGCGCTCGCGATTGAGGATGAACTAGTCGCTGGCACCTTTCCAGTCCGATGACTCCGGTCGACATTCTTCTCTAGGTCGAAGCCACCCCAAGCTCCTTCTGACGATATCAACGGCGATCGAGGCTGTACTCTTTCCTGGCTTCGGATGCTTGTCCGCCTGGAGTATTGCTCTATTGCATTGACGGGATTTGGAGATTTAGTGATTATGGCCCTTATTTTGCTTGGACAAATCATTTCGAAAGTCAAATTTATCACAAACTGTTAACGATAATTTCACCTTTTATTATTTTTAACATAAAGAAGCAAAAGTTATGGCCCCAAGTCATATATTTGTGCTACTCTCTGTGGTACTCTCTCTCTCTCTCCCTCTTTGTCTCGCTGTCTTAATTCTTTGTGTCTCTTTTCCTCCCTATTTTTGACCCTCTTTCACTCAACTCTCCCCCCCCCCCTCTCTCTCGCTCTCTCTCTCTCTCTCTCTTCCTGTCTTTGTGTTCCTACCCCCTCTCCCTCGCGCGCGCTAGTTCCATATTCTCCATAGTATCGGTGAGTATAGACCACTGCAGTCACAGAGCTCCATATTGATGATATGTTCAAGCTCCCTGTTGGGGCACAAGACTATTGGCCAATTACGATGTCGCAGTTACCATTATTACGTCACAAACACAAATATCGATCCATCCGAGCTTTCAGCGTGAGGTTCTATTTGAATAAAGATCAGTGACATCCATTAGCAATGATTGGTGACGGATATACAACACCTACATTAATGAAATTGCGCGTTCATAATTAGTTGTCCATCGAATGATGTCTAATGGACAGTTGACCATCCTTAGTTAATCTTTAGAAGGAGCAGACAATTTCACAGCTAGCACGGACCGGATTAACATTATTCCACCTTCAGAGAGAGAGATTGCAATCATGTGTGTTTTGATGTCATCTTCATACTCCCCTTGTCCCAATGATAACAGAAAAAAACCTGACATTGATAGTTCAGCAGAAGTGAGATTTTATTGTCGAATCTGTTAGCTTTTTCATTGATTCACATGCTAGCGGGAAATACTGCAATCATGCCTCTTAAGCAAGTAGATGTAAAATCATTGGATTCGAACTTTCCGAGCAAAGAGCGAATCTTCGCCATTAGTGAGAGTATGGGTGATGCCTCCAATCTCCCCAGGAAGCTACCGACCTACAGGGATAAGTCGTCTTGGTTCGCCGTGTTCTACCGATCCGTGCCAGACTCCATCGGGGTGGCAGGTATCAGGTATGCCTTCAACCCAAGTGAGGCGAGATATCGAAGGTAATTAGAGATTCTTACTTTACTTTCCCTGTCTTACTGCTCTTGTCATAATTATTACCACTTTACCCGATTTTGTTTCGTGTCATTGCTGATGAGGATTCAGAGCATGTTGTTAAACACCACCAACGTCATATGTCTTATATTGTCATATCTTCATTTGTCTATTTCTCTTTCTTCCACCATTATCATCTTTTGCTACACATTTTTCTTCATGCCATTTTCTCCCCTCCCTTTCCTTCTCCTTCGCCTTCTTCATTTGGTAGTTCTCTTTCCTTTCTTTCTTCATTCATTTCTTTCTATTCTCCTGTCTATGCTTTTTAATTTAGTGTTTACTTGTCTTTTATATCATTTTGTAATGGATGTGCACTGATTAACTATTCGTGTGCTGTGTGTGTGTTTTTTCACCATTGATACATCGAGTCTTGTTTGGTACATAAAGGGTTATCACATTTGATTGTAGCTACCCTTTATTTCAAGTCCTAACGCTATTACCATTGATAATGATCTGCTCCTCTTAGGTCCGTATGGTTGATACTGGTGGCAGTCGCTACTTGTATGATGGGCTGGCAGCTGATTGACAGGTGTCAGTTCTATGCATCCAAGCCGAAGCAGGTTGATGTCACTGTCACGTACAGACAGGAGGTACCCTTTCCCTCCGTCGCCATCTGCAACATCAACGCTTTCCGGTGAGCTCTATTGTGTTTCCCATCCCTCTCATAACCTCTATTTCTTCAATCCAAACTAAATACCCTCCTTCCTCCTACCCTACTCCTCCTGGAACTCATATCAACTCGTTCATATCCTCCGCCTTCATCATTTCCCGATTCCCAATTGCACCTTAACCTCTCCCATCCCTTCCCCAACATTCATCGTGTGTACCTGGCATAGCCAAGGGGTATGGTACACTCCAATGAAAATCCTAGGAGGGGGAGGGGCTCAGCCCCTCCTACCTCTCCTCCCGTTCGCTTGCCTTGCCTTGACATCGCCAACCTCACCGCCCCCCCCCCCCCCATCCCAAATCAAAAGGTCTACGCCACTGGGTGCGGAGATGCGTGGTGTCCGGTACTGCGGTCTCAGATCTCTAGGCTACATTAATCACTGCATTTTGGACGGCTCGTCAAAAAATGAACTTTAAAACTAAAAGTCAATAAATTTCCGTTAAAAGTCAGTTTCCCGTTCTATTATTGTGAGTACAGTGTGTATGCTGTATTTTAGACAATTTCATTTGTGCAACATTATCTCTGAGTTCATTTTTTTCTATAATCGACCACACGGACTTAACTTGTATTTGGCCCTACATTAACATAATTCTGATTTTCTTTGTCTCCTTTTTCTTTTTCACTTTGTTGTTTTCTTCATGCTTCAATCAATATTTCCCTTTGTCTTCTCTGACAGGAGGTCGCTAGTGGAGAACACACCATTCGGTGATTTCCTAGACGGAACATTTACAAGTAATAACAACACGAATTTTTCCGCTGACCAGCTGTCCTTGCTATCGCAAGAGATGACGCAACTGTATATTGATTATGCACACACACTAGAAGAAACTATATACAGGTAAGACAGAAAGTACTGCTGTGTGACGTCACATTGTTCTAAACTATATGGGTTTAGCAGACAGCGGTGATCATAGCAGGATCTCTCAATGAGAGTGCCCCACACTTACCCGCTCGACAATGTCGTACTAGTGACTGTTTCACTTGAGTGATGTTGTTTAGAACCAGACATCTGCATTATCACGAATATGACGACACCATTTCGGTACTCGCTTGCACCCCAACAGCTCTTTCCAAAAAAAAACGTGCCATAATTGTATATAGTAAAGTATCTCGTTTTATACTCAAACCTCGTACATTCTTGTTTTCGTTCCTTGTTATGGTGAAGTGATCCTTTCCCTTTGGCAGTCCGGAAATTGAATTGAGAGTGATGTTACAATGTTAGCCAAACATACATATGTGCACCATCTCCACTCACTAGCGGGGGGATGTATTCCTTGGTCGCTGTACAATATTGGTGCTAGGCTCAACCACATGATCGTCCACCTCCTACCAGTTACCCATTTATACGCCAGGCATGCCTGGGTGGAGAGCAGCAATGTGGATAAAGTATCTTGCTGAAGGACACAAGTGCCAAAGGTGGGCTTGAACCTGGGACTTTGAGATCTCCAGTCACAATTTGCAACCACTACACCATGACATTCCTTGTACTAATGTACAATCTGGGCATTAACCAACAGATTGAACTTGACCGATGACCGCTGAAGAGTGAAGACGTGTCTACGCACGAGCTCCCAGTTAGCACGTGAAAACCTATTCAACTGAAATTTACAGTATGCCGAACCTAAGAAGCGGAGCCGCACAAAAGGCCATGGCCGAAACTTCGGGGACACAAACCGACACATCTAGTGCATCGGATGAACTTTCATTGGACTTCGAAAATTATGTCAGAAGGGGCATTGCAGATATAAAATCTATGTGTGCAGGATTTGAGAAAGCTCTGGATTTCTTAGGTGACAGAACTGAAAAGCTAGAGAAGCGAATGTCTCCACTAGAGAAGAAAGTAAAGGAATTAGAGATTGCTACCCAACAAAACACCCAAGCCCTAGAGAAGTCGGTGCTGGCAGAGAACAAGCTTGAAAGGTTTTCTCGCAGGAACAATTTAAGAGTGGTAGGATTGCCTATGTCTCACCAGGAGAAAGGAATGGAAGTAGCCACATCTTTCCTCGAGAAATTCTTCGACATGCAATCCCCTCGAATCGAGAGAGCGCATCGTGACGGCCGGAAAGTTGGAAATAAGCCACGCCATCTACTTATCAAGATGTTGTCGTATCAGGATAAGCGCTTCATGCTTTCGCAGCAGCGGAAGAAATTGGAGCAACACCCTTTCTACATCATCGACGATTTGTCAGCGATGGATAGAGCAGAAAAGAAAAAATGGCAAAAAGATGTGCAGGAATCATTTAACGCGGGGAAGCGACACTACTTCTCTGCTGGAAAATGGCGTGATAGCAGCGGTAATCTGGCTTGGTTCTACGATAAGCAGCGTGCAGCTACCCCACAAGTACAAGCAACACTTGTTGTTGATGACCACAGCCACACCCAACAAGAAGATGGCCAGCAGGTACATCTCGACAAAACGAAGCCTTCGACTTCGAGCGCTCGCCAGATTACAGCAGAGATTCATGCTGAGCCAACCCAAGTTCAGTGAGAGTGAAAAGGATTACTGTAGTGAGTAGAAAAATCACCATAAAACTTGGATAAACATTATGGCATCCTATGTTGTATGCAGAATGAATACATGTGCTGACTGGGAGTCACATGTCATCGTTAATAAGACTTTATTTTGCCTGTGAGACGTGAATTTTGCTTCTTTTCATGACAATTTATAAATACTCCAAAGGACAGGCGAGAACACGTTTACCAAGCTACATTTCGAAAGATTCGAATGAAGTCTTTATGTTAAGCAGTCATGCTCTTTTATACATCTTGACATTTATTTTACATATCATATGTGTCGAATGTGATAAACATGCGTATAGAGTTTTTTTGACGGAATATATTGCTGAGGTTAGTTTATATATAGGTTCCAAACAATTGTCTCCAATATTTTTTCATGGATACATTTGCTCATTGCAGTTAGCATGGTTACATGCAAGTCAGGTTAAATATTGTATCCAACAGTGTCTATTACAAGTAGCAACAACATGGATATCGCAATACTATCTCTTTAATTTATACTTCAAAACAATATTGATTCATGATGTGAAATGCTTTTATTTCAAAGGAATGGATAGTAATACATGTACTTCAATGATTCATTCATACCTGGAATACAGTAGCTTTGTCCCAATGTACCTTACAAGTCGGTTTTCAGACGGTCAATGTTTTGTACGATGTTTGAAGTTAAAAGCAAGGGAGATTGAGAAAGCTTATATCTGCCATTTCAAATATTTTTTAAAGTCATGGTTGCAAATAATGTTGATATTACTCTTCCAGAGTCAGGGCTCAAAATCTCAATGTCTTATTCTATGCTAGAAATCACAAATATAATGGAGAAGTCTCAAAATACCTGTTCAAGGCTTTCATTGAAATCATGCATTTCAGCCATATTCAAAGTTTTTCTTCAAAATGTGAATTCTCTATATTTTGAAAAGATTGAGGGTAGCAATTTGTTAGAAAAAATGTACTTAAAAGGGTATGATTGTGAAATGGCAACCAGAACAACATATTTTTTTAAGTTGTCCAGAATTTTCGAAGTGAAAATTTTGACTCTAGGAATACACTTTTCTGTACACAACCATGTTCTAGTATACATTGGAATACGGGTATCCCTACATTATGCAAGGAAATTTGGCTGTAGCCATTTCCAATGCACTGGTATGCATGCCTGGTTGTTGAACGTTAAAGCTGCCTTTGTTATGCATGGTCCTCGTGAAATTGACACTCTGAAATATTTGGAGCCCCGGAACATCTGTGTTAACATGCGTTGCTACCGCACTCAATTCAAAATGAATCAAGTGAATTATCCAACCACTCTCTTTTATGATGGATTTTGTATGGATGACTTCATTGTTCTGTTTCCATTCGTTGCCTGTAGCTTCTTACTAGTGATTCTATGTTAAGCAGTCATGCTCTTTTATACATCATGATATTTCTTTTCCATATCATATGTGTTGAATGTGATAAACATGCATATAAAGATTTTTTGACGGAGCATGTTGCTGAGGTTAGTTCATATATAGGTTACAAACAATTGTCTCCAATATTTTTTCATGGATACGTTTGCTCATTGCAGTTAGCATGGTTACATGCAAGTCAGGTTAAATATTATGTCCAATAGTGGATATTACAAGCAGCAACAACAGAGATATCTCAATACTATCTCTTTGATTTATACTTCCAAACAATATTGATTCCTGATGTGAAATGTTTTTATTCCAAAGGAATGGATAGTAATACATGTACTTCAATTATTCATTCACACCTAGAATACATTAGCTTTGTCCCAATGTACTTTACAAGTCGGTTTTCAGACGGTCAATGTTTTGTTCGATGTTTGGAGTTAAAAGCAAAAAAGATTGAGAAAGCTTATATCTGCCATTTCAAATATTTTTTAAAGTCATGGTTGCAAATAATGTTGATATTACTCTTCCAGAGTCAGGGCTCAAAATCTCAATGTCTTATTCTATGGTGGGAATCAGAAACAAATATCATGGAGAAAAAGTTGTACAGAATTGTTGAAGTGAAAATGCTGACTCTTGGAATAATCATACACTTGTCTGTACACAACCATGTTCTAGTATGTACAAATAGAATACGTGTATCCATACATTATGCAAGGAAATTTGGCTGTAGCCATTTCCAATGCACTGGTATGCATGCCTGGTTGTTGAACGTTAAAGCTGCCTTTGTTATGCATGGTCCTCGTGAAATTGACACTCTGAAATATTTGAAGCCGCGAAACATCTGTGTTAGCATGCGTTGCTACCTTACTCAATTTAAAATGAATCAAGTGAATTATCCAAGCACTCTCCTTTATGATGGATTTTGTATGGGTGTATTCATCGTCTTGTTGTCATTTGTTGACTATAGCTATTTACTAACGATTCTATGACTGTGAAAGTATTATCTTTTAACTGCCGTGGACTGGGAAATGCTACAAAGCGAGGAGACATCCTTGCATACATTAACCAACAGCAACCAATGTGAGAATATATGAAAAGCAAAGATCTCATTTCTCATATATAATTTCAGAGCGCGGTGGAACTATGAGGACCTACTGATTACGAACTTCTCGACTAAAGTCACGGACTGGGGAGTTTGTTTTACCTTCAATGATATCGACTCTGGGTTGCCACCACTGATGGTCAAATCCCCAGGTAAATGATATATTCCATCTAACAATGCGAGAAAATAAACGCCACCGGATTTAAATTTCTTACATGTGTAGCTTCACACGAAATGTAGCTAAACTAGACCAAAGAAAGAGCTAATGTCTCCGAGCTTCAAAGTTGTTGACAGGGCAGTTGTAATCAATCGTAAGTTAGATCAGTTTAAAATGTATCTGAAAGCAAAGGACGAATAAAGTCTCTGTACATTTGTTTCTGAAACATCTCTTATGCTGCTCAGGTTGAATTATTACTCCGTCGGTAGGAACGCAGCGAGACTTGACCGAGCGCGCAAATCGCGGACCTAAACATCATGCGAAGTTGTGACGACATAATACTCTCTTAGCGAAGGTCTTCTAGTAGAAATATAAGTTGTCACGTGCACTGCTCTTAACCAATCCAAGAGCAGTATCGTTGTCATGAGGGAAATAATATTCATTTTCTTCTGGTCGAGATGTATGTATGGCATATCCACACCATGATAATTGGGTTACCAATTAAAATCATTTACCGGGCATTATAATACAGCTTGTCGATCACGTGCCTCCCGACCATGTACCTGTCTTTTCTGACCAGGGCAGCGACACGGACTAGATATCATCATGGACGCACAGCAGTGGGAATACTTCCATCAAGCCCATGAACGCAGGAGTGCCGGCTTCCAGGTGCTGCTCTACGACTACGGGTCCGAACCCGTAGTCGAGGAAGGGAGCTTTGCCATTGCCATCGGTATGGACACTCAGGTCGGTGTCGACATCACGGAGGTACGACCACGCGTTCTGATTCCAAACGCACGAAGCGCTTATTCCACACTCTAACAAAATGATATAACTTATTAGTACTTCTTAGCACATAACTGAGTGGAAAGTGCCACTAGCAGTGATGAAATTAGAAGCAGTACTAGTAGTAGTAGTAGCAGCAGCAGCAGTAGCAGTAGCAGTAGTGGTAGCAGTATTACAATCAGTAGTAGTTCTGAAGCACCAGCAGGAGTATTAGAATCAGTAGTAGTAGAAGTACCAGTAGTAGTAGTAGTAGAAGTAGTAGTAGTAGTAGTAGTAGTAGTAGTAGTAGTAGTAGTAGGACATTAGTGTAAAACATATTGCATTGTGACAGTTTAATTTCTCTGACCTATACAATCTTCTTGTGTGTTGGTTTTGCAGCCCGGATATAACAAAGTCATTTTCCTGGTGCCGGGAAGTTTGTTATAATACGAATGCTGCTGCTATGTTGTATCACACCTGCAGACAGCGGCGCACGAACACGAAAGGTCGTGATCTTTTTAGATTCCTTGTTGACCATACATTGTGAAACAAATGATTATCACTAGCGATTATATCCCCAATGAGTAACATATTTAGCATTACGATAACTGTTATTCATTGCGCTATTAAGGTTATTACAATTAATATTATTAATGATAGGAATGAAATTAGTGTAATTGTTAATATCACCATTGTCATTATTTTTTATCATAACGAATGTGTATAACTTTGGTGATTATTATTATTTGTTTGTATTTGACGTTAAAGTTTTATAACACGGACCCACAAGTCGGCGAGTGCGAGAACAGAACATTAAAGTACTACGACCACTACGGCTATGAAGAGTGTGTGAGTGAATGTCAGTCCGACTTCTACCTGGAGCAGTGCCAATGTAACACCTTGGGCATGAAGAGTAAGTCATCCCGTAGAGCTATCTATTACGGATTGATAACTCCATGGTTATATCGGAGCTTAGATCATTTACTCTGGAAATTATATTGATCTGGTAAATCCTTAACAACAAAATCTACGAACAAAGACTGGATTTTGAGCCGTATTATAATTACTTCATTTAAGTAACAAAGAAATATATGTGTTTGTATTTACAGCATGGAGGTTCGTAGATGTAAGTACAAGCAATACAGTATTTATGGTCTCAAAAATCAAAAATTGATAGGCATACTCATTTCACTACGCACTATCAAGGTACCAGTTGTCAGTTATGTATCTAAATTCGGACAGCAATAAAGCAATGCATGTAACAAATATGATCAGAAAAATCGGGGTAAAGGTAATTTGTATTTTGACGTTTATATCATTCCAGCTGGAGCGAGAGAATGTACGCTTCATGAGTTTTTCGAGTGCATCGGTCCAGCATACGGTAAGCTAAATATCTGAGTGTGTATTATTACCGGAGGTGGTGCGACGAACTAAACAAGTTAATTTGATTGAGAGCATGATACATAGCTGCGCCAGTTTAAGTGAAAAAGCAGATTTTATATCACTGTTATTGGATAAAAAAAAAAGTTGGAATTGAAGCACACTATGGTACTCTGAAGTGAAATTTAATCACCCGATAACTAAATGTTTCCACTCTGCCCCGAACCCCCAATTTCCCCCCGCCCCCATCCAATCTCCTCATTATTTTCCATCTATTTTTGAAAACAAATTGATCTACATTAATGTTATTTTTTTACCTTTTTATCAGAGGCGTTCATCAGTAACCCTGTGTGCGATTGCCCAGTTGCATGTGACTACCGGAAGTACGACGCCTTGATTTCCTCTTCTTTGTACCCGTCAGAGTTCTGGATAGACCGAGAGTGTTCAGACTACAAACGAGCACCTGATTACTATAGGTAGGAGGAATTACATTCTATTTCGACGTCACAATCATCCATCTCAAATATAAGATAGTGCCAATAGTGTAATCATTAATGTTCCACTTGTGGATTTTTTTTTTCACCATCACTATACATCAATCTTACAGAGCAACATTTCGTCTGGCTCACAAAGGAGTAAAGACCAGATTATTCTAAAATGTATTCTAGTCTAATCGAAGAAGTGTATACTTTGATTTCATCATGGAATCGATTGATATTACATTTGTATTTGGTTTCAGCTTTCTGCTGTAAAGCTCATGATTAAAAGCTTCATGATCATTAATCTAGTCAGACTCATTATAATGAAATCAATGAATGAGTGTGTGATGAAACCACGACATGCAGGCTGATTGACAACAACAACCATAAAAAGTTCCATGAAGACATTCAATCTAGCTCACCCTTAACAAGCCACTTGTGGATTATTTTACCATCAATAAACACAAATCCCAAAGAGCAGCATTTTGTCTGGCTCACAAAATGTAATTCCCAGTGGGATCGCAGTCTTGATGACAGAATTTAACAAAACACTTTCACGGGTTTCATTTCTAACAGATCCAACGTATGCAAATTAACTGTTTACATGGAGGACAAGAGCGTTGAGACCATTACACAGAAAAACGGCTACCCCTTTTTGGAGCTCTTAAGTAAGTATTCATCTTCATTTGTATGTTTTGTGTCGAAGGTATCATATTTTCGTTTTATAATACTATAAGAACCGTTTGACAGATTTTCTTTCGAACAAACTTGGTTCCTGTATACATGTCAATAAAACAATGTTCCTTCATTGTTCGGAGTGCGCTAGTGTGTCCACGCTGAAGATAAAAAAAGAAAAACATCTTGAAAACAGCTAATGTAATACGAAAATAATATAATGCAAAATATTGCATCTGTATCCTTTAAATTGCCCCATTCCTAACCATCATCGTGTTAATATCAAACCTGACATTTGAGTTACAGTAACTACAATTACAAATAATGAGAAGTATTTTTTTTTTAGATCAGATATTACCGCACAGTACTGGGCCATGCTTAACGTAGCAGTACCATTCTACTGTGTTCCATTCAATTCAATTCTTTATTCATCATTTAACATGAACGATGAATGCAAGGTAGCACAAGAAGGCCGATGGCTCGTATCATGTTGGCTTCATTGAGAGTAAATGACAACTACTTTGCTTATTGCATACCTTCGCACCATTATACTATATTAACCCTTACAGTTACTACAGATATGAATAATGAGACGAGGTGCGTCGATCTCGTTTAAACAGAGCTGTACCATTGTTCTTTCTTAACATTCATCTATGACAACAACTGCAATTTTTAACCCTTACATTGGCTAATTACATGCCTTCGTACCACCCGTAATGAGAGAGCTAACGCTGGTCGAGCAAGTGAGAAGAGGAGTGCTGTAATATAGCCGTGATATCTACAGCCTTTCCCCAAAAAATACGGCACCCTCGCAACGATACCTTTCAAAATATTGTATTAATCAAATGATATTGAAGGGTATATAACTATAGGTTATTAACTTTGTTTTGTAAACATTCCTATTCGATTTGCTCCAGTTGTCATGGAGAATGGGGATCTTTTGTCAATCGTGTCCGATGTCCCTTTCCTTCAGATTGTTTAAGGAGACGTGTTATTGTTTGTGTTCACACTTTATGATCGAAATCATTTAATGTGTTCGTGCACAAATATATCCGGAAGAAAGTGACGGCAAGCTTATCTTTATTTCAATCTGATAACATAGATAATAAACAAATGAAGTAAAAGAAAATAATATTTCTATGACAGTAATATTAATTCATTCGTTAGTTGCCCGACAGTTGTTAATAAAGTATTCCATTCATTTCCGTGCCAAGAGCATTCAAGTGTCAGATTTGGAAGAAATGAATACATTACACGACTGACAAAAGATCCTCATTGTCCATGGCCATTGAAGCTAATAAAATAGGGTAAATTGCAAGATGTAGGTAACAAATCAATTTTTCATTCCCTGAAAATCTGAAATATCACTCTGAATTATGAATTATGTCAACTGTGTCTGAATTATGTCTGAATTATGTCAACTTATCGTTGCGGAAAGTACCGTTGTGATTTTTATTGAAAAAAGCTGTACATTGCATATCTTTGCCAGGTGATATTGGGGGACTGATAGGCCTGTGGCTAGGAGGAAGCATCTTGACTGTCTTCGAGCTGCTCGACCTATTCAGTCATGCAACGTATGTCTATTCAAGAAACGTACCTCGGCGATAGTGACGGCGTTTTCCCATTAGAATGATAAGGTGAACGCTCTGTCCGTCATTGGTGCATTTCTGCACTTGGTGATCAAAAAACTATTGACACTTTTGAAAAATGATTAAAAAATAGGTTCAACTCAAATCAAGCTGAAATTGACACATCATAAAGTGAAGATATGTCAATTCATTTAGAGACAGATTTTGTGATATTTCATTAATTAATCGTATTAATCTGTGAATATTCAATGAGCATTTCACTTTTGGACCAATTCGGATCTGAAAATGTGTGTGTGTGTCAGATAATCAATTTAGAACACAACAATGGTCATTGTGCATCAGACATGCCAACCCGCACCTTCTTTTCTGCCAGAAGCATTATGCATTGTTAACGACACTGTGATGGCAGTTGCTAGTGGATTAACAGTTGTGGCTCCGGTTTACACCTTCTGCAATAGTAAGGATAGCGTGTTTCTTCCTAATTCCAACAAACAAGTCACAAAAAATTGGAACTGAATGGATTCCAACCGTTATTCACCACTTACCGGGCAGCTATCATTAATGCTACTCGGTGTAAGCCGAAATCTATGTTCGAAATTAAATCATAAAATGAAGCCCTTGTACTTGAATCATAATTGTGCTCATGTTGATTTATCCTTTCTCTGGTTTATTCATGCTGTGGATGTATTGAGGCTCGTATTCTGAACGGCGGTTCAGAACAGACTCCAAATGAAACAACAACAAACTTCATAATTGATTCATGTAATAGACTTTGCCCCCCCCCCCCTATATAGTATATAGAGTTTGTCCACGTAGTAAATAGAGTGAAGAAATGAAATCACTCATTGATGTGATTCTGTGATGGAAATAAATGGTTTGATGACAGCATCAGATTATTTCCCCCTATAAAGGTAAACTACGTTTAGTATATGGTCTAGTTAGCCTCCGTTGTGAAAACGGGCCTAAATGTTTTAACCCGTCTGCGCCTAATCTATCCCCGTCCCGTGAAGTTCGCACATGTATCAAACGGTTTCTAAGCTAAGAGTTAACTTGATATCCTCATGTTTCATTCATTCATTCATTTCTTTCCCCCTTGTACTGTCTTGATATATCATATGTAAATAATTATGTCACGTTTAACATCATGAGGTTATCTTTATTGCAACAGTCTATAAAAACCTCATTACTGCTCTTTACTTTTTTTCTCAAAATCATCTACTTTAATACGAAGTTATGTTATACTACATTTGAACAGTACTTGTATATGTTTATCATGTTGACGAATGATACATACGAGAGGCTAAACATTAATTCGAAAAACTACCAAGCTAGTCTCTACACCGATATTTGGTAGTCCTGTATTTCACACATTTCATCTACGAAATCATGAATATAATAAAGGGTTGTGTAAAGTGTACATTCAGTATGTGTCAGTGCACTTGTTTATGTGCGTATGTATCATGTGAGTTTGTATTTATGTGCGTTTTATGTGCATTTGTGTATATTTGTACTAGGTGTTAAAATAATCTTTTGACACTTTTGAAGAAAAAAATACTTGTGGACAAGTATAAGGTGGTCTGTATTTGCACATTCATGCACATACATGGGACATGGGACAAATTTTAGGGCTAAATTAGACATGAAATCACATCTACACGTCATATTCTTTCAGACTACTAAAAGAATTGAGGGTCACCAGCCATTCTGAGGAGCTATGGCCGATTGAAGGTAGTCAGGTTTTTTGCAATATTTGAACACAAAAACGAATTGATGCACGCGCACACTTTCAAATTTGACGCATCCGCACGAACTTAATATTGCATGAACATGGCTCAAAATGACAGGATTCGATGTATGTAATATCGAAAACATCAATTCAGTGGAAAACCGGAATTTTAACGTTGCGTTTGCGTTACGCACTTAAAAACGAGTGAACGCGCGCGCTGTTGCGGACATTTTTTTAACAAATGTAAAACAATTCTGAGTTGATTTGGAGTATTTTTAAATTTTGCGAGCTCGTTAAATTTCATTAGGTATTGATGATCAGTTCTGGAGATATATGAAGCACCAGATCTTCATTAAGATTTCTGGTTGATGACGCGAAGGTCATTCTATGACCTTGAAAAAGTTGCATTGACTAGTTCACATGTATACCTATATATTTGATAAAACATGACACATGCATTGTTCAGATATAGATGTCACAAAAAAGTGGGGGAATTACGATAGACCACCTAATAAATCAAAAATCCAATCAAGCTAACGTTGGAACATCATAAGAGTGGAGCGATGTACATTTCTTAAAGGCAGGTTTTGTGACATTTCTTCAATTATCAGTCTTGTAATAATCCATGGGATATCTAATAAGTTTTTCACTTTTGAACAATTTGTGTGTATCAGATAATTAAATTCAGAATACAATAATGACAATTGTGCATCACAACTGGCAATCCGCTAGCAACTACTATCACAGTGTCATTAACAATACATGATGCTTCTGGCAGGAAAGAAGTGGTAGCTTGACATGTGTGATGCATAATGGCCATCGCTGAGTTTTGAATAAACTATCTAGTACACAAACATTAATCCAAATTTGTCCCGAAGTGAAAATCGTATTCAATATTCCAGGGAATGAGAGGATAATTACAGGAAAAGTAATTGATAGAATGTCACACAACCTACTCCTAAAAAAATGACATCCCTCAACTTAATGATGTGTCAATTTCAAGATGCTTTGAGATAAAACTTATTTTCAAAAGTGTAAACAATTTTTCTTAACACCTTTTACCTTTTTACCTTTTTTACCGCAAGTAATGAAATCTCATGCATCAGTCGACTCACAGTTTAGACTAAGGACTGTGTATGCATTGATGATGTTAATCAAATATATTGTTAAATTGAGGCTAGGAATGAAATATTAGTATCAGCGTTCTCTTTCTCTCCCATTGTAGTATTATCCATTCCTCATGTTGATCCAACATCTGTTCAGATATGTTGAATGAATGTTGGGAATGTAGATCAGTGATCGCGCCCTCAATTGATTCAGCTCTGACAGACCCATTGCGACCTGAGGATTTACGATACTTGAGAGCAAACGCGATACAAGCTTTACAATGGCGTGAAATGATGACGAGCTATGGACGTGCCATGCTAATATTCCATTTTCGTAACGTATTCTCCCCCCCCCCCCCCCCCTCCCCTCTAAATGCCTGGTGACGCGTTAACACATCCACTTGTATTTCGTGATTCAGTTTGAATGGTTTGAACGCACTATGAGTTGTAGCTACTCTTGTATAACTTTGAAGTTTACCACAAGTAAAATTTCGTTTGAACGACGTGAATCAAATTTGCATACATAACAAAAATGATTTATTCTTATCACCGTTTTGTCTCGGCTGCAAACGTTAGGTCGTCAAACATCATGTCGCACATGCTAAAATACAACTTCCAGTAGCTGCCAGCACATCATGTTTCTAGCTGATAAGGTGGATTCACATGTGTGATGCACGATGGCATTGTTGTGTTCTGAATCAATCATGTGATGCTCTTTTCGTCCCTGATTTTACAAAAGCAGCAAATGCACTTAAATATTTATACGCTTATCAAAAGAATATCAATTGACCTGGTATCAACCTGCTTTGCACAAGATTGACATCGGTTTACTTGATGCTGTGTGAATTATAGCTTCATTTGAGTTGCTAGTTTGTAGTTATAATTTGTCAAAAATGTCGAATGTTTTTGAACACCTAGTAATCTAGAAATGACAGGAGAGAAGGGTAGAGGAAGGAAATGGATCAGTAGATCGTTGTCGTTATGCATGCAAATTTAATGCTAGTTTTTCACCCCGAATATGGTATGTTCAAATCTTGTCCGAGGTTTGTCGAGTAGCAACAACTAATAGATTCACTGTGCGTTCCACCCATTGTAACTGAATCATGAAAAACAGGTGAATGTAAGAGAACACATTACTTTTCGGCTGTGTCGAGCAGGGATGGGTTTTAAAGAAAGGAGTGTGATCCAGACAGTATCCTGGTCTCCTGATACGGAACTTATTGAGAGGAGAGAGAGAGGGGGGGGAGGGAGAGGGTGGAGGGAGATATGTATATAGAGAGAAAGAGAGAGAGATAAAAAGAGAAAGAGGGAGAAGGGAGGGAGATATATAGAGAGAGAAATAAAGAAAGAGAGAAATAGAGAGGCGGAGGGAGAGAGCGATAGAGAGGGAGAAAGTATTAATTATGTTTGCTAATAGACCTCGGGATCAACTCCGAATCAAGCCAGGAGGGATTACACCATTTTCGTGTATGCAAATTAAATGCACGTCTTTCAAACAATATGTTACTAATCATGCTAATGGTAACCCAAAGTATAATTGTCCGAGGATTGTGTGAGTAGCAACAATTACTTCATACAATGAGCATTCCACAATTTAAGACTAGACACAGATGAATGTCATAACGCGTTACCACGCTAGAGATAAGGTTGTGACTGAATTACGGAAACGGCTTATTAAGATAAGCGTTAGTTTTTAACCAACAGCCACAAAATACGGTAACTGTTAGGTCAACACAGCTCGCAAGTTTGCATCATGGAACCTAATGATTTTAGATGGGTCGCAGCTTAAGTGGTTTATAATTGGAATGGGAGACACCAAGCACAACGGGATAATGGCTATTCAAAAACCGATTATTGCAACATACGTCATCATGGGCATCAGTAGATTGTCTAAATGTTATACTAAAAAGGTAGGCGCGATTGTAGGCGGTTATATAATAAGATAATTGTGTTTTTATATCGCATAAATCGATGCTTGATTGGGTATCAATTTGTTGATGTGCCAAGAATAAAGAATGATATTTCAAGGGAAATAACTTGTTACATGTGACCCTTTTTTCACAAGCAATAATGTGCATACAAATCCCAATAGAGCATCATTTATCTGGCACACATGTGTTAAACGAAAAGAGGGTCGTCGATGTGCAAATACTGTCTCTATTATGGTTTTTAACTCTTTGTAAGCCATAATCTGTCCTATTTCAAACATGTAAAACACACATTTCACATTTGGTATCAGTTTATCTGGCAGATAAAGGGTTAAGATATGGCCGAGTCATTGGATAAAGTAAAATTAGTTGTACACACATATCCTTCCGAGCAACATTCCGCTTTGCACTACATGAGTTGATAGGGTCATAATCGTGCATGCAATGCATTTGTATTTGTTGAGTGAGTCGATATTATCCCGAGCCGTAGCAACTAAGTGTGGGTGTTGGGATTATGGCGGAACGTCGTCATGTGACAGATAATTGCCTGAATTGGTGATTGGTGTGATTGGGTTAATTGAACGGGTATACAGGGTATAGATTGAGCGAGATGGAGCGATATCACGACACACGCAGAGAGATGGTGCGATGATAATGTGTGTGTGTATGTATGTGTGTTTGTGTGTATGTGTGTGTTTGTGTGTGTGTTTGTGTGTGTGTGTTTGTGTGTGTATGTATGTGTGTGCGTGCGTGCGTGCGTGTGTTTGTATGTGTGTGTGTGTGTGTATGTGCGTGTGTATGTGTGTGTGCGTACGTGCGTGTGTCTGTATGTATACATGAATCTGCCCATACATGCTAAATACAGAGAGAGAGAGAGAGAGAGAGCGGGGGGTGAGAAGGGGTGTAGGGATAGAAAGTGACATAGAGGGAAAGAAAGTCAGATGAGAGAAACAGGACGAGTGCACCGTATAGACCATTTCGTAATTACACCATGGTCGGACAATGCACTGAATAAATACTACTAGACTGCTCACTGGGATTGTTTTTCATGAAGTTGTGTTGGATGATGGATGTAAAAACATTTTACAGTGTGCCCGGAACAACAATAGAAGCAGATGCACATGGTGGAATGTTCTTTCACTACATTCTCAGGGCTGAATGTCTCTTGCCATATTTGCATGATAATAGATTGAAATGTGGTCGACTATCTAATGAATTCCCATTTTTACTCTGTGAGTTTGGAGATTGACCTGAGGTCATTTACTAAAAGCAATAATCTGCTCATGCGCAATTGAATTACGAAATGGCTGAATGACAGAGGAAAAGGGAGAGAGAAAAAGAAAGAGAGGGAATGAGGGGAAGGGTGAGAGAGAGAAAAAAAAGAGTGGAGTTATCCATGAAATTGGTTAATGATTAACTATGGAATTGTTAGATGGGAGAGTGACAACAAGGAATACTAAAGATAAGGTCTAAACGATATGTACATTTCAACTCCTATTAAAAAGAACATTTAATGAGATTGTGTTTGTACAAATAAAATATGATATATAGATTTCTTGTTATCAATAACAACGGTTTGTCATTCCGCATACTAGGCCGGATGACAGCTGACGGAATATTCGCAAATAGATCACGGAAGTGACTTGTAGCTAACAGCTTTCTGTCGCTATGGTGACACTAGAGCCACCCAATCAGCCTTGCGGATAATACAAAGGACTTTTCCTCACGTCCGAGTAGATTAGCGCACGTGATTGCTTTACTGCCGAGCAAACAGGGTGGACAGCAAAGTGGTATCAAGCCATCTCAACTATTCCATAATGCACCGCGGAGATGGTTGGGGGCCGGCCGGGCTTACGTCACACTCGTGATACTTTCGCTTCTAGTAATCCTGGATTAACACTGGCAACCATTTGCAAGCCGTTATCATCTGAATATTCTTTTTTCCTCGAACTGTGTGAAAGTAAATTATCAATTAAAAGACTAGTATTGCATCACGTGTGGATTTAATTACGTAACCAGCACCACCATTGTTTTAAAGGGTGCTTATCTATCACAGAGCTAGAGAGAGAGGGGGAGATAGAGAGAAGGAGGGGGGGAGATAGATCGTCTGATTATTGGTGTAGAGTAATTATGACATCGCCGTGATTAATAACGTCGAAGGGATAAACGCGTCACTATGCCAGCACGACTGGTTCGCGTCGCCGAAGCTATGCCGGACGGTCGGACGAACATGGGCTACCTCGATACCGACGTCGAGAGAGGGATCCTCACCACCACCACCACCGCCCTAGGAGACACGGCTGGTCCTCTGCCCGCCAAGAAGCACGATCTGCCCCGCTACAGGGATCGGGTCACGTGGATCGCCGTGGTCGCCAAGGGCCTCCCCGAGGCCGTCGCTGTCTCGGGGCTGAAATATCTCTTCAACGGACGCGAGAACAAATGGAGAAGGTAATCGAATCTTTTCCCATATCAGGCGAAAGTATTACGCCGTACCATTTGCACGTATTACAATTGCTTTACGGCGACAGTGGTCGGTAGAAAGTCAAGCAATACAGATAGCTTTTTGAGAATTAATTGTAAGCATACGCCCACAGGTAATGATAGCACGCTCCATCCTGTAAGTGAATGGAAACACGATGAAGTATGATATCCTTACTACTTGGTCTAGGTCAAAAATTGAGAACGTCAGTTACATTTGAAAGTTGTAACAAAATCAAAATATTGATGACTCTTTTAAAAATTCAGTTTAAACAACTTTGAATAGCGAGAAACTTGCATATCTAACTTGTTATTTATCACAAAAAGATTTCTTTATACTTTTGAGACAATAAGTAGAGATGCTATCTCCAACTTGGTTAGACGCTAAGGATGCTAAGACGCTAATATTATTATTAGTCGAAACTTAACAGGCATGGTACACATTTGAAGTAGAACAGACAATTTACGAAAATGAAAATACAAATGTCAGTCGGGAGATCTAAGCAATGTATTATGTAACTCCCCAATTCATTTCCTTCCAAGCTCGTGTGCATTTCATACTGATGTCATCTTATTGTTTAAATCATGATGTTGGTTGCTGACCGTCGGAATTGATGCGTTCTTATTTTGTTCTCTCCCCCACTCCATATCCCCTGCATCATCTCCTCTACCCCCACCGAACACCACCCCCCCCCCCCCCTCTCTCTCTCTCTCCCTCTATCTCTCTCTCCCTCTATATCTCTCCCCATCTCTCTCTCTTTCTTTTTCTCTGTTTCTCTCTCTCTCTCCCTCTATATCTCTCTCTTTCTCTTTCTCTGTTTCTCTCCCCCCTCTCTCTGTCCCTCTCTATATCTCTCTCCTCCCCCCCCCCTCTCTCTCTCTCTCTCTCTTCCTCTCTCTCTCTCTCTCTCTCTCTCTCTCTCTCTCTCTCTATCTCTCTCTCCGGCTATCATTCTTTCCTCGATGCCAGGCTCGTATGGATGGTCACGATGAGCTTTGCGATGGGGATGGTGACGTACCAGGTGTTTGACCGGAGCTCGTACTTCGCCCGGTATCCCAAGAGCGTCGATGTCGAGATCAACTACGTGCAAGAACTCACCTTTCCATCAGTAGCGATATGCAATTACAACTCCTTCAGGTTTGACCTAGCTTTCTTTCTCATTCTCACACCTTTCATAATGACTTGATAACATGTGATTGCCTGCCCACAAGAAGGCGCTAAAGGTGTGGCCAACTTCAGCATTTGCGTGGCCGGAAAAATGATATTCTATGAGATCTGTGGGGATTAAACATTGCAAAAATCATCTCAAGGCAGTATAGGGTTAAGGGCTCTCTCTCTCTCTCTCTCTCTCTCTCTCTCTCTCTCTCTCTCTCTCTCTCGTACAGGTCGTCCTTAAGATTTTATTTTCATTCGTGTTTTCCCCAATAATGCGCATGTTTCTCTCAATATATTTTACCAACTTTTTATGTTTTTTATACCGAATATGAGTTCAGCACATGGTCATGATCAGTAACCTTACAGTTGTAGCCAAAATAGTGCATGTTAAACCGTATCTTTTTTATCTGTACAACATTTCTTCAAATCAGTCTTCAAGTAATGCTATGATGGTGTTTACAGTTTATTATTAAGTGGGGGATCATAGAGAACTGGTTGACTACCAAACAAGTGTACCCATGTAGTTAGGAGGGGGGGGGGTACTTCAGTTAATAGACACGTATTTCCAAACAGCTCTTTCCTCGAGATGTAACCATGTGTGTATGTGTGTGTATGTGTGTACGTACGTATGTATGTATCTTAAGCGCATGCGTGTGCGTGTATGTGTATTCTAATCATTGAATGTTAACGGTCGATGCTAATAAAATTCACCCTGAATTTTCAATAAAACTAGCATGCATTAGCTAACATCATTACCCTCATTTACTGATTTACTGATTATGCCAACACATTCACATACTTTGTGTAACATTGCAAGCTTAAAGCTAATCGAAAGTAAGAGTGAGCCCTTTAAAAAAATGATTTTTATTTCAACAACATTAACTTGATTAACTGGCCTTTAAGTAAGCAGTAAGCTGTGTGTCTTTATGTACGTATGTCTGTGTATATGTGTGTATGTATGTGTGTGCGTATACACACACGCACATGCCCCGCAAACACATGCACACTGCAAACACATATTCACACACACACACTTTAAAATATTTCAAGTTAAAAGCTATACCTTATAAAAAGTTGTTTTTATCGCAAAATATTGAGTACTGAAATGTGGCATTATTTGAGGACATTGTCAAGACAACTGATTCTAAACTATGCGGGTCGAGCAGGCAGTGGTGATCACAGCGGGAACTCTTATTGGGAGTGCCCGACACTAGCCCACTAGACAAAAACGGACCGTTAATGTCTTACTGGGGTAATTTTGTTTAGAACCAGTTGTCTTGACAACATCCTCATATGACGACACCACTTCGGTACTCTACATGTTGATACTTTCCACATATGTACATGTGTGTGTGCAAATTATATATGAACTAGGTGTTAAAAAAGCAACTTAAAAGCAAATTAATTAAAATAATGTTAATAACCCTTGGAATATTCAATGAGATTTGAAACTGTGGACAAGTTTTTACCTAAAAGTGTGTGTGCATCAGATAATGAATTGAGAACACAACAATGACCATTGTGCATCACATATGTTAACCCGCAAGGTCCTTCTTTTAGAAGTATCTAGCATTAAAATCACACTGTTGTCGCAGTTAAAAAAGGTTTAAGTATAATTTAATATTTTTAGGGAAATTACAAGAATGATAACTGCTAAAGTTACACGAAACATGTTTCTAAAATATGACATCATGTAGCTTTATTATGTGTAAATTTTACCTTTATTTTAGTAAATTTTGTATTATTTTTCTAAAGCGTCAAAAGTTGTTTTTACACTAAGTTTATATGTGCGGGAGTGTGTTTGCGGATGTTTGTGTAAATGCGGATGTGTGTGTTGGGGGAGGGGGGGCGTGTAACCGTGTGGGTGATTAGAAGATGTGTGTCAGTTATTTTCTCGGGGTTGGACGGAGAGCAGCCGTTAGCATTAAAATAATTAGTCCTCCCTCAATCACTCTAGTCAACCTCGCGTTGTAATCACAGTTGTTTCAATCACCCGCTTGATGGTACCGTAGGGGAATATAATGTGTAATAATTCAATGGGCTTCTCCTGTTAGGGTAAATGCTCTTTATAAAATCAGCATGCGTTAGATAACTGCTGCTCTACGGCATATTTGTGCATAATTTTGGCAGTCGCATATGAGCAATTCCACATTCTTTTGGTTTACCTTTTGAAGTGTTGGGACATCATCGCGCAATATCCTATATCCGCAGATTAAGTTAATATTTGATTATCTTGCAAGAGTGGCCGCAGCTGTGGTGAGCATGAGATGATAATAATGTCGT
Source organism: Arbacia lixula (assembly GCA_963669155.1). Lineage (NCBI taxonomy): Eukaryota > Metazoa > Echinodermata > Echinoidea > Arbacioida > Arbaciidae > Arbacia > Arbacia lixula. The sequence continues at coordinate 28,513,441 of OZ022582.1, read as the reverse complement.
TTTCCCTTTTAGCAACAACCGCTTACGCGCACGTGTTCAATTGCGCTGTTTATGTCGCTACGCAGGTCACCAACCCCCCCCCCCCCAACCACCACCACCACCACTACCACCACTACCACCACCACCATCACCTCCTCCCTGCACCCCACCCCATCCGCTGCTTTCTTAACCACTTTCGTACCACTTTCCTTTTCACTAATGTACATCATGATGTACGTAGGCCTAACTTGGCATCTGCAATTATCAAAATCTCCATTCGTATTTGGCAATTGACGTAAGTGATGTTTTGCTCTCATCTTCCAAACCGATTGCAGAATGAGCACGTGATACAAATCGTAAAAATGAAATATTACACTGATTTTTTTCATTGGGCTGTTGTAAGGGTTTTAGTCTGTTTTGTATATTCACCATGTATATCCAAAAATGCAAAAAAAAAATATTCTAAATTCATAAATTATATAAATAAATATATATATATATATAATTTTGATATATACTTTTAAAAATTTTAAACATGTTAACAGTCTCGAAGACGTAAACAAAGGTAAAAAAAAATTAGGGGAATAAAGAGCAGGATAAAAAAAAAGTTAAGCCAAAAGAATATTCGGAAAGAAAGGAGGAAGAAAATCTCGATATTTTTTGGCCTGAGGAATGAAAGTAAAACCACACGTTACATTATTCTAAGGAAAGAATAGAAAATAGTTTTGACTCCTGTTGACTAAGCGAATAATCAACGTTGGTGAGAGTGATGGGACGAACTATCACTTCCGAGGCGATCTGGATGTAGCTATCTTTCCGAAGCGCAGCTGAGGAAAGATAGCGTATACATTAAGATCGCCGAGGAATTGATAGTTCGTCTCATTACCTGAAACCAAAAGTTGATTATTTGCATTATATTCCACATCTGAAACCAAGTATCTATACAAAAAATAACAATTTGACGTACAAAAGTAATGTTTACTTCTCTACCTAACCCCGAGCCGCTGCCATGGGGAACACGCGTTAAGACGCGCGTTACTAGGACGCGCGTTATGACGCGTCAGGAGGAGCTACTGTCAGTTGATAGACCGAGTGTAACGCACTTTTATGTCGCGCGTACTCAAAATATTAATTAGGACTGTGAGGAGTGAACATATCAGCGAAACCAAAAAGTACTATCACCTAGAGTGTAACGAACTTTTCTACTCAGGTGATCAGATGAGAAAAACTACGCTTCATCATGTGATCAACTCTTGACCAATCATATGGCAACATTCTGGGCATGTGGAATATAATAAACGATATCTCGATGATACACTGCGCGCGTGGTTTCTAATTAACAGTGGGACATAATAGACAGTAAATCTAAAAAAATCGGTACTAGATTGTCGTTTAATTATATCATTGATTGCAATGTATGCCCATCTCATTAAAAAGCACTCGGTGGAAGGGATGATGGAGAAGATAAGCCCCGCTATTAGCCAGTATCCTGATAACCTCGCGCTCAATTCAGTTTAGCCCTTATGTGTCTATTGGCATGATTGGGCGTGGGCGAATTAACCTCACACGTGATGCACCCAATGTATATAGCTGGAACAGCTCATTATTAGAAACAAGGGGTGAATACCATGCATTTCTGACCCGGCATAGTAAAAATATGATTTCCAGTTTATCAATCACCTTTAACGACATTGACGCTTTTAATTTTACCGGTGCTCTCTGGGCAATACTTGCAATGACTTGCATTGACACGTATTCCTATCGAGTGTTTAACTTGATACGCCTACTTAACCTGGGCCAACACTATGGGACGCCGCATAAAACAGTATGAAATATTATTAGAAATTCACTATAATTGATTTTGTCCTCAGAACCACTATAGTAAGCAAATAATCAACGTTGTGAAGGTGATGGCACGAACTATCACTTCCGAGGCGATCTGGATGTAGCTATCTTTCCGAAGCGCAGCTGAGGAAAGATATCGTATATATTCAGTTCGCCGAGGAAGTGATAGTTCGTCTCATTGCCTGAAACCAAAAGTTGATTATTTGCTTTATATATTCCAAAACAATACTAAAACAAAAATAATGTTTACTTCTTTACCTAACCCCGAGCCGCTTCCATGTGGAGCACGTGTATTGGACGTGTATTGGACGTGTGTTAGGACGCGCGTTAGGATGCGCGTTAGGACGCGTTGGTAGGAGCTACGTATCAAATTGATAGTTTTATTTTTCGCGCGTACTCAAAATATTGATCACGCGTTAGGACTGTGAGGAGTGAAGAGAACATCGAAACCAAAAAGTACTATCACCTAGAGTGTAATGAACTTTTCTTCTCAGTTGATCAGATGGGCAAAACTACGCCTTATCACGTGTTCAACTCTTGACCAATCTTATAGCAACATTCTTAGTATGTGGATTATAATATAAAATATTTGTACACATGATAATTATTCGAATCACGCACTGTTGCAATTTTATGAAGAAGAAAAACCAATGATTTTAAGACAGCATAAAATGATTTATTTTGTGCCCCCTAAAGTTAAATACGCAGTCTTTCAAAGTTTAAACATCGTTGTGGATACGGGCCATAATATTTCTTCGAGGGGTAAACGCCACGCTTATTTTTGTTATCTTCCTCACTGATAGTTGTTCAAATTCAGTAATCATACTTACTTGATTGTGATCTAGTAGGTTTCTTTTATAGATCGACATGTTGCTTTTTATGTATCATTTTAAACCATCCCAACGCCAACCCCTCAACACATCAGCACAAAAACTACCAAAGCCCGAACTACATGTATGAGGATAAAGATACAAAGCAGATAAGCGATAATCGTGATACGTGGCTGGTGATGATTTAATCAACCTCTGTAATGACGACTTGGTCAATTTGCTCAAATTTAATGGGGACTCATGCATGCTTTTCGCGTCGAAAAAAAGATGGAGTACTAATAATTGCGTTACTATCACGCCAACTTGATAACAGCTTTAATTAATGATGAATAAAGAGCGGAGCGATACGAGGTTGAATCTCAAGAATATAGGAGGGTGTTAATGTTTGCCAACCGATTATTTTGTGCGTGCGTAAAGCGGGTACATACTAAGTAGTGTCGTAACTAACCGTAGAGGATGCACATGACAACAAATATTTAACAGACAGACATGTACATCAAATAATAAAAGGATACAGCAACAGGAAAGTAATAATTGAAAGATAGAATGAGTTCAATATAAAAATAAACATAACTAAGGCAGACGTTTCCTTTTCGAGCCCGATGGTTACAATGATAGTGATATATTTCGTGTCGCCAATAACTTTATATATTATAACGATGTTGGTTGCAGGAAACATTAAAGAATGTTCATACCGATGGAATTTGTACTGACTGCGCAGAGGGAACGCAAATAAGTCACGAGCCAAAGTTCCCGCAGCAGCAGTACAAATCCCCTTGGTTTAATTTTGTTAAGTTTACGACAACAAAGCCAACATCTGATGTATATTAGTGTACTGAACATTTAGTCTAACGTAAACTAGTAAAATGTGCGGAATAAAGTCACTCCACCTCGTCTCGGTAGGCCCACTGTATGTGGCTGTGTGGTTAAAACACGCACGCAACGTATCAAATACATATAGGATCGGCCAGTAGAGTACGCCCACAGACCTATGTTTCAGTTCGTCGAGTACGCCCGTACAGTGCGCATAATAAGGGGGATGAACGCAGCGCGTCTCACCGCCTATCAGCGCGTTCACTTGGGTGCAAAATATTTCCCTCGGGAAACATAACACTAGTATCGGCGTTATCATGGTTTTGCTGACTAGCAAAATGACGTCAACGGGCAACATACCGATTTGTCTTGCTGACATGTGACGACATTCAACCGATCAGTAATCAATAAACCTGAATGTCATATGGTATTCTATACCCTCCACATCTCTGCCAACTCAAAATATGAACCCCTGCTGTTATTATTTATCGTATTCATTTTGCATTGTTGCATTGCATTGTTGCATTGCATTGTTGCATTGCACCGTTGCACTGTTGCATTGCGTTGTTGCATTGTTGCATTGTTGCATTCCATTGTTGCATTGTATTTTTGCATTGCATTGTTACATTTTGCATCTTGCTCTGAGCAGCACATCCTTTTCTACATAATGATTTGGTTTGGTCCCGTAATCATGGTGATACTGTGTGATTCTGCTCCTCTGCTCACGCTTCTATCTTTGTTTTCCTTCGCTTTTCCCCCTTTTCTGTTTTCTCCCACCTCCTCAGGAAGTCTGTAGTGGATGGCATACCCAATATGGCTGCTTTCCTTGATGAAGTCTACAGAACTAATAACTCTACCGCAATCTCAGCCAAGTATCAAGACTCCTTAGGACACATAAATTCCACCGAGTTTTATTATGAAGCTGCGCATAACAAAAGCTCTTCTGTGATTTCGTAAGTGTACAGAATACTTCATTTCTTTTTTAAACCATTTATGTGTACATTTTTATTTTGTTATTTCTTCCCACTCTTTCTGGTGGATTGTAGGCTCTCGGAGATGCAGGACTACCCCGAGTTTGGTGTGCTGTTAGCGGACGCTTTTATCAACTATGGACAAAACCCTTTGAATAAATCAAAGTACGAGACCCTATCCGACGTTAACACAACAGAATTATACTTCACTCTAGCGCATAAATTCCAGGACACAGTTCTACAGTAAGTCTAATTAAGGAATTGAAGCGTCGTTGTCTAAATATTATTATCTTATATCGATTTTTAGCAACAAACCAAGCCCTTTCAGTGCAATTTGTTCTATTACACAGGCGTACTTCACTAAGTTTCATCCTTTTCTGTAGGCTGAACAATAATATTTGGTAACGTACTTCGGATGAAATAATGCATCAGCAATATTTGCACTGAAATCATGTCGTAAATATAATCATTACTTTACAATGAATGACCATTCGTGTCCAAAAATTATAATAATATCAGTGTATCATTGATATTAATTAGACACTTACAAAGTTTCTTAAGTCAACATTGAAGTAGTTTTGTTTACGTGGAGACTATAACTGTCACTATTCTATGCTTTATTTGAAGATTCCTTTGCTTTACAGGTGAAAATTACTTGAGGGGAATTATTCGCTGCCCAACCTATTTATCTGTAGCACACGTTTTCTCGAATTGGGGGAGGGAACTTATAAATTGATATATTCCCACCCAGGGACGAATCCATGATTTTGAGAAAGGGGGTGGGGGCACATTTAGAAGAAAAAAAAATTGACGGGGAAATCGTGTGATGATTTAAGAAAATTTAAAAAAAAAGGTCCTCACTTCGTCGGAGGCGCGATGACTAAAAAAAATCCTCACTTCCTCATTTTTTACACTTTGGTTTCAAAAGGGGGGGCCACGGGCCGGATGTGCCCCCCTCCCCCCCCCCCCTTAATCCGCCACTGGTCTCTCCCTTATATGGCATGCCTGCTTTTGATTTACAGGTATCTATACATGTATTGTCTCTTTCTTCCTTGTTTTTCCAGCGGTTTCTGGGGAACGGAAGAACTAACGCCAGCCAACTTTTCCCTCCAGATATTTGACTTTGGCGTTTGTTTCACCTTCAACACTGGTAAAAATGGCGCCGACATCCTGAAAGTTGGAACATCAGGTAATGCATTATCATGAAGCACGTGACATTCTATCAGCAATAGACAATAAAATAGATCAGTATGTTTGCTCTTGTTGTGCCGTGCCTATGTGCAAAGCCCTAGGTCACATTTCGTATACCAATGGATCGTTAATCCGAAAATGAATTAAGGTTCACATATCCGAGTATACGTTGCATTAATTCGATGGTTCTATATTCCATGCGTTCATCAATCAGAAAACGAAGCAGGGTTTATTAATCCGAAAGGAAAAAAAGTTCGTTGATCTGCAAAAGAAACCTAAATCCGAGAAATAAATTAGGAAATGTTAATCTGTAAATGACATGGGCTTCTTGAATCCCGTTTTGCCAGACTCTATACTTCCAATATTGGAATGACTTTACCTGTGCAACAAAAAATGATTTAATGGCGAAAATACAATGAGGGAGAAAAATAGGCTGTAGCAATAATCTTGGATTAGCTAATTTTCGGAATAACGAGCTCTATTTCAAGTAGGAATAATAAACCTTCGGATTAATCAGCGTAAGGCCTAACCGTCATTTCGATATGTCAGTTGGGACTTTTTTGAACCACACCACTCCGGCTAGAATGTCGCCTATAGTGTACGCCAGTCATTTTCCTGCGTTTGTTCTTTGTTCATTTTATTCTGTTGATGTCAATATGCGGCAGACATCCAGCGGGAAACTCGGGCGTCAGGCACGGTACCTAGAGGTCATGATACAAACACTGGCCCGGTGTATTTATGAGCTTGTCCATGGTGATCTCTCGATTTGGCATTGGCAGAGTAAATATTTGACCGTCTCTCTCGGCAATTTCTTTCCACTCTCACTGAATCGCCGCTTTCAAAGACCTAATTAATCTGACTGAATCACCCTCCCCCCCCCCCCCCCCACCCCATCTACTCTTTATGTGTTTACCTCATTAATCTCCTCCGCTTTACATCTCTCCCCGTCCCTGCTATATTTCTTTCTCCATCGTGTTTGTCTCCACAGCATCGGTTGCTGATGCATTACAAATGCCTATTAAAGGTTATCATTATCATCATTTATCAATTTCTCTCTCTTTGTAGTTTTCTTTCTCCCTCTTCCTTTTCCACCACATTACCACATTTTAAATTCGCACACGCGAACGCACACACAAAAACACACATTTTTTCACACACACACACTCTCTCTCTCTCTCTCTTTCTCTCTCTCTCTCTCTCTCTCTCTATATATATATATATATATATATATATATTTGTTTGTTCATTTCTGTATCCATCTTTGCTTTGACACAACTTTATCTTCCTTTGTTACTCGACTGTATTTTCGGCTGAAATTATGCCTTTCATTGAATTTGTGTACTTGTGTGCTGCATGTGTGTATGCATGTATGTGTGTGTGTGTGTGTGTGTGTGTGTGTGTGTGTGTGTGTGTGTGTGTGTGATTTGTTGTCTTATCAGTGCTATCAACTATACTTCCAGATTTAAGACAATAGGTAACTGCTTTATTATACTCTAACGACTTTCACCTTCGAATCAATGTGAATGTTGCCCCTCAAAAAAAATTATATTGTAATACCAACAATTATGTTTTATATTCAGTTCTTATCCCATTTTTTTCAAGGTAAACGTCACGGTTTGGGCCTGATCTTAGACGTACAACAAGCGGAGTATTATTATACCGGAGACGCCACCCGATATTCCAGCGGGTTCCAGGTGATGGTGTATGACCACCATGAGGTCCCGCTGGTCTCCGAGCTGGGGTTCGCTGTGGGACCGGGGACAGAAAGCCTGGTCGGCATCGAGATGAAGCAGGTGCGAGAGGTTAAGTCTTTCCATAATGTGTAATTTATCACCAGTACTGTACACAAATCATGACCGCCGCCTCAAAACAATTCCAGACATCCAGGTGTTTTAAACAATAAGCTCTATTTTTAATTATTTTTCCCGAAATATTTCATGACAATTACCCCAAAATCCCAATATTATTTGTTCCATCTTGGAGAAAGTTCTTTTACACGACATCTTGAATGTCGTCTCTAAGACCCTTGATCTTAATACGTGTTGGTAATTAAATTAATAAAGAACCTTTAACACGAGGGGAAAAAAAATCTTGTAGAAAATTTCATAAGCTTTAATATGATACCTTATAAAATGAAAAGAAATAATCCATACATATTTTGAAAGGCCGCCATTTTTAAAAATGGCTGCCATTGCCTCCCTGGGCAAAATTCAAGAGGGTTCAATGTCCAAATTGGCTTCCATAATTTAGTTCTACATGTGTGCCAAATTTGGCGCTTTTAGACAAAAGGGAACAATTATTTAGCTTTGCCTCTGGACTGTTGGCCAATTGAATTAGGTAGTAATCATTCCACTTCAAAATTTGCTTTAAAAGTTGTTTGTTACGTCGGTAGTAAGTTGGTTGGTTGGTTGGTTCTGAATTTTGGATTTCATTCGTTCCCACCTCCCCCTCCCCCGTTTCCCCCTCTCTTTCTCTATCCCCCCCCCCCCCTCTCTCTCTCTCTCTCTCTTTCTCTCACTCCTCCCATTCATCTTTATCATCTTCAATTATGCATGTACACGCTTTTGTTTTCGCCGCCTCCATCAATCAGGTTGAAAACCTTTCCCCTCCCCATGGCGTATGCGGCTCCAAGCAGCTGAAGTACTACTCTCAGTACACGGCATCGGGCTGCAGAGAGGAGTGCCTGACGGACTTCGTAGTAGCGCAATGCAACTGCAAGGGTCCGTATATGCGAGGTAGGTTGAAACCTAGTCTAGGTTCTAGACGTATTTTATCAGCCCAAATTCGTGTACACAGTGCACGACGGTACTCTGTGCAACGATTCGAGTGATCGCGCGATCGCCGAGAATTGCCAGCCCGATGCTGAACGTTATCAACAACGAATCCACTACCTTTGATCTGTTGGTTCGCGTATCATTCTTCTAAAATCCCCTCAACCTGAGTTTGAATATACATGTATCTCTATTTCAGTGTTTTTATGCAAAGTACTTGAAAATAAACACGAAAGGAGAAAGGGTCTGAGAGGTTTAGGAACAATGAGAGGGTGAAATATAGATATGATATATACAGAAAGAGACACATACAAAAGACCACTATCTAGTTCCATTAACATCCTGCTTTCAACAAAATTAGCCAAATAAATAATGAATCGTGCTGCATGACATTGAACAGTCATTACGTTCGTTTCCGATGCAAAAGGATCAGCCACGCTGAATGAATAATAATAGTTAAATTCATAATTGCGGCCTTGGCGGCTATTCGGTCTGGAAATGTCGCTTGAAGAGATATCTGAATCATTTGTAACCATTCACAATTACATTCGCGTTTTGATCGGTATTCCATCTTGGAAACTGCATGTGGGTGGAAGCTAATATATGCACTCGCCCCTCACCCTTGGTAGTCTGTACAGTGTAGCTTGAAGAAAGTAATGACTAGTTTTATACTACGTGTTAAAGACATTTTTGAAAAATTATTAAAAATCAGTTTCAACTCAAATCATAAAGTTGAGGCGAGTCGAATATTTTAGAAGCAGATTGTGTGATATTTTATTTTTTCTTTTCTTGTAACAACCCTGTGAAAATTTAATTAGATTTTCAAATTTTCACAAATTTGGATCTAAACATTTGTGTGTATTAGAAGATTTATTCAGAACACAACAATGGCCATTGTGTATCACACATGTCAACCCGCAAATTCTTTTCTGCCGGAAGAATCGTGCATTATTAATGACACTGTGATGGAAGTTGACAGGTGTTATACACACTGTTCATTGTTGTATTTTGACTTAATCATCTGATACACACAGATCTATATTTAGGTACAAATTTGTCCAAAAGTGAAAAATTTCATTCAATATGCGAAGTATTATAACAAGAATAATAATTGATGAAAGCAATAAGCGAAACCTGCTTGTATAATTTTTTATCATTTTTCAAAAGTGTGAGACTTTTTTAACACCATTATCTCTTTGAGTGCCAGGATGGCCTTTTTTTCACAATTGATTCACACACTTCCCGTAGAACACACATTTATCTGGCACATAAAGGGTGACCGTTATTAATCATGAATCCCGTACCGTTGATCTCTTGGTTTGCATATCATTCATGTGTTGACACTTTTGAAAAATTATCAAAAACAAACAAATCTCGAATCTCGCTAAAAAAAAAGTTAAGGGATCGAGTTGAATTATAACTGATTTTTAATTATGTTTTTAAAAAGTGTCCAAGGTTTTTTTGACACCAAGTAGAAATTTTACCCTAGACCACACACATACTCAATCGCAGGTAATCATGAAGACGGGCATACTCATTGGATTATCCGTGAAATATAATGTGTCCTTATAAGCGAGTTCATAGTTGCAATGTGCGCATGAGCAGATTATTACTGGTACGAATGACCTCGGGCCAATTGTACCGCTCACAGAGTAAAATGGGAATTCCATAGATAGTGGACCACTTTTATACCCATCATAATGCAGATATGACAACAACGATTCAGCTCTGAGAAGGTAGTGAAAGAACATTCTACCATGTGCACCGGCTTCCATTGTTGGTATTGGGCACGCTGTAAAATAACACACCTACACAGTTTCATGATCAAATTCCTAGTCGTTCTTGATTCAGTGGAGTGTCCGACCATGATGTAACTATAAACTGGCTTATTGGGATGGATTTCATCTTGAGTTCATTTTTTTTAACAGGCCCTGCACCGGTCTGCAATCCAGTGGATGTGTTCGGCTGCCAAGCCGAGGCAACAAGTAAGTAACGATAATACCCATCTCTTTCTAATGGTCCATTTTCGATGCGTGAGGAAATGTTATGCAAGTCATCCAAACAATACGTAACTAATAGTAACCACAAAGCTTGTGGAAGGTTTATCCAAGTAGCAACTAATAGATTCAGAGTACTTTCCACATATATATTAAAATCGGATCACTAGATACAGGTGAATGGAATAACGCGTTACTACGCAGTTAAGGAGAACGTTGTGAATATCAAAACAGTCTATTAATATAGGATATTGACTGTGCGTGAAATACCTCTGCAAATATGCCAATTTATCACAGAAAGGGTAAATCACCAAGGTATCACGATACACTGAGCCGCTAGGTAACGAATTGTTACCTTTACCGGTATTTTGTGATTCAGTTTTAATGAGTTGAATGCATTTTGAATTTCTCAGTTTTTTTGCTAGTCGGCAAAAGCTATGGTCACAACCCCAAAAAGTAGAATGCGCGGCGACCGGGCGGCCAGTTTTTAGCCAATTTCGCCCGGGCACCTCTTGTTTTCATGGCATTGCTCGGTCGCCGCTGAAGTTTTAGCGCGGAGTTAAAATTCGGGCGGCGCCTGCTCACTTTTCACTCGCCGCCTAATACACGCTGGGTGCCCGGCGATCGCCGCCCGGGTACCGACCTAATCGAGCGTTTGTCGTCGAGCGATTAAGGTCACAAAATTGAAGCCGCTAGGTCAAAGGCTGGCGAGCGGTCGCCGACCGGTCGCCACCCAGTCCGCTGGGAGATCAGCCAGTCACTGGGCGGCGAGTTCAAAATCGGTAGGCGTCCGGGCAGCGCCAGCTCGATTTAACGTTGCGTCTGCCCGCTCATGGCTGGGTATATAAGGCGCTACTCAGCGTTGACCTCTCAGATGCTTAGCACAAAGCGTTGTCATGGTTGTTGTTGATGACCAGCCTGGGGAAGACACATATATATACCCAGGTTGCCCGAGAGAAATTCCCGGCGGAGCCCAGCAAACCGCCGCAGGTACGCCTTCGAGACACCCGCAGATGCACCGCCGATAACCGGCCGGCCGCCGGACAATTTCTTTAAAATCAGCCGCTGGCCGGTGGGTCATCAGTTGGTCACTGCCGGGACGACGCGCGGAGAAGCTCCCGGGTTTCGCCCCGTTTTTACCTAAAATCGACTAGCGACCGATGGGAAATCGTCAGGGAACCGCCCAGGCATCGCGTGTGCTCTACAGTCTGCTCGATGTTTCCAAAAATTGCTGGGCAATGCCTAAATTCCAGCAGCGACCTAGCAGGCTACAAATCGGTCGGTCGCCGCTCTGAGTTGTAACCACAGCCAAACCTCGGAGAATCTTAAGGGTTACTACTAGTAACGTACTGTGTGAGAAACGTTCATAAAAATCTGCATACATGGTAAATGATATATCAGAATGAGTTGCTCACTATGCCTGGCAATTCGAGTTACCTGTTGCTGAACTAACATTTTTTTTTCATAATTATATGGTTGCTGAACTAAAAGAAATATTTCTCCATCACTTCACATGTGTAGGAAAAAAGTCGGTGAGCGTTGGATACAGTTGTGTGTTTTTTTGTTACCTCACTCTTCAGCTGCAGGAAATCCTTCACTCTTGATGCATACTTTGAGTTTGAGTTTGAGTTTATTTAACAATAGCATTAACACGAACAATGTATTAGCAACATTGACAATAACAACATAACAAATCATAGAATTAAGTATCAATTCTAGTACAAAACCTACAGATTTGAATACTAACATTATTATATTATATAATAAGAGAATACATATGATAAATATGAATAATGTGCTCTGCATACATATACCTAATATGCATGATTTAACCAAAGTTATGGATAAGTTTATTTACAGTATTTACAATAGTACAAAGAATATTAGAGATGTTGTTGAAAAGGAACCAGATGGTAGCAGAAGTGCTAGTCGAGCATGATTTCTTCAACCTTTCATAACTCATTAAATGAAATATATATGTAATGTTTAAAAAAACAAAAACAAAAACTAAATACATGTGAAAGGTTCATCTAGAAAAATGTCTGAAAAAATATGATACATGTACATGGAAACATACATGAATAGTGGAGTTCCCATTGTAACAACTTTTCATTGAAATAAGCATTAATTAAGTCTACTCTTGAATAACACATGTACTTTTTTGTTTTGTTTCAAATTCATCTGCCGAAGTCAACAAGGGGTTAATCCATCGTTTCGTTGCAATAACAATTTTCAAGGGATAATTCACTCTGAAGATAAGTTAGTTTCAATCAAAGCAGAAACATGAAAGAAACATATCATTGAAGATTTGACGAAAATCCGTCAAAGGATAAGAAAGTTATGATTTTTTTAATTTAAATTTTGCGACTTCACGTGCGCGGTGCTCTCCCATGTGTAATGTGAAGTATTCCATTAATTGCTCTCTTTCTGTTTTTGACAACTGAATGTGTTTTTTCTTCATACAGGTATGTTTGTAAAACCTTATTTTAATCATGTTTAAAATGCACAGGTAAAAGGTTGCATATCTTATTGTGAAAATTCAATTTTTCACATTTTTCGTACGCAACATATGGGAGAGCACCTTGTACGTGAAGTAACAAAATCAAAACTTTAAAAAAATCAGACCTTTGTTATCCATTGAAGGATTTTCATAAAACTTTCACTAATACGTTTCTTTCATGTGTCTGCTTTCATTAAGACCACCTTAATTTCAGGGTGAATAATCCCTTGATAAAGTAAACTGCATAAAAATACTTGCTTCTGTTTCTCGTCGCCTTGATAGTCAATTACATGTATACCATTTTAATTGCTGTTTTCCAATCGTGTTTTCTCCAGATTTGTTCCAGGAGAGCTCGGACATGGTCTGCGATTGTCCCATCCCCTGTCAGATAATAACCTACGAGCCCGCGGTGTCCACTGCGAAATTTCCATCCAATTTTTGGAGCGAGGAATTAGTGAAGATATTCAAGGCCTACTTTAATGAAACGCGTGATTACGCATATTTTGGGTAAAGTGCATTGGATGTTATTTCTTTAACCATAAAGATGTACAGTAATCGTTTTTAAAATGTGTAATATCTTTTCCACAGAAACGATACTTTTAATATATGTTAGAAAATTGTCTAAATGTGACCAGCATGCCCAAAACAACAATATTCTCTGTACAGTACATGGGTGCCTCAAGCACAAAGAAATGGTGCAGCTCAGTAGTACCACTTAGTGTGGCAAATTGATGCATAATAGGGTTGTCACAAAAGTGTTTACTTCATCGCTGTTATATTTTGATTAAACATGATTGTTGATGACAATTCAGTCCATGTGCATTTCTGGTATTTCTCGCACACAGCGAAAATATGTTATACATCAACATCTTCTTCAAAGAACTAAATATCGAGAAGGTCACACAGATGCGAGCCTACAGCTTCTTAGCCTTGCTGTGTAAGTAGTTGCTTCATTTCTTTTAAACTTAAAAACATTTTCTATTGATATGTTAAAAAAGAAACTAATTAAGATTTAGTGTCACACTTTTATATATGTAATTAAGACTTAGTGTCACACTCAAAGGAAAAAGAGCAATCAATACACGAATTTCAACAAAGAATAAGTAAATAAGTAAATGAGTTAAACAAAGCCTTAAGATTGATTCGAACCGAAATATTTTTAAAAACCAATACGTATTGTACTTAAAGGGATATTTCACCCTCAATAAAAGGAGACACGTGCACAAAATATATTAGTGAAGGTTTGACGATAATCGGTTAAAGGAAAAGAAGGTTATTTGATTTTTCAGTTTTTATTTTGTGACGTAACGTTGTTTACATTTCATTAGGAAAGTATGAATCTCCTCAAAAGGATATTTATCATTGCGCCTGTGCATTTGATATATCATTAGATATAATGCTTACACACATATTGCTATGAAAAGAATGTATTTCTTCATCAATGAACATAAAAAAGGGCAAATTATGGGAAAGTACTAAACGTATTGGAGAGCGCCTCGCGCGTGACGTCACAAAATCAAAGCTTTAAAGCCAAATAACTTGCTTTTCCTTTGACCGATTTGCGTCAAACCTCCACTGATATATTTCTTTCATATGTCCCCTTTTAATGAAACTAAACTAACTTTAGGGTGAAATATCCCTTTAAGAATATTCAAACGGATTTAGCAAGAAATCGAAATCATACATCATTTTTAGGTTAGACCATCATTAAATGAAATGAATGATACCTATCCTAGTCAGACTGTATTTATACCATCCATATTTTTACTAATGTAAATCAAGTTTAATCATTGAAGTAATACATACATGTACTTGGTAACCATGACAGCACTATGCAAGCAACATTCCAATTCCACAGCTATTTCAAGCTCAAAGTACAAAATGATTAAGGTTAAACGCTTATTGTGATTATGCTTACTTGATCACCAAGTTGGTTGGTCCGACCAAAGATGTTTAAGTACATGGATATCCATCCCTTTGAACAAGGTTTGATTCCGCCACTTAATATTCATGGCTAGCAGCTGCTCAACGATATTACATGTCACAACTGCGCAAGTATATGGGGTAGGATATTTCCCCAAATTCTTCTGCGTATCCGATCTTGTTTGTACGTCAAATTCAGGCAAAAATCGTCCATGGAACATCAAGATCAAAGAGAAAATCTTTGTAAAGCATTCTTGTGTGACTAGAAATAGAGTACAATCAATCTGCATTAATTAAACGGCTGATGAATAACCATTTACTTAAACATCCTTGCTCTTACACATTGCAAAAACGGGTTATTGTATTGAATCGTGTTGTTTTGATTCTGATTTCCAGGTGACATCGGTGGATCTCTGGGACTGTGGCTGGGTGGTAGCATCCTGACTTTCTTTGAGGTCGGGGACCTGTTGTTCCACTCGACCTACTTCTACCACACCAGACTAGCTGGACGACGGTGAAGGATTCTAGCCGAAGGAATGCAGAAGTTGAGACATTCCAAAGAGGTGATATGAGGACTCTCCACCACAGCGACCGACCAGCGGGCCTTGAAGAGAATGGATGCAGGATAACGGTTACATCATAATAGCAAGGATTTGTTTTCTAGTACTCGACCGTGTGTAAATCACATGAACCATCAAACAAATCCTAGCTATTCGAATCATTCAGGCATTAGCAGGTAGTCTTATTCTCTAACTAGCACGGAGATTGTGAATGGAAGAGGATGATACTAAGACATAGCAGTGATTCTTTTTCAGAATCATCCGAATACTCAAATGATTGCATGTTATTTGAAGATAGTACTTGAATCCGTGTCAATTATTCGATTGTGTTGACATCATATATATCGAGTCATCGCTTTATCAGGGTAGCCCCGTCAGTGAGCTATGTGCTCCACTCACCAGGAACTCTGGTTGCAGCATAACACAGCAGTGCATAAGCAGTTATAAACACCTTGTATTTGAATAATGTTAATGAACATTAAAAGAAATATTCCAGAAATGCGTAAGGAGAACGAGTGAGGACGGACTAAGTACTAAGTGTTAAAAAAAACAGTTTACACTTTTGAAACATTATTAAAAATCAGTTTCAACTCAAATCACGCTGACATTGATACACCAAACAGTCAAGGGATGTCAAATTTTTCATAGACAGGTTTTGTGACATTTCATTGATTACTTTTCTTGTAACGATTCTTGGAATATATAAGGAGATTTTTGCTTTTAAACAAATTTGGTCCTCAAAATGTGCGTGTATAAGATAATTAATTCAAAACACGACAATGACCATTGTGTATCACACCTGTTAATCCACTAGCAACTTCCATCACAGTGTCATTGATAATGCATGATGCTTCTAGCAGAAAAGAAGTTGTGAGTTGGCATGTGTGATGCACAATGAGCATTGTTGTGTTCTGAAATAATTATCTGATAGACACAAATTTTCAGATCCAAATTTGTCAAAAAGTTAAAATCTCATTAAACATTTCAAGGAATTTCATACTGTTCCGCATCATATTCCATTAAAAAAAATGCTGGAAACGTTACTACATGTATAAGATAAACGTGCTCAAAAGCGCCAAAACAAGTATTTTCATCTCAAAAAGTATCAAATTTCATATTCGCTTGTCCTCATGAGACGCACTTAAAAAAAAGAGTTCATTAGCGAAAGCTGAAATGTAAGCATGCTTATAAATATTCATGACCTATTGTATAATCCAGGTGTACATAACGCAATCGCGTATGCATCACATTGTTAAGGGCAGAGCTCTGCCAATCATGAGTATTGAGTTGCAGATTCGAACCTTGTTCAAAAGGATGGATATCCGGTTACAGATCATATTCCGAAGGTTCTTTAGTCCGAAGGTGCGTTATTCCGAAGGTTCGTAATTCCGAAACACGTAAATTGCCTATACCTCGATGTTCGTTATTCCGAGAACGAAAAAGATTGACTGTCCGTCTTCAGGAGTGAAGACGGACAGTCAGTCTGTTCGAAACGTCGAGTCTACCTTTCTACTCATCTGGTTTAAAGTCCGTTTCAGGACTACACTCATTTCGAAAGAATATTCTACTTTTAAATCTCCACTTTCTCGCCTTTCCAATTCACCTCCAATTCTATGCACCTATTCTCATCTCAGTCCTTCCAGGACTTTACACATGGTGTCCTGTAAACGTCTCTCTCGTGACGAACCTTCAGACTAACGAACCTTTTTACGTCTTCGGACAAACGACCCTTCGGAATAACGAACCGTATTTCTTTTTCGGACGAACCTTCGGAATAACGAACCTTATTTTGTTTTTGGACTAACGAACTTTCAGAATAACGAACCTTCGGAATGGTGAACCTTCGTAAAAACGAACCTTCGGAATAACGAGCCTTCGGAATAACGAGTACCTCCTGGATATCCATGTCTTTAAACATAATTATACTTCAGAGTGCGATCCTCCCATTGCAACTGGATTACGAAGTACAAATGAATGTAATAACGCGGTAATATGCCAGTTAGGGGGAAAGTCGTGAGTTAATAATGATAGCTGCCTATTCTTCAAAACAGGTATCGTCCTTCATCTTTATGTTTATTTCAAAATGTCAATGTACAATATATCAAGTTTATTAAGAATGATTTGTTCAATTGATTTGAGAGGAAATAATGAAAAACATCTTTAAAAACAAAATGTTAGCTTGCTGCCTAATGATACAAACACAACAAAAAAGTAAGTCTCCCATTTTTCTCAACCCCATAACTTTTTAACCAGGAGGTTATTGACAAAATGATTTGGCAGGGGTGTTGCTACATTAATTGGCTAACTTTCATGAGAAAATGATTTTGATCGGTGCAGTCATGCAGGAATGAGCAAACGCTAAAGGCAAAAATGTGACTTTTCAAAAGTCACAAGGGTGATTGTTTTTTTGCAGTTTTAACAGTACATTTTTGGCATTTCCTGTGCATTTTTTAAAGTGTATTCACTCAACCATGACACGAAAATTACTTCTTATGTTCATATAACAGGTCATGTTACATCGTTGCCAAACTATCCAGTGTTTCGTTTCTTCACAAAAATAACAAGTTTCTAAAAGTTTCAAACTTATTCAACCAGAACAATGGGTTCAGTGTTGGGATAGGTCTTAGTGTGTCGAGAGATGGATGATAAACAATGAAATGACATAAATTATCCACCAGAAATGGAATTCATTAAAAATGTATATGACAGAATCCAAAAATTACCCTTGTTACTTTTGAAAATTGACAATTTTGCCTTTAATATGTGCTCACTCATGCATGCCTGAGTGGATTAATGTGATTTTTACATGGTCGTTTGTCAATAGGTGACGAAACAATCCTGCCAGGTTATAGGGTCCCTGTCATCAAAATATATGTTGACTTCTGTTTATGCAACTTAATATGTATATAACAAAATCACTAACTGCTCAATGGGAATATGTGTCCTCTATTTTACAATAATTTTTCTATATTTTTTTCTCAGCACTGATAAGCCCCGTCTCCAAAATATCCTCCAACTCAAGATTCCCAATGTGACATCATCAAAGGTAGAAATTAGCAGGATAATAAACATTGCAATGACTACGTGCAAGTGCTTATAATACCATCACATAGCTAGCACATTTCTGAAATAAGGAAACGATTATTCCCTCATGAAAGGTTGTTAGATGGTATTGTGTGAAGACATGTGATGCTCTTGTGGGCAGGTGGAGGTAGTCATTGTAATGTTTAGTTTGTGCATAAATTCTGCTTATTATCCTGCTAATTTCTCCCTTTGATGATGTCATAAGGGGAATCTTCAGTTCGAGGATATTTTGGAGGCGGGGCTTATCAGTGCTGAGAGAAAATAAAGAAGAATTATTTTAAAATATAGGACACATATTTCCATTTAACAGTTAGTGATTTTATTATGTACATATTATCTTGCATCAACATAAGTCGACATACATTTTGATGACAGGGAACCTTTAAGTTGCTCAAAATCTCTTCAATAAAAAGTAATGCTATTTTGCTTGGGGGCGTACTTTTGTTGTTCTTGTAGTTGTTGTTGTTGTGTTTAGTTCACTATGGGGGTTAATTGTAGCTGAGGGACATACCATACGGTCCAGATACTGATCGGTACCTGTGTGAAGGAATTCCAGCGCAAGAGGGAGGAGGTGGAGCAGAAGAATAGAAAGATGGTTCACCATCATTGTAAAGTATATTTGTTTATAATCATCATATATCGTTACATTGCATTAGAAAATCGACTGCAATATTTGTGGAGAATTTTGCGAAATTATGAAGAAATGAGTCAGCGCGATTTATTTGGCACCAACAACACAATAATTGATTGGAGCAATATTCGAACTGGCAAATAGAGAGGTAGAGTCGTCTGGGAGACAGGCCCACGTGACTTTGTTCGCGCATGCGCTTATCCCTAAAGCAAACTCCAAGTACGCCCACAACCTACGTGTGTGTAGAAATCACATTGGCCATAGTTCCCCGTGGTGGCGTGTTTCTCTTACGACGTATGGTTGTACGATAATCGGTGACCTTCATACGACCTTCAGAATTAAGGAAAGGGGTGTATTTTTCAGATATATGTTATGGTATATCATAATTGCTTGATCAAATTATTTTCAGGAATAGGAAATTTACATGAATAAGTATATTTTTCATTACAATGGAGTTTGATAAACTTTTCTTAATGTATATTTGTGATAGTGTGATTTGAATTTAGTTTTGTCTACAATGCTGCGTGTTTTTATAAGACAATCAATTACATTCATCTCAAGTAGTATATATGTTAATATGAAGAAACATATGATCATCCAATTTATGGTCACTTTTTTGTCTTGGTGTAAATTTATTTGAGTTCAAAATGAAACTCCTTGTTTACAGAAAGGTCATTTTCATTGTTATTTCATGATTTCAAGAATTTAAAAAAGAACTTCTGTTAACCCTCTTAGTGCCAAACCATGAGAAGGCAATTTAGTCTTTACACATTTCTATGCCCTATGGTAATGGGAGGGCTTAAGAACATAATATCAAGCCTTCTGGGGAGATGTCAATATGGTTCAAAGTTTGACAATTATAGGAAGTACAATTCACATTTTTGCAAGAAAAAAATCTGATGTTCATATTTACGTTGGAGAAATCAATTATCACATGATATATTTGCCAAATCGTGAAATTACTAAAGAAAGTTTGTTGTAATAATCAACGTTGTTAACACGATTGTTTACTCTCAACTGCCTGTTCGATTTATTTATCTATCAATGTTTTTACGGCACATATTTTCGCATTACGTATTTAGATTTTCATAATATTGTATACCATTTGTCGTTGAATAATGCTACAAATTAAGATGGGCAATACGTGTATATTATTGAGAGGTATATTGGGTATTGAACTACGACGTCACATGCATATGGAATTATTTGTTGAGTTTTGTTGATCAACATATGTGTCAAGTCTTTGTTGAAAGTATGTTCAAAATGAATGACCAACACCATCATGATTAAAATGATAAAATATACTTTGTATCGGTGTTGAATCAGACAGGAAGATTTTAATTCAGCATTCTGTAGGTCAAAGTCTATTCTATTTCACATTGTCGTTTTAACTTAAGACAACGATACCCACTAGCCATGCAGGTTCGTACATGTATAAACCCCCTGTCCAACAGTGTATACACATTCCTCCTAGATGGTCTCAAGTTCTCTTCTTTTACATGACACTACCTTGCTACAAATATTACTCCATGACCAAGGTCGTTCAGTGTAATATCTAACATTTTATTCATATTTTGACTGAAATTGGATATGATCCACCTGTTTAATTATTTAAGACATGTCCATTGGTGAGTGGTAACGTGTCAGATAATCATAGCAAGCAGCATGTACCAATTTACTTTGTTTTGTCCTTAAGCGCTTTTGTTATGAAAAAAAAATCAATTTATTTTTCAATTACTAGCATAAGCTTTTTGTTTCAGAGGACATGGTAAATAAAACATTCCAAGTGTGTTAATGTAATCATGTTGTATATATTATATGTTGTGATCGTTCTACCATTGTCAATGAAATAAACAACAAATTATCAGAATGTTTAAGTTGTTTCGTGGTAATTAATTGGTAACCCATGAGTATTATCATAAAAGAAACTGATCAACCACATGAGGATGCCTGGCGTAAAAAAAAACTAAACGTTTCTCTGTTCTTGGCATATCGTTATCACTCACCCACCAGACCTGGTCGCCATGGTAACGTGAAAGAAAGAAGGAATATATGAAGTGAGTGCTTTGCGTAGTGGTACATGCATTATCAGGCAAATTATGAGCCGTCATCGGTACACGTTAGGTGGGAAGTGATTGCGTTTATCACTTCTTAATTGCCCTTTAGTGTCTGCCAAACTTGAACATTGGGGGATAGATGTAATAAAAGGTTGCTTGATTCAAAAAAAGGGAAGAGGAGAAAAAGAAAAAAAACTCGCCCTCATGAATAAGGCAGGAGCCCTTATTGGGTTTTTTTTACATCTCCTAATTACAATACAGTACATTATATATATGTTCGTAGATCGTTTATTGTGCGTGTAAACCAGTAAACACATGAATATCAAGTCATCGGCCTTTTGATGCTGATAATTGTCATTTGTATTCTTCTAGTCATTAATAACAGTTATATATCATTTGCATCAATCTATTGATTTTACTCTATTGTTAGTAGAGTTACTGTCAACGTTACCATTTAGAATGGCTTCAATTGTTATTATTATTATTATTATCATTATCATTATAGCGCTCTTATCATGATGATCATCATTACCATATTGTCAACATGATCGATTCAATCATGAGAGGAAAAGTTCACTTAGATTTTGAAGAGAAAAGCAATGATACAACATGTAAGCATCATAATACACACATGTGTCTAAATTCAATATCATCGCAACACTCCACCTACCCCACAACTTCACCAGCAATAAATTTAGACAAATTATAACTATATCTATCCGTACATAATGCATAATCGTCAACAAAACACGGCATTTTTTCATTACTACTTCTATTAGCCATTCTTAAGGTTATTATTGTTACATGGTAACTCCCATCAGACGGACCAACTTTATTGATTACTTAACAACTTCCTTCTGGCACGGGTTCATTAACTTTACGTTCCTTGGCATATCACTGCCAATTTTTCCTCAAGATCCTCTAAACATGTGTAAACACTTAGAGAGGGCGTGCCAGGTAACCCGCCCTATAGCAGGCGCACAGGTAGATTACGCAGACTAAATATCGGGCAGTCAACAGTCGAGCCAGAATATCAACCTTGTAGGACCCACCCATTAAGGCGAGACATTGAAATTCCGTCTAATTAGGAGTGAAGTTGAATTATGAAAGTAGAGTAGGTTAATGTGTTATTCTGTTCACCATGCGTACGACTAGTAAACCATGATAATACAAAGAATGTTACCACAACATGGTGTGTAATACATCGTTGATTTCTCTCATTTGAATCCAGACTATTTAGTGACACATCAAGTGTTTCGCATTCGGTGCTGTATCAACTTGTATAAAACTGGTAGTCGAGATGATTGGAGCAATGGTGACGGTTACGTAACAATACTTCCATCTTCCATCTAAAGTTACATCTTTATTTACGCTTCTCTGTGCGAAAGGCTGGACAAGTCATCGGAGATCAATTCCAGAATCTTGCGCTTAGTTTTTTTAAGACACTACCAAATGTCTTAAGTCACTAAAGTTGTCTACTTTCAAGGCTTTGCTATTAGCTCCTGCTGTGCCAGGCCAAGAGCTGCTCTATGGGAGTATCCTGTATTTACTGGTGCGAACAAGTGCCATTGTTACCCGAAGAGTTAAGAAATAATCAGTCATCATTCACAGACAATCAATGCTAATGCGTTCATATTTACATTGGCCGTGAAGTTACCGCCACAGTGACCTGTGTCAATTTTCTGCAACCAGAAAGACTTTGTGGAATCCAATAGCATGGTTATACAACTGGAGTGAGATCGAGTCACGTGACAGAGATTGTTTCTGGAACGTTTTCCCATTGTCATCACAATGAGAATGCATGGATCAATGGACGGACTTATCTCTCTAAGTTACCTCAAGATCATTCTGGTCGTTGCACTTTTGCAGGTATGTCGATTGCTCTTCAATTATTTCAATGTTTCAAATCTATCATGTTTATGAAAACTTTTCTATTGTTGTGACATGATATTCGACCAGTCAGTTTGGTGTAGTTTAGTCTTTCAAACCAAATATTTAATATTATAGAAATATATATTACATAAAAGTATTCTCATTTTGTCATAACATTTGACCTAATCGGGGGTGGGGTATATCCGTGTTTCTAATCAATGAAAATATGTTTTTAAACCTCTTTATCATTCCATAAAAGTGAAATGAATGATTATACATTCAATGAGCATATGGTACTGAAATCTGTAATCCGCCTGTGATATAGACACATATATATACAAAGCTTTCAATATAAAGCTTTCAACGAGGAACAATTCTTTGTGTATGTATACCCAGATACAAAGCATTTCCATGTTTATCACCTTAACCTCACGTTAGGATCCTAAATTCTCCCTTGTCTATTCTGATATGAATAATCATATTTCATAATGTTCACAATATTTGATTTACTCGTTTATGTAATGTACAGTTACTGAATGGATTATTAATCCATCGTCTCAAAGTCGTCTACAGAATGGTGCATGGAAATCAGTAACGGAAGCTGTGCTCAGATACAAATAAATCGATGAACAATATTGTTATTACAGTACACATCACCACATTGAGAGATATATGATGAAAGTATTATGATAGGTAACATCGATGTAAGGGCTTCCTCTATAAACATAGGCTATATATAGGAATGTTGTATTTCATTTGCTTGTCAAGATTGCTGCGCCGAGTGATGGCGCCGTCATGTTCTCCATGCGCCTCGATAACTTCACCAACCCAGGAAATAGGATGTGGGACTACAGCTGTTGTGATATGCTGTGTAGACCATGTGACTACGATATGTTGGTCTGCATGTCTGGTGCCCAGAGGTCAGTACTGTTAACAAGACCAACTTCCATAGGCCTATATGTTTATTTCATTAAATAAATGGATCAAATAAATTCAATTATCATGACAAAGTCGGGGAAGGGGATTATATTGTTTTATTTCCTGTAAAAATACTGCTGTGACCCTCGACATTAAAACATAATTACAGAACAAAAGAATTCTTACCACGTTTTAGTATATGCACCGCTTCGCAAGATGAAAACTGTCCATCCAAATCAACTATGATACCATACAGGGATACAGTTACATTACTGACTACAGCTTGTGGTTATTTTGATGACAAAAATCCACGATCACAGCCCAAGAACTGAATTAATGTAGCTTACGAAAGTTCAAACTAGATTACATAATTGATAAACAGATATTTAGCAAACATATGAACGCACATTATTAAGCACAACAATGCGACTGAAAACAAGATAGGGGAAAATGAAACGGAGAAACACAGAAAATGGAAATCTTTAAATAACTGTTGACACTTTTGAAAAATGATGATGATTTTCAGAACAGTTAAAAGTTAAATCAAGATGAAATTTCAGCATTGGAAAGTAACATGATGTCAGGTTTTGTGGAATTTCATCAATTATTTTTTTTTTGTAATAATCCTTAGAATATTTAATGAAATTTTCACGTTTGGACGAATTTGATCCTAAAAATTTGTGTGAGAGATAATTGATTCAAGACACAACAATGTCCACTGTGCATCACACGTGTCAACCCACAACCTCTTTTCTGCCAGAAGCAACATGCATTATCAATGACACTGTGATGCCAGTTGCAAGTGGATTTGCAGGTGTGATGCACAATGGGCTTTGTGTTCTGAATCAATAATTTCATACAAACACATTCTTCGGTTTAAATTTGTCAATTTGAAAATCTTATTAATCATTCTCAGGATTGCTACAGGAATGATGATTGATAAAACCAGGTTCTAAAAATTGTGATATTCTTTGACTAAGTGATATTAAACTTGCAGCTTTATTCGAGCCGTAACTTCTTTTTATTTTTCTTACATCTAGTAGATATATAGCGCACCAATGTTTTCACGAAAAGCGTGAATCGTATAAAACTGACTAGTGAACACATTAACAGACATTATTAACCTCCCAATATCCTAGGTACATGGAATGTGTAAAAAAAAAAGATATGGCCCTTGCTGGACTCGTACCGACGAGATTTGAAATTTGGTGCATTTAGCATCGTGCTTTTCAGCTTGTTCTTCTAATTGATCTAGAAGTTGTTCATGCCTCCGCTGTAGCTTGTATAAATGTTTTATAATACGTGTCAATACGATTCGTCCCAATTCAAACTAAGCGATATGATAGTGAGTATATCATGAGAGTGAAAATACAATTCTCAGCGCCCTGTACAGAGATCCCAGCATCCCCCGGTGCGCGTACGGCCAGTACCAGACGGGCGTCTTGAAGGCACGAAATGAGACCATCACCTTCCCCTCCGTCTTCCCGAAGGGCAACTCCAACCCCATCAACGTACCCATCCGCCACTGGGAGGTAAGAGCCCCGCCTTCATTCGTAGGCATTATCTTCCTGCCCCACACTTCATTCGCCCCCCCCCCCCTCTCTCTCTCTCTCTCCCTCACCCACACACACAAACTCTCTCTCTTTCTCTCTCTCTCTCTCTCTCTCTCTCTCTCTCTCTCTTTCTCACTGTCTGTCTTTCTCTACCCCCCCCCCCCACCTCTCCAACCCTATCATTCAACCCCACAACTTACCCATCCGCCACTGGGAGGTAAGATCCCCGCCTTCATGTCCTGCCCCCCCCCCCCCAACTTCACTACTTTCTCTCTCTCATTCTCTCTCTCTCTCTCTCTCTCTCTCTCTCTCTCTATCTCTCTCTCTCTCTCTCTCTCTCTCTCTCTCTCTCTCTCTCTCAGTGTCTGTCTTTCTCTACTCCCCCTCCAACCCCCAACCCCCACCTCTCCAACCCTATCATTCAACCCCACAACTTACCCATCCGCCACTAGGAGGTAAGATCCCCGCCTTCATGTCCTGCCCCCCCCCCCCAGCTTCACTACTTTCTCTCTCTCATTCTCTCTCTCTCTCTCTCTCTCTCTCTCTCTCTCTCTCTCT
Source organism: Arbacia lixula (assembly GCA_963669155.1). NCBI lineage: Eukaryota > Metazoa > Echinodermata > Echinoidea > Arbacioida > Arbaciidae > Arbacia > Arbacia lixula. Next base: position 28,487,388 of record OZ022582.1, on the reverse strand, counting down.
CTCATCCTCTCTCTTCCGTTCTCCCTCTGGTCCCTCCGCCCTCTCTTGCTACATTTGTTTCTAAATCTTTCTCTCTCACGCGCTTTTTCTGCTTCATTTGCTCCGTATTACGCAATTCGTGCAGTTTATTATTTCGGTATGTGTGAATCCTTGAATTGGAATGTCAAGAGTGGTTGAAACAACATCTATATCAAAGCAAGCAGTTTAATACCTTGACATAATCTGCTTTTAGTATTCCAGCCTTAGGACAAACAATGATATTCAAGACAGTTGGTGATAATGCTTACATATGGTAAAAACCTTGTAATATGCATGACTGTTTAAAAGTTTTTGATAATCACGTTCACGATGCATTACCGATAAATATCGCATACAGTCATTTCTAGCGCAGACGGGGTAATTAGTTTAGGCTGTTTTTCATATACAGTAAGTTTGTCATAGAAACAATCATTTCATGAATTCCGACACAGGTAATATGTGGTAGATGGAAAAATTTTATTATGACGTCATTGGGTACTCCGGGAATATGCTACCTTTCAGATTAAAATGAGACAGCGTAAAATCGGGTGCCAGAAATGCATCGCCTCTAATTAAGCAAGTCGAGACCACGTTCTCCCAAGGGATTCTACACATTTGGAACAGTACACATCAATGTATGCATGCCTGGCGTTGTTTTCCATGAGCAGTATAATGAATAATTTTTTATGAGCATTCATCCAAAGGATCATTAATCAGAAAATGAAGTAGTGGTGTTGGTAAAAAAAAAAAAATGATAAAATCATGATAATAAGTACGTCATTCCGAACATGAAATAGGATTTGTTAAATAGAAAATGCTGGAAATAAGGTTCATTAGTCCGAAAATAATTATTACAACGCATCTTTTACTTGTAATTAATGCACCTTGACAGCCACAGTGAATGTGCGTGGTTGCATGGGCCTACAGCCAAGAAACTCGATGCGTGTTAATGATTATGCTGTAATGACCTTCAATCCCCGCCTGTTGGCAGGCTGTTAACAAGCATCGTGTGGTGAAACACACACGCACACACACACACACACACACACACACACACATATATATATATATATATATATATATATATATATATGTATATATATACACACACATACACACACACACACATACACATACACATACACACATTCCTTCAATATGAAATCAAACTGAACACGCCAAGGGCCGAACACGCGTCTCGCACGTGCATTAATGACATGATCGTTGTTGTTTTTACGAAAGGGGACTTTCCGTGGCGGGTTTTGTTGGTATTGCAAATTTCTTGGCAGCCTTGACTTTAGGGCTGGTTACGCGTTTGATGTGTTTTTTTCTTCTTAACACTATGTGCATTAGATCATATATTGCTACTTATGTGTTTACTTGTAAACAAAAAATGGCACGTATGACACAGGAAGGGTTAAAGGGAAACAGAATATAATTTAAGATAAATCAGGTGCCTCTGAACACTGACAGCTAATCAAACGGATTGTTCAACTCCTTAGCAAATAATGGTCAACCAGAACAAAACAGCCTCGTGCAACATTTAATGAGATAGGACGAGATAAAAGAAAGTTTTGGATTTAAAATTGGTAGCAGGGGACTAGGCTCATGTTTGACGAGGGCTCAACATGCTCAATCTGCGTGTGGTGCTCGATTTGTGTTAATTTTGAATACGAATTAAATCTTGATACTGTACATTTATGCTAAAAAATACCCATCCATTTTGAGACTACTGTAATATGAATTCACATACTGCTTCTTTTAAGCCAAATATCAGATTCTATGTTGTACTTTTCTAAAATGTTATCGACATATTAAGTAGCGGAAACTGCTCCTTTTGACTAATGCGCCAGTGTTACTATTTCGTATCATCCCAACTAATTTTTCAACCATTCCAATTGAGTTTTTTCACCTCTTTAAGAGTACAATTATGAATTTCTAAGTTAATGTTCTATTAACTCAAAGTGACCACAAAGGGTCACATCATGTTCACCTTGCCTGTGTTCCGTACAAGGGAATCGGCTTGATTACAGAGTTCAAGACACTATTTTTTATAACAGGTTCATGGTTACAAAAGCAGTCACTTCTAAAGTACTTTAAAATCTTATTTGTTTTGTTATCTGTTTTAAACGTTAATACAGTCAACAAATGACCCTGACCAATTCGATACAACAGCTCCCTAATCTGTTTTCTTTGCTATTGGTACTTCATAAAAAGATGAAACCGTAATAAATTTAACTGTATTAAAACAAGTTTGTAATAGACCACGTTGCATTAATATCAGTTTCATTTCTATTCCAGTATCTCAGACGAGATAATTAGTTTAGGCTGTTTTTCATATACAGTAAGTTTGTCATAGGAACAATCATTTCTTGAATGGCAGCAGTGCTGGAGGAGAAGACATGCTTATATATTATGATGTCATTCGGTAGTCTGGGGAAATGCAATCTTTCGTTAAAAAAAATGAGACAGCATAAAGTAGGATGCCAGAAACGCGTCGCCCCTGATTAAACAAGTCGAGACCACTGACCATAAACACCTCAATGCATCATATAAGTAACTTGCTTTATTTTCTGACACTGTGGACATCAAGTGTTTATTAAAGTACATGTTAAGCAAACGGTTAACAGAAATCAATTGACCTCAAAATGTTTATTAGTATCCAATTAACCAGTGTTCAAACGATAAAACTCTGCACACTTGCAGCCATCAATCAGCCATCGCTTGTTTCTTCAATAGACCATTTACGTTATGTATGTTCATGGTGCACGTCTTTTGAACAATACGTTTCTAATGGTAACCCAAAAGTTTGTCCGAGGTTTGTCGGGTAGAAACAACTGATCTATTCAGAGTGCATTCCACTAATTGAAAGTGAATCACTAGCTACAAGTGATTATCATAGCGTGTTAGGGATAAAGTTATGAATACATAGCGAAAACGGCTTATTCAATAGCTCTTCACGATGGCATCTATACAACACTTAAACAACACCATTCTAACATCCACCGTATATCGCCGCACAATACAACGTAATAAGTGGTTTTCGTAATGTATTTACAACTCTCTCCCTCTCGGTTACAGTTGGATATTCCGAAGGTTCGTTATTCTGAAGGTTTGTTATTCCGAAGGTTCGTAATTCCGAAACACGTAAATTGCCTATACCTGGATGCTCGATAGACCGAAAAGGAAAAAGGGTTCGTTAATCCGAAAATAAAGTAGGGTTCGTCATTCCGAAGGTTCGTTAATCCGAAAATGAAGTAAGGCTCATTACCCCGAGGGTTCGTTAATCCGAAAATGAAATAAGGTTCTTTAGTCTGAACCTTCAGAATATCGATGCTTCGGAATAACACAAACCTTTTTACGGTTTTGGACAAACGAAGCTTCGGAATAACAAACCTTCTTTTTTTCGGACGAACGGACCTTTGGAATAACGAACCTCATTTCTTTTTCGGACAAACGAACCTTCAGAATAACGAGCCCTGTTTCTTTCTCGGATTAACGAACCCTCGAAATAACGAACCTTATTTTGTTTTCGGACTAACAAACCTTCGAAATAGCGAACCTTCGGAATAACGAACCTTCGGTGTATTTGAACCTTCGGAATAACGTATCATGTGTATTTACCTTTTATACCATCTTTACCATGTCCCGCATCTCTTTTCTTTCTAATGCGCATAACGTGCGTGAAATGCTAAAGTGCATGAAATGCTATACACTTGTTGTTAATCATCATTATCTTCATTACCATTATCATTGGTACTTCGTGTATATATTATGAATAGATCACAACCACTCTTGATCTGTGTCCGCTTTTCATTCAGGGTAAGATGAGAGTGAGCGTATTCATCATCGACAGAGACAACTTCAAATACGACAGGGATGACGTCATCGTGGAGTACACGTTTTTCCTGCACACGGCCAAGCCGGGGCCGAGTGAAGTGGACACTGACTGGGAGGTTGGCGTCGTCAAGAAGGGCCTGTTTAGGTAGGGTTATATCTTTCCCCCTTCCTACCTTTCATTCTTTCTAGTAATTATGTACTGTTTAGAGTTTATACTTTTTTATTTCTCCTTTTAGCTTCTTTCTCTTACTTATTTGAATTACTTTGTTTCTCTCTCTCTGTCTCTCTCTCTTCATCCTACTTTCCTTTCTCTTGTAGTTTTTCATCAACCTCTTGTCAATTTTATTGTGTTCTTTTTTCTTCTTTCCTAACTCCTTTTTATCATTTTTGTTTTTACTTCTCTCTCTCTCTCTCTCTCTTTCAAATTAAGTCCTGTTACACTTTATCGTCACCCTCTTGTCTTTTGTTATCCTCTTGTTTTTCTTCCCGTGGATTTTTTTCTATCGCTGAATTTCTTTTCACTTCTCCTCCTTGCTGCTTCTTTCCCTTTTTTTTCCCTCTGTTTTCTCGGTTATAGTTCGATATTCCGAAGGTTCGTTTATTCCGAAGGGTCGTTATTCCGAAGGGTCGTTATTCCGAAGGGTCGTAATTCCGAAACACGTAAACTGACTACACTTCGATGCTCGTTAGTCCGAAAACGAAAAAAGGTTCGATAATCCGAGCATTTGTGGCGTTATTCCGAAGGTTCGATATTACGAAGGTTCGTTAATTCGAAAATAAAATAGGCTTCGTTATTCCGAAGGTTCGTTAATCCGAAAACGAAATAAGGTTCGTTTTCCGAAGGTTCGTTAATCCGAAAACGAAATAACGTTCGTTTTTCCGCAAATTCGTTTATAAGGTTCGAACCTTATTTCGTTTCGGATGAACGAACCTACGGAAAAACGATTCTTATTTCTTTTTCGGACGAACGAACCTTCGGAATAACGAACCTTCGGAGTATGCGAAACTCCGGAATAACGAACCTTCGGAATAACTAGTCCCCGTTCTCTCCTCCTTTTACATTATGTTCATGTTCGTCTTGTTCATCTTCTTATCATTATGTTGTTTACACTTTATCACATTTCAAGAGCTCTTTTTTTTCCTGTGGCTGCAATGACAGATGATAGTTAACCCTAATATTACAGCTAATAAACTGAAAAATAGATATATATTTGTGAGCATGTAAGTCCATTATTTTCTTTAAAAAACCTGCTTCTTGAAGTATTTCAGCCGCTTGGTCACTTTTAGATATTTCCTGGAACATCTTATAAGGAGTTGTGATTGATCCGAATCGATCCAATCCAATCCCCAATCTCTAATGTACAGAGTTACGATTGATATCAATCGCAAGTTAAGTTGCGATCAATCACAATTGTTTACTCCTGATCTCAATTTGTCGCCCGTGTAGACTTGGCGTTAGCTACAAGGTGTACTGTCTGCATGACTTCTACGGCAAGAACTGCACACAGCACTGCGGCGTACCGGCTCCCTACGACCACTATGACTGCGACCCGGTTACCGGACAGAAGATCTGCCATGCGGGCTACTTTGGGCTACATTGCAGACAGAGGGTACGGTCAGATCAGGGTGCCACGTGTCACAAAGGATTGATGACATGAGTAAGAGCTTCCGTGGAAAGCAGTTGCCAAATAGAGAGAACAACCCTGGATTAAAAAGAAATAAATAAATAATATATATTTAATCATTGGCTAACCAATAAACATGATACCTAACCAGAAAGCTAACCCCCTTGGTGGGGTAATCCACGAGCGAAATGGTTCACAACGTGAAATTAATAGATGTAATTCAAGATATGCGGAACGGCGGAATATATTATCGTGTGTTAGTTATGTATTGACTTATTGATCACTTGACAAGTTCAAGTTGTCAGTCAGTCCATAGAAAAGGAAGTCACCCACGCACATGATAAATAGCAAAATGCCAAAGACTGGAATACCTTCATGTGATAATAGGGCTTACACGTTTGGTCAGTCAGTGTGTTAGCTAGCTCATTTGTTCATTCTTCCAAGTGAGTTATAAAACACGTTTTCGGACATGTTATTCTATTTTCTCTATTTGTACGCCAGATCCCACCGAGGACAGTACAGAAAAGCACTACCGCACCGACAACGTTATCAACTCCCTCTACAACGACACCAACATCTCCGCCAGCGACAACGGAGTCTACTACCATTTCGACTTCCACACAAAGTGTAGCTACAACGATTCCGACAACAGCTCCTGCCGCAACAACAGGTACACTGTCAACTACTCCGACAATTCCCACTACATTAAAAGTTACAACTCCGCAAACAACACGTTTGCCTACCACACACACGACAAGTGTGACCCAAACAAGCACCACAGCCACAAGCTCGGCAGTTACGGTTCATACAACTGTCACTGATGAGGGAAACACTGCATCAACATTGGAGACCACTTACACTCCTAAAACATCAATAAGTCCAGGTACGACAAATGAAATGCCACAAAGTAAACCAGAGTCAGCTATTCTGAATACTGAGGCAACCAGTTCACCAGTCGTAAGTGAAGGTACAACGGGGTTGTCTCAAAGTACAGTACCTCCCACAAGTTTTTCTATGACAAGTGATACAACTCAACCGGAAACCAAAACCACCGCAACACTTTTAACAATGTCAACACAAAAGTCGTCCACAACAACATCTTCAACTAATACTTCTTCAACTCCATCTTCCCCTGACATGACGCCATCAGCTTCTTCGTCACCAACAACATCTACCATTTCGACACCCAATTCGGCTTTGACTTCTCACCCGTCTTCTTCCGTTACTGATCCATCCCAATCATCGACTTCTTCTTCAGCTTCTTCAACGAATTCAGCTGAATCTTTAACGTCTTTAGCATCTACATCCAATATTTCTAATCCACCAACCCGTACTAATCATCTCTCATCGCACATATCAAGCACTCCCACGCCCTCAGACGTCACTCCATTTGGGTCGTCTACCACACAGAAGAAAGAACAGTCTCAGTCTTCCGAATTTTCTGCAGAATCTTCAGATTCCTCGTCACTTTTATCTCCGAGATCAACTGCATTCGCGTCGTCTACGGCTGAAACTGACTTGGCATTCTCCTCCAGATTATCCACCTCCATAATGTATGATACGTCGGAGTCACCATCAAGGGATAGTTCGTCCGAAACAACTTCTTCACATTCAACTTCCCCTCGAAGCTCTTTCAGCGATGAGTCGAGTACGTCTAATGCCCTAACCACATTGGCAAAATCTACCATCCAGGTCTTTCAAAGTTCTACTTCAAAAACTAGTCCCACCCAAACTCTTACCCATTTTTCTACTTCCACATCGACTAGCTCTAGCGAAATAGTTACCGAGGATCCGATACTCAATGCTACCAATTCTTCTGAAATGACTACCAAGCTTTCCAATGCAACATCCTCCCAAACACAAAATTCATCTTTGTCTTCTTCAGCAACAACGGGAACTACTTCACTTTCCTCGAGTTCTACAGAGACCACCACACCAACCCTAGACTTGTCAGAAGAGTCCACTCTATCTTCCTCAACTTCCACCCTGACGCCTTCAACGTCAACCGATATAACGGCTCCATCTCCAACGCAGTATTTCTCTTCAACACAAACATTACCCCAGGTTTCATCAACTCCAACACAGTCTACAACAGACTCTTCTCAAAATAACACAGTGTCTACTTCATCATCTCCCAACGCTTCTCCAAATTCAGCGTCAACGACGTCTTCTCTCACAATGACTCCTAAACATTCCTCTGCCGCTCCTACAGATACAACAATCCTTTCTTCCACGTCTTCGGCGTCTCTTTTGACAACAAATGCATCAGTAACTGCATCGCCACCCACGACTACCTCCACGACTTCATCCCAAACTCCATCACAATCGTCTCCTCTTACTTTAAATGTGTCTCACGCTTCTATGACGACCTTTAAATATTCAACTAATTCTCCTAAAACGTCTCTGCCTACTTTTTCAATGAGAACATTTCAATGGTCTCCTCCTCTTCCTCTTAAATTGAATACTGACACCTGGCAAACTACACAAAACATGACAACGGAATTTAAAACGCTGAACACGACTACTGAATTCACAAAACTGAACATGACTACTGAATTCACAACGTCAAATATGACTACTGAAGTCACAACGCCAAGCATGACTACCGGATCAACTACACAAAACATGACAACTGAATTCACAACGCCAAATATAACTACTGAATTCACAACAACGAACGTGAGTACTGAATTCACAACGCCAAACATGACTACTGATTTCACAACGTCAAATACGACTACTGAATTCACAACGCCAACCATGACTACCGAATCAACTACACAAAACATGACTACTGAATTCACAACGTCAAACATGACTACTGAATTCACAACGCCAAATATAACTACTGAATTCACAACGCCAGATATGACTACTGAATTCACAATGCCAAATATGACTACTGAATTTACAACGCCAAATATGACTACTAAATTCACAACGCCAGATATGACTACTGAATTCACAACACCGGACATGACTGCTGAATTCACAACGCCAAACATGACTACTGAATTCACAACGCCAGATATGACAACTGAATTCACAACGCCAAACATGACAACTAAATTCGCAACACCAAATATAAGTACTGAATTCACAACGCAAAACATGACTACTGAATTCACAACGCCAGATATGACTACTGAATTCACAACACCAAATATGACTAATGAATTCACAACGCAAAACATGACTACTGAATTCACAACGCCAAGTATTTCCACTGAATTCACAACACTCAATATGATAAGTGACTTCACAACGTCAAACATGTCTACTGACTTCACAACGCCAAACATGACTACTGAATTCACAACGCCAGATATGACTACTGAATCAACAACACCACATGTGACTACTGAATCGACGACTCCAAAAATAACTACTGAGTCAACAACACCAACCATGACGACTCAATCAACAACACCGAACGTTACTGCCGAATCAACAACGCCAACCCTGATTAGTCAAGCAACAACACCGAACGCTACTGCCGAATCAACAACACTAAATATGAAAACAGGATCAACAACGCCAACCTTGACTACTGAATCAACAACACGGAACGTTTCTGCCGAATCAACAACACTAAATATGACAACAGAATCAACAACGCCAACCATGACTACTGAATCGACAACACCGAACGTTACTGCCGGATCAACAACACCAACAATGACGACAGAATCGACAACACCCACCATGACTACTGACTCAACAACACCTAACATGACTACAGAATCAACAACACCAACAATGACTACAGAATCGACAACACCGAACGTTGCTAACAAATCAACAACACCAACCATGACTACTGACTCAAAAACACCTAACGTTACTAACAAATCAACAACACCCACCATGACTACTAACTCAACAACACCGAACGTTACTACCGAATCAACAACACCAACAATGACTACTGACCCAACAACACCAACAATGACTACTGACTCAACAACACCGAACGTTACTAACGAATCAACAACACCAACCATGACTACAGAATCGACAACACCAAACGTGACTACTGAATTAACAACGCAAGATATGACAACCGAGCCAACAACACCAACTGGGACTAGTGAGTCCACAACACCAAATGTTACTGCCGAATCAACAACACTAAATATGACAACAGAATCAACAACTCCAACCATGATGACAGAATCAACAACATCGAACGTGAGTACTCAATCAACAACACAAGATATGACAACGGAACCAACAACACCAAACGTGACTACGGAATCGACAATACCGAACATTACTGTCGAATCAACAACACCAACAATGTCTACAGAATCGACAACACCTAACATGACTACTGAATCGACAACACCAACCATGACTACAGAATCGACAACACCCAACGTGACTACTGAATTAACAACGCAAGATATGACAACCGAGCTAACAACACCAAACGGGACTAGTGAGTCCACAATACCGAACGTGACTACTGGATCAACAACACTAAATATGACCACAGAATCAACAACGCCAACCATGACTGGAGAATCTAGAACACCGAACGTTCCTGCCGAATCAACAACACCAACAATGTCTACAGAATCGACAACACCTAACATGACTACTGAATCGACAACACAAAGTATGACTACGGAATCGACAACACCGAACGTTACTGCCAAATCAACAACACTAAATATGACAACAGAATCAACAACGCCAACCATGACTAATGAATTGACAACACCGAACGTTACTGCCGAATCAACAACACCGACAATGACTACAGAATCGACAACACCTAACATGACTACTGAATCGACAACACCAACCATGACTACAGAATCGACAACACCCAACGTGACTACTGAATTAACAACGCAAGATATGACAACCGAGCCAACAACACCAAACGGGACTAGTGAGTCCACAACACCAATTGTTACTGCCGAATCAACAACACTAAATATGACAACAGAATCAACAACGCCAACCATGACTACTGAATTGACAACACCGAACGTTACTGCCGAATCAACAACACCGACAATGACTACAGAATCGACAACACCTAACATGACTACTGAATCGACAACTCCAACCATGACGACAGAATCAACAACACTGAACGTGAGTACTCAGTCAACACCGCAAGATACGACAACGGAACCAACAACACCAAACATGACTACTGAATCGACAACACCAACTATGACTGCTGAATCGACAACACCGAACGTTACTGCCGAATCAACAACACTAAATATGACAACAGAATCAACAACGCCAACCATGACTACTGAATCAACAACACCGAACGTTACTGCCGAATCAGCAACACTAAATATGACAACAGAATCAACAACGCCAACCATGACTACTGAATCGACAACACCGAACGTTACTGCCGAATCAACAACACCGACAATGACTACAGAATCGACAACACCTAACATGACTACTGAATCGACAACACCAACTATGACTACAGAATCGACAACACGGAACGTTACTGCCGAATCAACAACACTAAATATGACAACAGAATCAACAACTCAAACCATGACTACTGAATCGACAACACCGAACATTACTGCCGAATCAACAACACCAACAATGACTACAGAATCGACAACACCTAACATGACTACTGAATCGACAACACCAACTATGACTACGGAATCGACAACACGGAACGTTACTGCCGAATCAACAACATCAACCATGACTACTGACTCAACAACACCGAACGTTACTAACAAATCAACAACACCAACCATGACTACAGAATCGACAACACCCAACGTGAGTACTCAATCAACAACGCAAGATATGACAACGGAACCAACAACACCAAACGTGACTACTGAATCGACAACACTGAATATTACTGCCGAATCAACAACACCAACAATGACTACAGAATCGACAACACCTAACATAACTACTGAATCGACAACACCAACTATGACTACGGAATCGACAACACCAAACGTTTCTGCCGAATCAACAACACTAAATATGACAACAGAATCAACAACGCCAGCCATGACTACTGAATCGACAACACCTAACATGACTACTGAATCGACAACACCAACTATGACTACAGAATCGACAACACGGAACGTTACTGCCGCATCAACAACACCCACCATGACTACTCAATCAACAACACCGAACCTTACTGCCGAATCAACAACACCAACAATGCCTACAGAATCGGCAACACCGAACGTTACTAACAAATCAACAACACCAACCATGACTACAGAATCGACCACACCCAACGTGACTACTGAATTAACAACGCAAGATATGACAACCGAGACAACAACACCAAACGGGACTAGTGAGTCCACAACACCGAACGTTACTGCCGAATCAACAACATTAAATATGATAACAGAATCGACAACACCGAACGTGAGTACTCAATCAACAACGCAAGATATGACAACGGAGCCAACAACACCTAACGGGACTAGTGAATCAACAACACCGAACGTTACTGCCGAATCAACAACACTGAATATGACATCAACAACGCCAACTATGACTACAGAATCAAGAACACCGAACGTGACTACTCAATCAACAATGCAAAATATGACAACGGAACCAACAACACCAAGCGTCACGACTGAAACAACAACACCGAACGTTACTGTCGAATCAACAACACCAACCATAACTACTGAATCATCAACACCGAACGTCACCGCCGAAACAACAACACTACATCTGACAACAGAATCAACAACGCCAACCATGACTACAGAATCAGTAACACCGAACGTAACTACTCAATCAACAACGCAAGATATGACAACGGGACCAACAACACCAAACGTTACTGCCGAATCAACAACGAAATCAACAACACAGAACGTTACTGCCGAATCAACAACATCAACCATGACTTCAGAATCGACAACACCGAGCGTGACTACTGGATCAACAACACTAAATATGACCACAGAATCAACAACGCCAACCATGACTACTGAATCCACAACACCAAACGCTACTGCCGAATCAACAACACTAAATATGACAACAGAATCAACAACACCAACCATGACTGCAGAATCTAAAACACCGAACGCTACTGCCGAATCAACAACGCCAACCATGCCTACTCAATCAACAACACCGAACGTTACTGTCGAATCAACAACACCAACCATGACTTCAGAATCAACAACACCGAACGTAACCACTGAATCAACAACACTAAATATGACCACAGAATCAACAACGCCAACCATGACTACTGAATCCACAACACCAAACGCTACTGCCGAATCAACAACACTAAATATGACAACAGAATCAACAACACCAACCATGACTGCAGAATCTAGAACACCGAACGTTACTGCCGAATCAACAACACCAACAATGTCTACAGAATCGACAACACCTAACATGACTACTGAATCGACAACACCAACCCTGACTACTCAATCGACTGCACCGAACGTTACTGCCGAATCAACAACGCCAACCCTGACTACTCAATCGACTGCACCGAACGTTACTGTCAAATCAACAACACCAACCATGACTACTGAATCATCAACACCGAACGTCACCGCCGAATCAACAACATTAGATCTGACAACGGCATCAATAATGCCAAACGTGACTACCGAATCAACAACACCAACGATGACTACTGAATCAACAACACCAAACGTGACAGCCGAATCAACAACGCCAAATATAACAACGGCATCAATAGCGACTCCGGTAATGTTGCAGCAGAGCTCCACCCAAAGTAAATCACGTACACCACAAAATTCAACAACCACTGTTACTGCAACAATAACTGCTACAACTCCAACCACTGTTACTACACCAACAACTGCTACTACACCAAAAACCGTTACCACACCAACGACTGCTACTACACCAACAACTGCTACTACACCAACAACTGATACTACACCAACAACTGATACTACACCAACCAATGTTTCTACAGCAGCAACTGTTACAATTCCAACCACTGTTACTACACCAACCACTGCTACTACACCAGCAACTGCTACTACACCAACAACTGCTACAACTCCAACCACTGTTACTACACCAACCGCTGCTACTACACCAACCACTATTACTACACCAACCACTGCTACTACACCAACAACTACTACTACACCAACAACTGCTACTACACCAACCACTGTTACTACAGCAACAACTGCTACAAGTCTAAGCACTGTTACTACACCAACCACTGTCACTACACCAACCACTGCTACTACACAAACGACTGTTACTACACCAACCACTATTACTACACCAACCACTGTTACTACACCAACCACTATTACTACACCAACCACTGTTACTACACCAACCACTGTTACTACACCAACCACTGTTACTACACCAACCACTATTACTACACCAACCACTGTTACTACACCAACCACTATTACTACACCAACCACTGTTACTACACCAACCACTGTTACTACACCAACCACTATTACTACACCAACCACTATTACTACACGAACCACTGTTACTACACCGACAACACGCTCTACCATAAAACCATCTACTAAACCTCCTCCCAAACGCTCTCCTCCATGTGACGAGAGAACGTTTAAATGTTGGTTTTATTTGTCTGTCGTATGTCCATTGACTGGTTGCCGATACAGACCTTTATCAGACGTGTATTACGTTGTGGATGGGTAGCATGGGTTTCCTTTTAAAAGATATTGCCATCTTCTGAAATACATGTAGCGTCCTTTTTTTTTTCTTTCTGAGGACATAATCGAGAGCTTCAGTTTTTGTAACGAATGATTTGTATTACTTTTGTGATTTGATACAATGAAATTGGTATGTGTAGATTTATTTGAATAGATAGTGCTATGGTATTTCTCTATCATAACCATTATCATTGTCATGATTGTATGTCGCTGAAGACTTCCTTCCTGTTCATTACGAGCGCACTCTATCTATGTCAAATCGATTGTTTGGTTGAGAAAATGCATATGATTATTTTGTGGTTATTGAGCTCGTTGTGAGAGAAGGGTATGCAGAGTGATGTATAAGCTATATCACACTCTGTAAATTCAAATCTTTTTTCAAAGAATTAAAATCCAGTAATTGTCGTCTCATGTTCCCATGGTAATCTTGGATTTACCTTATTACACCCTTCTGCTTGATGAGAGTTATCCAACGGAGCACGAAAGGTATTGTCTTCCATGGCCATGATGGTAGGAGTGTATTGTAAGAATGAATACCGGTATAGTCAAACGATTAAATGTCGACAAATTTGTGCAAAAATGTATGATGTTGCACCATGGTATGTCTTGCCACCGACGTCGGACTGGTCAGTTGACCAACTCACTATCAGTAGAGGGGGCTAGTGTGGGTGTTCTTCTTATTAGTCAGAGGTTGCCTCTATCGAGAGCTTTGAACATTTAAGGCTACCGAAGACTACATGATGTTGCCACGATTCGGCAATCGTAAGGGCCTGCTACTGTTTATGTGACGTCAATTTCTTGTACAAATCCAATGACCGGGACCTGCGACGATTCAGCCTGTCGCAGAGTCCTACTGCCAATCAGATCGTGTCGTCTGCGATGGCTTGAAGAAGCATGAATCGTGTGTCTTGCAGTCCCTTCCCATTATAAAATGTCATCCACAAGATTCAGTATTCACAGAGGCATAGTTATCGAGTTGTGGGCAGACCCAATTAGGCAGTGTTAGGGGAGGTTCTGTCGCCTTTTAGTTATTAATGTTATTAATGCAGTTAATGCCTTGGTCACAACCGGTCGTGAGTGATCTTGCACATGCGTGTCCGCAGCTTGTGTCGGTCTCCGGGACAACGTCTGCATGTCCCTGCGTGCCCAAAGAAACGTGCATACTCTATGAAATCCGTGGTAGACTAGAGACGTGCACAGTCGGTTGTTACCATGGCATAATGTTTGGCGTTATACGGAAGGGAATACAGGATTGTCAATACTGACACTTCAAAGCTGTTACCTAAATTTGTGTTGACAATATTTCGTGTGGTATTGGTAGTATCTATTCTTCCAGTGAGATGACTGTTTCCTACAGCGTTCGTAGAATGCCGGAAGAGATCTAAAACTGTTTTACCCCCAACAAATGTTATTTCATCAATTGCAAATTGACAACATCCGTGTTATTCTCACGATAAAATGGAGTGTATTTCTAATCCTATATGGGATGGTATGGGGATGGTTTCTCCTTCACCCACAAATCAAATATTTCTTGTGTGTGAACAAGTGTGCATTAAGAAGTATGGAGTAATAATTCTTTCCTATGTATCAGTCTTCTCCCCATTGTTGCATGATTTCTGAATGAATTTCACATCGGGTTCGTAGAGTGTCAACAATACAATGTAAATTAAATTAAATTACAATAGTAACCCTGCGTTAAAGAATGTTTATCTAATTATTTTCCTCTGGTTGGATGTGTTTCCCGAGTCAGCAACAAACCATTTTATCACAAGGATCCAAATAAAGATAACGATCATATGGAAGTTGACTCAACATCAAGTTTGTATTTTTATCACGATGTGATGGTTTATTATAGAACAACGCTGCAAAACTATTTGTGTATTAATTTATCATCGGTGGATTTGCCTTTGCCCTTGTTCAGCCCTTTTCCGTACCTGTTAGGAGTAGTGTTGCTTTCCTGTTACACGATGATTTAGAATGACGCGCCAAGGACATTGGGTGACACTTCTTTTCCTGTACGATCCCGACGAGGCGTTTTGGGGTTTCATGGGGGGGGGGGGGGAGAGAGAGATTAGAGTAACAAAATATCGACATGTTTTATCAGAATCAGGACACGGTGAATTTTGTATCACAAAACATATTGTAAAGCATGATGTATTACTGAGGAATGGTGTAGGTTTAGTACAATGTATTGAAATGTTAATGTCACTTAATGTGATTGTTATTGTTTGATGTCATGATTATTGAATGATAGTTTTTTTATTTTTTTCAATATTACATATACATTGTAATTTAATTAACGTATGTATATCATACTGATTACATATTTGTGTTTGGAATAAAATGAAGACAATGCCATAAAAATTGCTTGAAATGTGAAAAAATGTGTGATTTTTTTCTTATTGTCCCGTTATCGTATTAAAGCCGCAAATTCGTTCAAATTGTATTCATTCTTATTTCAGTTCATATGAGTATATATGCGTTGTGTGTTTGCGTGTGTGCATTTGATGTTTGCGTGTGTGTATGTATGTGTATATGCGTGTGTATGTGTATGTATGTGTGTGTGTATGTGTATGTGTATGTGTGTGTATATGTATATGTGTATGTAAGTAATTAATTAAGTAAGTAATTAAGTATGTAAGTAAGTAAGTAATTATATTTAATATTTTCAGCTATTTTACTGTAATTAATTTGTATTTACAAATGTATATACATGTATATATATATATATATATATATATATATATATAATTTGCATGATTGTTTTGTTTAATTTGTGTTAATATATTTAAACTGATTGTATGAATTTAATTTGTATTATTATGGAATCAGAATAAAGATCATTGGAATTATATATATATATATGTGTGTGTATGTGTGTGTGTGTGTGTGTGTGTGTGCGTGTGTGTGTATGTATATATGTGTGTGTGTGTGTGTCCGTCAAGGAAGTATTCGCCCCCCCCCCCCCCCCGCCCTCTTGCCCGCGTTTCCCTTTGACATACTCCTCCCTTTTTCCATGTTTTCCTTTGTACGTTTAAAAGGGGTCAAATTTCGACACCGTTACTAGAATGAACTCTCCCTTCATAGCATACCAGCCATTTCTTTTTTGTAAATCGCTCCTAGTATGTGTGAAACACTCCTTCCGCCGGATGTTGACTCTAGGAAATCAGGCTGCCATATCACAAAACAACCCCATTTCAATGCCATTTTGATTCGCAGACAAACACAAATCGCAATGATTGTCTCATTGCAGACGAAACAAAAACATTACCACAGATAAACAAAATAAATATCTTAATCAATCATTGCCAAGAATGAAGTTAGTCAGCGTCCTATATTGTAATTCGAGGAATTTCCCGTGTTTCCTTTGTTTCAATTTTTGTTTTGTTATTCAACGATTTCGGTTCCAAGTGTGTAGGAAATGCGTGTTTTGCTCGTAGCTTTAAGACACAATACGAAAGCATCCGCTGAATTGCGTAAGTCGTCAAGGGAAATGGTATATGATGATAAGTTGAATTGATCAAAAGTCGTAAAATAAAAGGAACGTATTCTGATCATCATCCTTCATAGGAAACTCAATTGGTCCGCGTTAACATTGACTTTTTAACTTAATGACCTTTCATTGTTAGTGTTTACCATGCATAAACACGTCAATACCAAACGCACTTGATGTGATGTAGCTTGTGATTAAACATAATCAAACATCTTCAAATAACTTCCCTAGCATGTGTCTTATCTTTCCCCAACATACTGATTATCATGATTATCCTCATCTAAATCACTTATTGCATACGTATACATTCGATTGAACTCGTTATCAGGGTTCGGTCCCCCTTTATTGTCGCTTCCTTCTGGGATATGGCGCTTGTTCCCTTCTGTCACAATAGGGTAGCCCCCGCGGTAATGTGGGCACCCACCATGTAATCACTTCCTACCCTCCGCTCCTAAAACGCGACAGAGGACCACTCTGCTACCAGCGACCGCCCGTACTCCACCGCACGTCACAATAGCTCAGTCACTCACTACCAACCAGCAACATGGGCCGCACGGAGCACCACGGATCTTATACAGGGATAGTAATGTCCAGACTTGTAGTGATTGCGTGTATATCAATGGTAAGTGGGTGCTGCATTTATTTATACTAGTTTGTGTTGCTGCATTTACTTTATCCGTTAGAATGCGTTGTGATTGGACGCCATTTACTACGCGTATATCCGAATGTACAATGTGTCCCCCGTTCCCCTCGTGTTGTTAGTGTTCATTGATATCTCGCTCGATAGTTCCTATAACAACGTTGCGCTTTCATATTGGCAAAGCTCCACGTTTGAGAAGTACTAGGTCCCGTGTTTGATTTGTGATTGATATCAAAAGCAACTCTGTACATTACAGATGGGATTGGACTTGCGATCGATTCAGATCAATCGTAACTCTTCATAAGACGGGGCCATGGTGGTATGCTCATAATTACTATGTTTACACTAAATGAATGAGATGGAACGGCAGTCAATATATCATCGCATCTTGGAAGGTTAAAGTGGACAGAGGATGTTCGGTGCTGTTGTATTATGTGTATACCGTGATATATTTTAGATTATGCTACACTGTGCGCCTATTGTTATAATCTGGAATTATTGTGTAATTGATAATATTTAGTCATAGTCATAATTTTATTTCGATCCCGGAGAAAACATACTCCGCTGGACTGATTCAGACCAAAGCGAAGTACAAGACTTGGCGATTAGATCGACACTTTAGAATATAATTTCAAGATTTGAAAACATTTTAAGAGACTTAAGTCCACAGCTGCCATATAAATAACGGTACACTTACGTATCATCATCAAGCAGTAAATGAGGAAGGTAAATTCATAAGTGCTTACATTACTCTTTTTTAGGTGCTTTCCGTTTCAACTTTGTAATAAACTGCGTAGGCCTAAATCCACACCCACCTTGAATGTTAACGTACTACACGAACGAGGGAAGTGGCACAGCTGTTAGGCACACGATGTACTATCGTATATAATATAACAGATGTGACTTACCACGCAAACGTCCTTATAGTCTGAACCGCACAAACTTTTCCACACTAATTTATGCAAAAAATATGCAAGAAAAGAACTATTGACCGCTTGATACTAGTTTTGCGGTTATATGAACTTGCGGGTGATTAAAACTATGACGTGACCAGTCACAAAGCATGCTATTTTTGAAATGAGGGATATATATGAAATATATCATGCTGTTATTCACTGTGATATATTTCGCCCAGTAATGTAATACATATATTTCACCAGGGTAGAATCATTAGTATAGTGAATTTGCAATATTTTTTTATATATTTATTTAAATATGCAGTGCCTGTGTAATATTATTTCCTTCCATGCCTTTTTATATCATGTTACCTTCATTTTAATTCTGTTCTAGTATTGTATGGTATTATATGATTTACAATCGATCTTTTGTGTGTTCCTCTAACGATTTTACCCAATATCACCCCCCCCCCCCCCCCGCCTCCCAGATTTTACGGCAATGTGATGGGGGCGCCGTGGTGTCTCTCAAGATGGAGTACTTCACAAACATCGGCAATAAGATGTGGAACGGTAACTGCTGCGACTCACACTGCCAGCCATGCGACTACGAATTCATAGTCTGTGCAACTAGAATACCAAGGTACCAATGTTTGTTGTTCTTTTTACCAAGTCCATTGCGCTCGTCAATCTCACAAGATGAGTGGAATGGGCGGGGTTCGTGTATATGGGATGGGTTGGTAAGATAGTTGGGAACTGTTGTGTGACATTGTGCAATGTGCCAACCATGCGACAAAGGTTTCCTTTAAATGGAAGGGGGAGAGGGGATTACAAGCAGTGGGAACTGCTAATAATTGCAAGTATTTTAAGACGTCGTGCCATAAAGCCATTTAAAACTCAGAAGTCAATACAACACTATTAAGAACAAGGTTTCAGTTGCTATATTTTGAAGCAAATTTCTTATCCGTTGGATTTGCACAACTGTTTATTTTAGACCTATATTAGGGCAACATTACCTTTAAAGGATACTCGTGCATGAGTTGCATTGGGGACCCAACGTTTTCGGAGTGAGGAGGGGGTGAGTTAGCGATGCTTCGGGGTGACTAGGGCATACCGAGAGGAATTTGAGGACACCTCTCTGGTAAGGTTTACAATAGCTTGTCTTCCAGGCTTTTGACATGGCCAAATCAAAATTAAAAGATAAGCGTCTAGTACTCTTAAGACTAGTCGCCCTTTCATTCTCCTCTCGGGCGAGCAGGAGAAATTGAGAATCATTAGTCTACTGCAGCCAGACCTGTTTATTGAATAATGTGTAGTTTGGATAATTAAAAATGCCCAACAGACTGGAAGCTAGGCTACGTCTACGTCAGTTGTCATCAGGTATACCTTGTCATCACATCCCTGGTGGTAATGGTACAGGTAGACATCGTAGTGGCAGTCTCAATGAGGCATGAAAGTTGAGCTCATGGGGCAGAGCTCGATCCCCATGCGGGGAGCTCAGGCGATATCGTACGCCATGTGTGTCCAAGGGTGACCCCAGCTTCAGGCAAAATCCGCACACTTTTCATCACCAGCAAACCTGTTTTCCTCATGTGCTTGGGCGGGTGGGGGTGGGGGGAGGGGGGCGAGGCGTTAAGCACTCCTTGGGGAATCGCGAATTGGAGAAACGTCCAGACCGATTTGAGTTAAACACGCTTGCAATTATTCGTCCATGTACTGTATACCCTGGCCGTTCCACTAAACCGGATTGATGTGCTCTACCTACCCTAGATATACCCATTATCAATTTATTTTCCAACGAAGGTTAATAATCAAGGCAACGGGACTAATGGGGCTGCCATGAGGTTAAGACTGATAAATGAAGTGCCACGCCATTTCAGACATACGCAAGGGCCTCCATGTTGAAGAAGAAACAATGTCAAATATACGTTGTTAGGGCGCAGGCGAGTCAATGCAGTAAAATGGGCGTATTTTGCGCCCCCCCCCCCCCCCCTCCCCACTCGCCCCCGGCACACACACGCACACATACACACTCGCACACATACGCGCACAGACACATACACACTCACTCACACACACACACACACACATACAACCACACACAGACACATGTACATACACACCACCATGACCGCCAACACTTTAACCCGTTTTCACAACGGTGAGTTGATTTATTACGTGGACTAATCCTGGACTAACTTTATGGGGACCTCAATAAAAAGAAAAATGAGACATCATCATTGATTCAATACAATTAGCTTTGTCCTCTGAATTGTTGTGGTATATCTTTAGTTTATCCACATGTACATTACAACCAAGAACTGAAATCATCCATTGTGATTTTGTGTAGCCTAGGTAGTAGGTAATAGGCTGTGAAATGCATGGACACAACCCACAATGCCTGGTAACACACACTACGCCCTAATGACGTCATAGCTCCTCTGGCTTCTCGAGGAGTGAGGATGGGATTGGGGCATAGACTGTGTAACCAGACATAGTTGTTAACACACTGTGTTGTGTCCATGCACCTCACAGCCTAGTACCTAGGCTAGATTCTGTGATGAAAAAAATCAATGATTTTGTGACAGCATCAGGGGATCTTCTTTAGTTTAGTTTAGTTTCTATGTTTATTTGCGTGGTCTAAGTTCTACCACCGTTGTGGATACGGGCCATAATGTTTGGCAGGGAGTTTGTTTGGGTTCGCCTCATCATCGAAACAAAATACATCCACGTGTATACAATACTCCCGTTTAGACAATACAACCTACAATCATATTCACTGTTCATGTACTACGAAGTTGCAAGTGTCTGTGCGAGGGGGCGGTTTGACAGGGCAGTTTGACAGAAGTGGGTACCCACTGCCAAGTGGCAACATCCGTGTGACAGATTGGATTATAGCAACCACACGTGGATGTTTGAACGGGTGTGAGCATGCTACTACGTGAGTGTACTCGGTTCTAGGCTAGGGGAGGTTCCTATTCTACAATGCAATCAAAACTAAAGACACACGACGGCTTGGCAAACCTTAGCTTCCCCCTCCTGATCAGGGGGGCTGAAAGAAGGGTAAGAAGAAAGGAAAACTACCTTTAAAGGGACAGTTCACCCTGATATTGAGTTGGTTTCAATAAAGACAGAAACATGGAAGAAACATATTCGGGAATGTTTGATAAAAATCCGTCAAAGGATGAGAAAGTTGTGATCTTTTAAAGATTTGATTTTGTGCCGTCACGTGCGAGGTGCTACTATCATGTTGTGTACATTTTTTTTTTCTAAATGTCAATTTTTCAAAAGGATGTGCATCATTTTACTTCTGCATTTGATACACCATTAGAAACCCGTTGTCACACAGTATACCTCTCTAAAAAAATAGACCTTCATCTAAAACAGAAAAAGAACAATTTAAGGAATTGTACAGGACACAACATATTGGAGAGCACCTCGCACGTGACGTCACAAAATTGAACTTTCAAGTGATCATAACTCTCCTTTTCTTTGACTGATTTTCATCAAACCTTCACTAATATGTTCCTTCCATGTGTCTCCTTTTATTGAAACCAATTTGTGAAAATGTATCTGTAACGATGTTGTTCTTGTGAACCATGGCGCAATATAGACCATGTTCGTTACATATGCACTTATTCACGTCGTTCAAATTATACCTTTCTTATGGTAACCCCAAAGCCTGTCCGAAGTTTGTCCGAGTTGCAACAACTAATAGTTTCAAAGTGCGTTTTATTTATTGAGACTGACTTACAAAATACATGTGAATGTAATTACGCGTTACTGTGCAGTTAAGGGGGAAGTTAGCATTACATTGCCAAAACAGGAATTTGGGGTTTGGCTAAACCTCTTGCTGATCTTATAACAATTTAGACTGGATATATCCGCCCCAATATTGTGTACCTGTTTATAATGGTGGATTAGCATATAAGCAAGTGTACAGTTTAGAAAGTGTTCAAAGAAGGGTGTGTAAAATAATGTTAGGGAAGAATTACATAAATTATGAAATGCAATTGATACGTGTGAGCTCGAACATCTGGAAACTAGAGGAGAAAAACTTTCTATTGTATTTGACAAATCACTGTCTAATAATCCACAATGTAACGATTGGCTACGAGACAAAAACATGTGAATATTTCTCAAAGACATATACCAAATTTCAATCAATATAAATGTAAAACAAATAGATTTAGGAACAGTGCAATCCCATATTTCATTGACCTCCTAAACAGCCGATAAAATGACGATTTTTAATATTGTATGTGCTCAGTATCAAATCATACCACGCGTATTTAACTATTTGTACCCAAACTTTTAAAACGTTTATATTTATATTTTGATTTTATATGTTGAGGTTGTGTCAGGAATGAGCTCTTTACTTTGTATTTACATGTATTGTATTACTATTTTTGTAAACATCAACATTTCAGCCTCTTGGCTGCAGTTGCATGTATATTCGTTTCAATGTTTGTAACATTTGAACATTTACTGAGTAAACCATTATTGAATTGAATTGAATTGAATATAGGGGTTAACCATGGACCCTGCTTCGTGGTAGGGTCCATGGGTTAGGCCATGTAAAATTGATTACATGTTGATCGTCCGGATTTTCCGAAAAAGAGGAGGAGGGTGTACTATGTTATTTGATATTTGATATTTTTCCCAAGATGGCTGCCGCGTGTAAAAATAGTATATAATACGATTGAATATGCATGCACATCAACCAACGTTGCTGTAGTGTTTGATTTGCCCCCAAAATATCAATTTTGGCTTTTTTCAACAGGTTTCTTTTTTGTCTATTTTTAAATATTAAATGTTGCCCTCATTTTAAATATAAAATTGAATTTTGTTAATACATTTTCATTTTTGTCTTTGTTGTTTTAACATTTAGTTATAATATGATAATAAAAAATTTCATTGGAAACCTTGTTTTTCCTCAAAATACACGGAACAGCAACAGAAATTACTCCAAAATCTCAACAAATTTCAAAGATGAGATGGCCACAAAACACGATCTCACTTCACTACAATCATGATAATCAGACTGCATTCGACTCCCGCGCACTCGATTGTACCCCTCACCCTGGCCTCGCGCGGGCCGGGGTCGGCCGCATGGAAAACATGCACACACCGTATGTATTCCTGCAGTGATTCCGGCTCTGAACACGGATGTGTGTTGCTGCCCTCTACGTTCAAAGATATCGCAATATTCAAAATGGCGGATAAGCACAAATCGTTGACTGATCAAAACGATGTTAAAAAACCCCCCAAATTACCGATAACTTTCTACTTAATCGTGACAAAATGCTATTAATATGAAAGGTGAGGATGTATTTATGTTAAATATGTTTGTCAAAATCTTTTTTAAGCGCCGATTGATCCGATTAGAGTGGATTCTAATGAGTTGTTGGTACATTGGCTGACACAAATTTTGACATCGCTACTCAATTCGTATTGACTTTCTGTGTAAACGGAATTGTCACTTTTTCTTGTACCGCTACACAAAGTCTATGGGGAAACGGAATGTCAATTTTCACCTCCTGAAACGGGAAAAAACCATTTTTGACGCGGAAAATTACTGTCCCTACAATTTTTTCTAGAGTCTTAGGTTGTTTGTTCAATGATATTTGAACAGCGCATTTGAAGAAAAGGTGGAAAAACTGCATGAATTTTGTGTTGTTTTCTGAATAAAAAGAAAATATCAAATATCAAATAAAAGGAGGCGGGCGGAAAAAAGGAAGCGGGCGGGGATGATCAACATGGAATCAATTTTACATGGCCTTAACCATCTACTGTAGCCCCACGAGTTTACACTTTGGCCAGTGTTTTGTCTGGTGAGGTGGGTGTTCACTGCGACATTGATTTATGAGTAACCCCGTGCCATTTGTGTACCCGTCCCGATCCGCTACAGCCCGCGTGTGTTTATCCTTCGCTTCGATGAAATTTTAAAGGGACCCTAGGGGTGTTTCACCAAGCTGTTCGTAAGTTACGAACGACTTTACGAACGACTGGTGATCCCTTCTTATGCTAAATCAGATTCTCAATGAATAAAGTGTGGTATCGCATTTAACACAAGAAGGGATCTCCAGTCGTTCGTAAAGTCGTTCGTAACTTACGAACAGCTTGGTGAAACAGGGCCGCATTGCACTAATAGTTAAGATTATTCGTGAGTAACACAACTCCTTAAAATTGAACGTAACTTTGCGGTTGATACGTATTCCATTGCACAAATAGTTGCATTTGATAGGAAACGTTACTAATAACCGCAACTCTTGAGAATTAAACACAACTTTGCAATTTGTATATGATCTAATGCAACGTATGTTGAATCATAGCTCTATTTGTGTGTGCGACAAATATCAAACGCAAATTTCGCTTAATATTATCACGTTTAATCTGAGTTGCGTTTTATCAGGGAGGTGGCAATCTCAACTCCCACCTCCCTGGTTTAAACATAACTTGTCTTTAGTGCAAGAGGGCCCAGATGAAATAATAAAAAGCAACCAAAAAAGACATAATCCCACAGACAAATAGTCATTATATTTATCTGTATCATCATCATTTCTTTTAGACATAACAATTATGACAATAACGGATTGCAATTTCCCGTACGGTATAAAATGTATTAACACTACAAATTAAAAACAAATATTTGTCTATATATAGATCTATCTATCCATCTGTCCGCCAATTGATCTGTCTACTAGCCTTAAAGTCTTATTTGTATTCCTTGTCATTCAGCTACCCATACACCGCGGTCAATGACCTCCGGTGCGACTTCGGGAAGTGGAGATCGGGAACAATCACCGCTTACACCGATTCCATCATTCTTCCGCCCGTCTTCCCCAGTAGAATGACGAATCCGCTCAATATCATTATTCCACGGTGGGAGGTAAGTCCCACATTATGTGCTTTTGTTGGGCATTTTCAGTACAAACTACAATATTCAATATTACCCATTCCTTTACTACATTTATTCCTCTTCTATGTAGCCTGTAAGTTAGTTAGTCACCTTATTATTTTCTCAGTGTTATTCTTTGTTTTAGAGATATGAAATAAAAACTAGTATGGATGCTAGTCATCAGACTACATTTGATAATTCACCTCAAAACATTATCAACCCCATCTCAATCTCCACCCAGTAATGTCGGAAATAGAATAAGAAGTGAAAATTCATATATGTTCGTTGATTCATAACCAGCGCGGCGTGGCCTTGTTTTATGTCTGCTAATATGTCTGACGAATAATTCTCAGTTCATTCTATGGCTCGAGGAAGAAAAATAATTGAATGCAAGAGCGATTAGTCTTGTGCATACTAGACTCTGTTTGTTTGTTTGTTTTTTTTACTTATTAAAGGGATAGTTCACCCTGAAGATAAGTTGGTTTCAATAAAAGCAAGAACATGAGAGAATCGTATTAGTAAACGTTTGACGAAAACCCGTTGTAGGATGAGAAAGTCATGATCTTTTGAAATTTCCATTTTGTGACGTCACGTGTGAGGTGTTCTCCCATTATGTTGTGTATATTTTCTTTTGAAAATGTAAAGGATATGCATCAATTTACTTGTACATTTAATACATTATTAGAGACATGTTTTCACACACATACCTCTTTGACAAAACAAATATTCCCCCATCAAAAACTTAAAAAAAGAGCAATTCAAGGAGTCATACAGAGAGCACCTCCCACGGGATGTTACAAAATTAAATTTTCAAAAGATCATAACTTTCTTATCCTTTGACGGATTTCCATCAAACCTTCACTGATATAAATTATTTCTGACATGTGTCTGGTTTTATTAAAACAAATTTAATTTCAGGGTGAACTATCCCTTTAATATCCAAAAGCCTGGGTGCCTTGTTTGGTTTATAGGTCCACACGGAAGCGATTAGAGCCGATCCCGCTTGATAACATAATAATCTGATTGGGCCTATCAGGGGGTTTTCTACATTCTGGCGAAGCAGCTGACCGCCTTAGTATTCAAAAATTGATAACAAGAAGATGCAGTGATCGGGGTAGACGAGGAAAAGGAAACCAACCTAGACATGTTAGTCATGATAGAATCAAGTCAGAGGAAAGAACAATAAAAAGGCGGATAGCTACAAGACGCCCCACCCCCGAAAACCTCACCGATTGTAAAGAAGAGAGTGAAGACTGCATAAAAGGAGAAAAGGAACGGCGAATCATCATATTCATGTTATCAACGCGTGGCCTAGAACTATCGGTTGCCATGACAACAGCACATAAACGGTACCACAGCGTTACATCAAATTCCCCTACTGGTATGACTGGATCACAGGCCAGACGTTATGGAGGAAAACCACATTCAGTTTGGATCTCACCTCCTCCTCTCATGCGGAACAATAAATGATTTTCATCGATTCCACAGAAACTGGACCTTAACAACGTCATAATTCCTGAATTCCAGTAAATGTCATAGGGACTATCCCCATAAAACTCAAGGGTCAGCTATACCCTTGAGGGTAATTGCGTATCTGCAAAATGGTCATAAACGTGGAAACATGACGAGTCGGGGAGTGGTAAAAGGACGAATATCACATAACAATATCGAAGAATTGTTGTTTTAGAACTGCTTTAGGCGGAGTTTTTCTTGGTCCGTCTAAATATGTACGAATCTGCATAGCCTTGCGTTGACAAAACTAGTTTTGATATCGCAATCCAAGCGACTCTATTCAATCAACGCTCCTATCAGGGACATTCATTTTTCTGCATTGTGAAAAGATATTGTATTGTAGAAAATGGAAAATTTCATACAAAACTCCTAGTTGAGCATCAGCGGCAAATTACAAAGTGGAACACTATTTCTATTTTACTTCTTAGTGTCATATATAACATTCTTAATATGGTCTTTGTGGTTCGTGCAATATGTCACTTGATTTTTGTCTACAAAGTGTATTCGCTACCTTGAAGCAACCAGAATACGTTATGATTGGCATACGTCGACTATAATCGACGTGAGTCGTCTATAATAGAACCCGACTCAATCTTCATTCGTCTCGGTCTAGTTGTTGCACATAGAACGTAATAATGTTACAGACCCATATCGTGTGCGCGCGGTGCAGTTTAGCAAAATATGGCACTTAACAAATGGCGGGAAATGAAAGGCGACAGGTGTAATTAAGTATGCACGAGACTTCCTGTACACCTGAGTCTAAGAGATAGTACCTCTCTCTTGCCCCGGCAGATGGACACAAGTCACTGATCACGCGAATCGCATTCGGTGGAATACACACCTGTCAAATATTACGTCCTCGTACCCAAAAAGATATAGTTTGGGGGTATCTTTCCGTCAGCTAAGTAAAATTGTGTGATTTCATTATTTAGCTGTACATCTGAAGCACCAAGTTCATTTTTGGCTTGTGTAAAAGAAGGAATATACACAATTTGTGGTGAGCATCCATTTATTGGGCGATTTTGGTAGTTTGCTGGTAGAAACCTTCGTTTGTTAATAAATGATTCTGAACTATATATATATATATATATATATATATATATATATATATAGTTCAGAATCATTTATTAACAAACGAAGGTTTCTACCAGCAAACTACCAAAATCGCCCAATAAATGGATGCTCACCACAAATTGTGTATATTCCTTCTTTTACACAAGCCAAAAATGAACTTTTTAAATATTTGGCAGAGCGTCATTAAAAAAAAACATCTAGTGTATATATATATTGAAAACAATATTAAAATACATTTCTTCTCCGGCGTGTTAATCAATTACTTTGTGTCTACATATTTATATATTATATAAATATGTAGACACAAAGTAATTGATTAACACGCCGGAGAAGAAATGTATTTTAATATTGTTTTCAATATATATATACACTAGATGTTTTTTTTTAATGACGCTCTGCCAAATATTTAAAAATAAGTACAACTTAAATCAAGCTGAAATTGACATATCAAAAAGTCAAAGGATGTCAATTTCTTTCCAAGCAGGTTTCGTGACATTTCATCAATAATTATTATTGTAGTAATCCTTGGAATATTTAATTAGATTTTAATTCTTGGACAAATTTGGACCTTAAAATTGTGTTTAGCAGATAATTGATTTAGAATACAACTATGACCACAGTGTATCACAGTCAATTCGCTAGCGACTGCCATCACAGTGTCCGTTAATAATGCATGGTACTTCTGGAAGAAAAGAAGTTGTGGTTGACATGTGAGTTGCTTGATGGTCATTGTTGTGTTCTGAATCAATTATTTGATACAAACGGATGTTTAGACTCAAATTTGTCCAAAAAGTGAAAACGTCATTAAATGTTTTCAAAATTATTACAAGAAAAGTAATTGTCCTAACTCACTTTTTATTATTTTTCAAAAGTGTCAACAGTATTTTAACACATAGTATAGATACACACACACACACACACACACACACACACACACACACACACACACACACACAAACACACAAACACACACACACACACACACACACACACACACACACACCTACACACACACACACACACACACACACACACACACACACACACACACACACATATATATATATATATATATATATATATATATATATATATATATATATATATCCTCTCATCCACACCGTTCCCCTTATCTCCTCTTCTATCTGCTTTCACACAGTTCTTCTCCCATTCCTCCTCCAACCCTTACTCTCTCAGGGAAAAGTCCAGCTCTCCTTCTACATCAAGGACGTCGACTGGTATTATTCCGAAGACATCGTCCACTACATCTTCCCCATCAGCAATCGGCAGCCACCGTCGTCCGCGGAAGCCTGTAATTGGAGCACCTGGTTTCTATGGAAAGGCGGCTTCCGGTAAATAAACATTCGCATACATATTTAGGAACACAAATATGTCTAGATTAGACTTTCCTTCGACGAAATCATACAGTACAGCCTCATTGTATTGTTTTTTCTTTACTGATTTTGAGACACAATTTGTATACCTATTTTAGTTCTGTTCGGCCAACCTTCTGTAAGTTATGTAAGGATGTAATGATATATTCTTATATATTTTTCATGTGATCTATGTTTTGCTGTTACTCTCCATATATTTTTCTTTTTCTTCTGTCTTTGCTATCAAGTTTAACTTTTTTTTATTTTTCAGAACCACCCATTTTTGTTCATATATATCTTTTGCTATTTTGCATTAACTAATTACCATCACTACAATTGCTCATCTAAATATTCATGATATCTTCACTTACTTATCAACATATTGCCTTCAGCTTAGATATCAAATACAAGGTCTACTGTGAGCCAGATTATTATGGACGACGATGTGACGTCTACTGCAGGACTCCAACTGTCTTTGACCCCTACACGTGTAACCCCTACACTGGAGAAAAGATATGTTCCTATGGACACTGGGGACCAGACTGCCTAAAGCGGGTAAGACATTGGTCTGTGTTGATATGTTCGTTGCTTCACTATTTCTTGTTATTGGTTATTTTTCAATACTATTAACATAATTGTATCATGGATAATATCCGATTGAGTTTGAAGTCCATGTTTTCGTTATGTAATTTGGGGTAGACATTGTTTAGTATCTGCTTTAAGTTAAAGTATAAGTTTAAGCACGAAGTAGTTTTATGAGAAGCAAAACTTGAATCAACATTAATGTTGACACATAATGACAGAGACACAGGTAATAGGTATCAGTGGAAATTATTACAGATCATAATCATTTCAGAACTGTTCCTCCCTCATTACCAAGTTCCAAAGTTTACTAGTCCAACGATTTGATCATTTTAAGATAAATCCATCCTGGAATCCTGAAATCAAACCAGCAATTGGATCCATGTTCAAGGTCGAATTGCACTCCATCTAATACGCGATTTAGGGATCTCTACCCGTAACATAACTATACTATCCCTTACCCGAATTCCAGCAGCTAGTTCAAAACTAATACCACTACTGCTAACAATATCGACAATGATATTTGAAATAATAATGATAGTAATAATAATAATAATAATAATAATAATAATAATAATAATAGTAATAGTAATAATAATAAGAAGAATAAGAATAAGAATAATAATAATGATAATGATAATACTAATAATAATAACAATACTAATAATAATAATAATAATAATAATAATAATAATAATAATAATAATAATAATAATAATAATAATAATATTAATAATAATAATAATATTGTTACTTCTATACCTTTCCTGTTCTGATAACATATGGAGATATATGGAGATGGAGATATATGGCCATATTTAGCAAACCAAGCACACTTTATCATATTCATAGTAAACACATGAGATCTTATAAGTGAACCATTATCAAAGAGTACGATTTCATTCCAAAGTGTGTTGTTCATGAATGGCCGAAACATTAAAAATGCATTTCATATTTTGGTTTTCCCTGTAGTGGCTAATTACAACACGCCGCCCGCCCTCTACGAGGAGAACAACAACATCCCCCACCACTCCTACTACGCCATCAACTCCCGCGTCCACAACACTCCAACCTACAACAGACACCGAAACATTCCCAACCACTCTTACGCCATCAAATCCCGCGTCCACAACACTCCAATCTACAACAGACACCGAAACATTCCCAACCACTCTTACGCCATCAACTCCCGCGTCCACAACACTCCGATCTACAGCACACGTCAACACATTGTCAACCACTCCTACGCCACCAACTGATGCGTCCTCAACAGTCCAATCTACAACACACGCCAACATATTGTCAACCACTCCTACGCCACCAACTGACGCATCCACACCAGTCCAATCAACAACACACGACGAAGTATTCTCAACCACTCCTACGCAATCAACTGACACGTCCACAACAGTCCAATCTACAACACACGCCAAAACATTCTCAACCACTCATACGCCACCAACTGACGCATCCACAAGAGTCCAATCTACAACCCAACCCGAAACATTCTCAACCACTCCTGCGCCATCTACCCACGCATCCACAACAATCCATTCTACAACAACAGCCGAAACATTCTCAACCACTCCTACGTCAACGAGTCACCCTTCGACTCAAAGGCAAACTACGATACCGGTCGAGACATTTCCAACTATTTCATCAGCACGTCCACCGTTCACCACAGGGCGAACACATGTTGAGACATTGTCAACTACCTCCACGTTAACGAGTTCTCAGTCCACGACAATGGAAACAACAACGCTTGTCGACGAATTCTCAACCGGTCATTCGCCATCGAGTCACTCGACTTCACGGAGCTCATCATCAACAATGACACCGGCAGATTCTCTTTCTCAGAGCACTACTCCAACGCCATTACCTGTATCAGACATGTCTACCACAAAGACAACTTCGGTGTTGGTGTCTACAGTCTCGGCAGAACATACCATAGAAGGAACTCATGACTCAAACATCACGAGCACTGAACATACCACATCCCCTATGACATCAATAAGTGGCGTGGGTACTACAGACGATGGTTTAATAGAATCAACACGACCTAACATTGAGACAACCGAATCCACCAATCCTTCGACAACACGGGCTACCACAAATTCTGCTATGCTTACAACAAACGTCTCAACAGAATTACAAACTTCGCGTTCAACATCTCCAACGCCTGAACTCCCGGGAAAATTCCGTCGCCCTGACCCACAGAAGGGTGTTCCAGTTGATATGACCACGACTTCCGCAGACGATATTGCCACATCATACGCTTCGAAGACCGTCATCGTCGACACAACGTCTTCTTTTACCCAAAAATCTGAAGCAACAGATTTTGAAAAAACAATTTCAACGAAAAGTACAAAATATATGGATACGACTTCAAAAGTGGTTCCAACAAAACCAGGATTTACTCTCAAACCTTCAATACCATCTTCGCTACCGTCACTGCCAACGTCTACTGAATTGCCTCAGACGTCTGAAGGAACTCCTTATTATACCACTTCAGAACCTACCTCTGTTCCTATCAAAAGCTTTCCCATTACAAGTTTTCCGACCCAAATTTGCTGGAGAATTAATCAAAGCGAACCCAACGATATCGGCTCTCCTACTTGCCATTGCGATGAGGCCACATTACCCATGTTGCCTTCATGGAACAAGGCCTGGTACAGGCCCAGACGAGGTGATGACACTGTACCCTTCCCTCTTTCATAGATGCAGCACTGCTGGTTGTGTGGAGACTAATGGAACCATAGCTATGATAACATGTACAAGTATTTATTTGGTCGAGAGGAGAGAGAGATAGGTGAACTTCTTCATATTTTGACTTTTGTGAAACGTAAGTATCTCAGAACCGTTGATAGTAAAATGTTTTACATTGTTGCTTCGGGGAAAACTTTTTTTAATAGGAACTGTACCAGAATACCATTGTAAATACCCACACATATACACCTACACATACTCGAGTGAACGTATGCAGTACAAGTTTACTCCATATTCATTTTGTTTCCTCCCGTTGTCATGATTTGCGTACAGTTGTTACGTTGGTCCTATTTTATCACAATCCTGGTTTCATTTCCGGGCTGAATCATTTATATCATTCTATTTTTCATTTTACATGGTATCTTTTATTGAAAGCTGTGGTATGATATGACCTTGTGAAGATGTTATTCCGTAACCTCATATGGAATTTAATCATTATTTGAAAGAAAGGAGGATTTGTGATAATCTGAGAACATAAGCATGAGAAAATCGTCAGGTTTGTGATTGTCTCGTTCTAGCACATCACAACTGTTCTTTGACATAGCCCAAGGTCATATGCACACTTGATACTAAGAACAAGCGTAGAAATGGGGGGTACCTAAACTCTGTGTTAATCAAATTATACAATATTATATGACACACAACAAATTATGGATTTAATCATTTTACTTCTCAGGTTTATCGTGTTGTAGTTGGTTTTTATATCAAGGAGCTTGCTGGTATTTATTTCAACGTGATACCGACGAAATGAAAGGCAGTTTGCTGCATTTATTTTACTTTTCATGTTCGTTTTGTGAACTAATATTGTACATGTATTTATAACACTCATCGGCTTGTGTAAAGTTTGTACATCTGTCACGTTACAAGTATTACAATTATTAAACATTATCCTTTTCTCACTTTGTATCAATTCCGCTTCTTTTATTAGTATTCCGACATAGCACATAATCTACCCTACTCGCTATCCGTTCTTCACTAAAATACAGTCTTCTGAGAACATAAGCGTAAGGAGATCGTCAGATGTTGTTAGCCCTTTTTAAGGGTTGTTTACCATGTATTATTGTCCACTATCATGCACTGTACTGTACTGATATTCTGAAGAGAGGGCGTGAGTAAGAAAGAGAGAGGGGGTCATGATGGGCACGGGGTGTATCAGCGTGGTTGTAAGGGGGAATGAGAAATACTGAGAATGGTGAATAAATGAAAAGGCGGTGTAAGAAAAAGATATATATGGGATAAAAAGAGGGTGGATGAAGCAAACTTAGGATGAAGCAAAGATAGGAAAATTCAGAGAAAAAGAGACGGAACATGATCCCGGGATTCAATAAAAAATAGAACATGACATGGGATTGAATAAAAAAAAAATCATTTCTGCATACAGGTTTTTTGTTTTGACTAGCTTGTTACCCCCACCCCGAATAAACAAACCCCATCCCCATGCCCCCCCCCCCCCCCGCACACACACACACGCGCGCGCGCGCACACACACACACACATACACACACATACACACACACACACACACACACACCTGTTTACAACATCTACAAGGCCACTCTTCCACTTATCGATCGAACATGGATCATTCACAAACTGTCATCCTAGATGTACAGTGTAGGTCATAATATTCAGGAGGTCAGTCAACTTGCTCCGGCGGATCGGAGGGCAAACTGCACAGATGGTACAATAATCACATGTTCCATGACTTTAAAGACACAATAAGATATTTTGTCTGAGAGGGTAGTCATTTATTTCGTCTAAACGTGCTCATGTCTGGAATTTCATAACCCTTCCATATAAAAGTAAACATTACAAGAAACATTTACAGGATTAACAGGTTGAATTTTATCAGCTTTGTGGAGTGGTTAATGTGACGTGTCACAGACTTGGACCTGGGCCCTGTTTCACGAGGAGATAGCCACTAATTGCTATCGATTGCAAAGTTGGTATCTATTGCAACTCACCATTACCATGACTACTGTCTATTGCAAGTCCAAGCCTAAGCATAATTTTACAATCGATTGTATAGTTACGATAAAAAGACACAAGCTATGATCAACATCAACTGCAAGTTACGACCGATATCAATCATATATTTTTTTGTGATATGGATTTATGATTACTACCAATTGTACGGTCAATACATTAGTTGAAAGGTAGATTTTCTGGTACATTGTAAAACACAACGAACACAGAAGCGCAAATGTTTCAATGTGTTTTATTGTTCTTTATTCTGTTCGGACACAACAAGGTTTCGTTATAATGAGGAAAAAGCCCTGGTCCCGATGACCTCGTTATATCGAGAGTAAGCTGTAGTATGATTAATCATAGATCTTTGTAATACAGGCCCCTGGCCTACCAAAGAGGTACACTTCCTTTCATAGTGAGGAATGTAGTACGCTTACATACTCTATATATTCATTCACTTTCATTCACTTTCAATGTTATTTGATTTATGTTATTTATACATGGTTGGCTACACAATGTGATGAAAATGGAGGGCATTCACTTAATTTTTTTGGTCAAATCAAAAACGATTCTGCAAAAATGAATGATATGCAACACAAACACAGATAAATGACTTTCAAGGTACACATATTTCAAGTCAACATAGAGCTTTGAGACATAACAATAGAAATGTTGCTCGTCAAACTTTAAGGCTTTCGAACATTTCCTATAAAGTATTCTTGGTGACATATGTGAATGGAATTCTCAGACAAAATGCATCTCAATTTTCTCCTTTGAAACGATTGTCAAATTAATACATGTCTTGGTTCTAAAGCCAAGACAAAATAATTTGTTCATGTTACATATACCATGTTATATCATGAATGTATACTAAGTACTATGCACACGGGACAACATCATGATACACTACATTTGATTAGACAGCATAAGAACATAACTGTTAATATCATTCTAATGAACTATACTATAAAAGGCTGGTTAAATTATTGCACACTGCCTATTGGTAGTATTAGAGTTGTCCAATGAAACAAAACAAGCACCCCATTATATGTTAACCTTCTCCATTTTCCCCTTGGATTCCTTCTTCTCCTTCCCACTTAAAACATCTCAAATTATTTTTTTTTCATTTCATCTGAAGGGAAGTGATTTTCTACCAAAAAAGTACACTTGTATGCAAAGTGACATTAACTCCAAATTCTGCACTTGTCAGCATATATTGGACAAACGGCTACAACAATTTGAAAATCATAAAAGCGATCACAACTGGTAAAATATGCATAAACCATTGAAAGGTCATATGAAGGGTGTAGACTGAGGAAAACATGCACTGGTAGAGAAAGTTCAGTATTACTACATAGACAACCTAGAATGGATTCAGAAATCTCAATGCTTTAGATTACGCTTGGATAAATGACTCGTCAGAAAATTACAAATAGTTTTCCTTGAAGTTTTTTTTAACATTACCCCGGTATAAGAACTTAAATAACTTCCCTTTAAGAATAACATGACATTAATTAATTGAACGTGATCTGAAAGTATCAAATGTTGAACATTGGAATAATTTAGTAGCATTGGAACATTTCATAATATTTTTACACTTGGAACAACATTCTACAACATACACTTTCATCATTATACATGATATGTTTCTCTTCAAAAGTGTTAATCACCATTGGCTTGAATTCTCAAAAGAGTGTTAGATTTAGGCCATAGTTTAAGCAAATTATGTGGCGTATGAAGAGATAAGTATTCTTTATTTAGTGCGTACATGTCAAAAAGGTCCAATGATGAACATGCGCGTTCTACGTAGAGTAAAGTTTTTAGCCACGGTTAGAGGCCACGGCTAAATTCACGCTGGTTACTATGGTTTAGACCACAGTTCATTTGAAATTGATTGGACCGTGGTCTAAATTCGACTATTGTGTATAGAATATTTGACATGTGAATCCTGTGTGTAATGAGAGCCTTTGAATGAATGACAATCACTAGACAACCAAACAATCACACATATCGCCTGCCATTTGAATATTGATGACACCTTATCAGAACTCCCTTACACATCCAGAGCATCCAGGGATTTTTGTACATGTATAACCAAATCAACATGGTACCATTCACTATTCCAGCACTTTGGGTTGTAATGATGACAGGTGGTTCATTTTAAAGCATTTCTATACAGTGTGCTGGATATAAAATTGAAGGATCCGGTCCAAGGTTAATGTCAAGAAAACTACGCAAGCAATAACACAATCCTTGATATACTGTACACATGGTATGTCTGGTGGTGTTTTGATGTTAAAGTAGAACACCATTGATTTTAAATAGCCAATATTTTGGTAACGTATGAAAAAGGATAGTATATGGTACCCAAATATTGACTTTTCCAACCTCGCTGATCTAACAGAACGGAGTAACCCTGCATCAAAAATTACAATTTTACTACGTCATAATTCTTCATTATCGACTCCCCGGAACGCTGTCAGCATGATGACGTCATTCTTTGAACAAGATCTGCAACCGAGCTCGCTAGCTACCGATACATACACGTTCACGCATAGCGTTTGAACGCAATTACAACCAGTGATTGACTCCGAACTTGCTCCAAAGTAAAGCCAACATGTTGGGAAACACACTAGGCCTTGACATCGACACTGGAGAGAATGATTCAGATGAATCTTCTTTCAGTAGTGATATTTATGATGGGGGGGGGGGGTGGAGACGGAAGGGGAAGGAAAGAAAGAAATGACGATGACGACGGCCATACACACAGAGTCAGAGAAGGAGGAGAAGGCGCAGCGGCTGTGCTACCTCAGGCGCGTTTTGAGTACAGCATGCGAGTTTGTCCAGATTCAGGACGTTGTTTGTTAACACACGATAGCGTGCATCATCGGTACATGCCTTAATTTGCCTCAACGCTAAGCTGCATACTGTGCGCATCATTTTCTACGCCTCCAAACAACTGCAGATGGGCACGGTGGTTGTTTTGCGCTGTATGTAGTATGAGCAGGGAGGTGGGAGTTGCATAGCACGCCGTACGGGTAGCGGACTACATTCGAGTACGTGCGTACGTGCATGTCTGGCTGGCTCGTAGAGCACTGATCCCTATGTAGCGATCGGTGATACAGCTGTATGACTCGTATAATTCAGGCCAGCGCAGCCGCCAGCAAGCTCGCCAGCTAGCTGGCCTTGCTTCGGCAGCGCTGAGATAAGACGTACGTGCGTAAGAGTAAAAAACCGCCGCGGCTGCAGGGATGTCAATTTCAGGATCGGAGCTAGCGCTAGCGTTTGTTAGCTGTGCACAAAACCAAGTACATGTACTGCGCTCGCGGGAAGCGTACGAACGGGAGTACATGTACTATGTTGCAATGTTGCGCGGCTCGCGCCCAATGCCTATAGCTAGATGCAATAAAAAGATCGGCATATTTCACGACAGAATGACTAATTATCAATGAAAATGTTCAAAAGACAATTGTGTGTGTATCACTATAAGGAAATACTTAATTGATATAAATAATACAACAATAGGTACGAATCAACATTTGCACAGGGGATGCTCTTGAATGATGACGAATTTTGTGTACAATGCGTATGGCGAGTGTGCCTGAGTGTGGATCTGTTCACATAATGACATTTCAAAAAAGGGGGTCTGCCACTCACAGCTTCGCGGTAGATGCGGAGATCATGCACGGGTGATTAGAATCGTTAATTTTTATACTCACATATCAGTGTGAGGCTGGAAATTAATATTTTCGTGATCTCTACGTAACCAGCTTTCCGTAGATGTAAAAATTTACTATATTTAGAATTTTCAATGGAGTTCTACTTTAATTTGCTGGTGAAGGTTCAGCTAGTGTTTGTGTTGCAGGTGAAGTTTCTGTTTCTGGTAAACTCTCTGTTTCTGGGAAGGTTTTAAGATGTTTCAGCTGGTGAAGTTTCTGTTTCTGGTAAACTTTCTGTTTCTGGGAAGGTTTCAAGACGTTTCAGCAGGTGAAGTTTTAGCTGAAGTTTCAGCTGGTGAAGTTTCAGTTGGTAAAGTTTCAGCTGGTGAAGTTTCAGCTGGTGAAGTTTCAGCTGGTGAAGTTTCAGCTGGTGAAGTTTCGGCTGGTGAAGTCTCAGGATGTGAAGTCACAGTTGGTGAAGATTCGAATGGTGAAGTTTTAGCTGGCATTTCTTTTCCAGGTGAAGTCCCAGTTTGTGTTTCTGCTTGTGGTCCATCAGTTGCTGAAATTTCTTTGTTTTCACCATCAGAAGTTGTGTCCTTCTCAAATCCAGCCTGTTGTAAGATAACAAGAACTTAGCTTTAACTGATATTCAGTTTTCTCAGATTATACAAATATATGCATCTCAACAAAGAATAAGACAGGAGCACAAATAAAACACCCTTCTGCGCCTGCAAAGGACTGTGAACTCGTCTCTGTCATGGGATAAAACAACAAATAGTTCACCTCTGTGTGAGGGATGGCACTGGTCTGAAATTTTAACAATCGCTTTGCAGCTATAAACGTGGAGTACTTGTTCTACAATTTGTGATTTTGAAAAGATATTTTAGGCATACACCCAGTAGTAGTAAGAATAGCATGCTCCATCCTGTAAATGAATGAAAAACAAGTCAGACAAAAATCTTACAAACCAGAATGATTTGAACCCGCAATCTACTGCTTACCGGGCAGCGACTTAACTATGCACGTTATTTCTGAATCGTGGATCAAGACACAATAACATGGAAATACAAGGCATTAGCAATATTGTGTCTCGCCCACTTGCGAAAATAACCAGAAATATCGCGATCTCCGTTGCTACGCAAAAGAATTGTATCCCTGACCTCAAATGACCTGTGACCTTATCCTGTGACCTCCAACGGTACCATAACATGAAGGTACCCCCAGTGCATCTATGACCCAAGTTAGGTTGTAATCCAAGCAACCTATGTGAAGTTATTTGTCAAAAGAGAGTCTTGCAGGTAAACTTTAACGTATGACCTCAAATGACCTTTGACCTTATCCTGTGACCTCCAACGGTACCATAATATGAAGGTACCCCCAGTGCATCTATGACCCAAGTTAGGTTGTAATCCAAGCAACCTATGTGAAGTTATTTGTCAAAAGAGAGTCTTGCAGGTAAACTTTAACGTATGACCTCAAATGACCTTTGACCTTATCCTGTGACCTCCAACGGTACCATAACATGAAGGTACCCCCAGTGCATCTATGACCCAAGTTAGGTTGTAATCCAAGCAACCCATGTGAAGTTATTTGTCAAAAGAGAGTCTTGCAGGTAAACTTTAACGTATGACCTCAAATGACCTTTGACCCTATCCTGTGACCTCCAACGGTACCATAAGATGAAGGTACCCCCAGTGCATCTATGACCCAAGTTAGGTTGTAATCCAAGCAACCTATGTGAAGTTATTTGTCAA
The DNA here is from genome assembly GCA_963669155.1 of Arbacia lixula. Classification (NCBI taxonomy): domain Eukaryota; kingdom Metazoa; phylum Echinodermata; class Echinoidea; order Arbacioida; family Arbaciidae; genus Arbacia; species Arbacia lixula. The sequence goes on along the minus strand of OZ022582.1, from coordinate 28,446,579 downwards.
AAGAGAGTCTTGCAGGTAAACTTTAACGTATGACCTCAAATGACCTTTGACCTTATCCTGTGACCTCCAACGGTACCATAACATGAAGGTACCCCCAGTGCATCTATGACCCAAGTTAGGTGGTAATCCAAGCAACCCATGTGAAGTTATTTGTCAAAAGAGAGTCTTGCAGGTAAACTTTAACGTTTGACCTCAAATGACCTTTGACCTTATCCTGTGACCTCCAACGGTACCATAACATGAAGGTACCCCCAGTGCATCTATGACCCAAGTTAGGTTGTAATCCAAGCAACCCATGTGAAGTTATTTGTCAAAAGAGAGTCTTGCAGGTAAACTTTAACATTTGTGACGGACGACGGACGACGGACGACGGACGACGGACGGACGACGGACGGACGACGGACGGACGACGGACGGACGCCATTTGGATCCCTTAGTCTCGCCTTCACCCCCGGTGGGCGAGACAAAAATGGAGTCTCATTCAATCTGACTCATTACTATTCATGAGAAGTCCGCAGTAAGGACCCTTCAGTGAGATTTTAGAGAAAGGAATTTCCGGGGTAATTTTAATTTTGAAAAGAATTTTTAGGCACACACCCAGTAGTCGGGAGGATAGCATGCTCCATCCTGTAAATGAATGAAAAACAAGTCAGACAAAAATATTGGAACCAGAAGGATTTTAAGCTGCACTTAATTTGTGATTAGTTGAAAATAAACCATATGGCAATCCAGAATTAGTTGCTTCAGAAATGACTGTGAATGCGTACCTGAGAGTGGCCGGGGTTATCCTGGGCGGGGTCTTCAAAGACTAAATCTTCTGGTTCTGGTGCCGCAGGAAGGAACTCCTCCCCTGGACAGATCCTCTCAAAGATCCGCTGAGCCTGAGAGGAGAAATTCACATTCAAATTCAATTCAATTTGTCCATGATAAAAATCATGGAAAATTATCTTCAGTATTCTTTGCAAAATATGTTCACATCTGAAAACAAGGCATTAGCAATATTGTGTCTCGCCCACTTGCGAAAATAACCAGAAATATCGCGATCTCCGTTGCTACGCAAAAGAAAACTGAAACAAACAAATAAGCAACTTTAAACAGACAACATCAAAATCAGGTGCAAAATAGTGACTTTGAATAAATTTGCATAAATGTGCATGAGTAATGTTTGCCTAAATCTACATCAGTAATGCTCACACATGCTCACACAATTCTGTGCACAAGTTAGGAAGCCTTCACCAAGAGTCTTGCAAGTAAACTTTAATGTATGACCTCAAATGACCTTTGACCTTATCATGTGACCTCTTACAGCACAATAACATGCAGGTGCCCCCAGTGCATCCATCATCTAAGTTTGATTGCCATTGTAGCAACATGTGATGAGTTATGTGTGATAAGAGAGTCTTGCAAGTAAACTTTAACGTATGACCTCAAATGACCTTTGACCTTATCCTGTGACCTCCAACGGTACCATAACATGAAGGTACCCCCAGTGCATCTATGACCCAAGTTAGGTTGTAATCCAAGCAACCTATGTAAAGTTATTTGTCAAAAGAGAGTCTTGCAGGTAAACTTTAACGTATGACCTCAAATGACCTTTGACCTTATCCTGTGACCTCTAACAGCACCATAACATGTAGGTACCCCCAGTGCATCTATGAACCAAGTTAGGTTGTAATCCAAGCAACCCATGTGAAGTTATTTGTCAAAAGAGAGTCTTGCAGGTAAACTTTAACGTATGACCTCAAATGACCTTTGACCTTATCCTGTGACCTCCAACGCCACCATAACATGAAGGTACCCCTAGTGCATCTATGACCCAAGTTAGGTTGTAATCCAAGCAACCCATGTGAAGTTATTTGTCAAAAGAGAGTCTTGCAGGTAAACTTTAACGTATGACCTCAAATGACCTTTGACCTTATCCTGTGACCTCCAACGGTACCATAACATGAAGGTACCCCCAGTGCATCTATGACCCAAGTTAGGTTGTAATCCAAGCAACCCATGAGAAGTTATTTGTCAAAAGAGAGTCTTGCAGGTAAACTTTAACGTATGACCTCAAATGACCTTTGACCTTATCCTGTGACCTCCAACAGCACCATAACATGAAGGTACCCCCAGTGCATCTATGACCCAAGTTAGGTTGTAATCCAAGCAACCTATGTGAAGTTATTTGTCAAAAGAGAGTCTTGCAGGTAAACTTTAACGTATGACCTCAAATGACCTTTGACCTTATCCTGTGACCTCCAACGCCACCATAACATGAAGGTACCCCCAGTGCATCTATGACCCAAGTTAGGTTGTAATCCAAGCAACCCTTGTGAAGTTATGGATCATAAGAGAGTCTTGCAGGTAAACTTTAACATTTGTGACGGACGACGGACGGACGACGGACGGACGACGGACGGACGACGGACGGACGACGGACGGACGCCATTTGGATCCCTTAGTCTCGCCTTCACCTCCGGTGGGCGAGACAATAAAATTGACTGCGCACAGTCCACTAGTATACCTCTGCCCTCCTACATAGACACTGAAGTATGTCAATCCTCCTCTATACTCTATTTAACAGATTACTTTTCATAAAAGTAAATCAACTATATGGTGCTGATGCCAGTTTCATGATTGTAAAGAATATAAGAAACTACAGCAAAGGAAGACCAGGGCCCTATTGCATTAAACTCACCATTGATGGTAACCTCGCTACCAATGGCAACTTCTATGGAAACCTTAAATTTGATTGACTGTGGAGTGGTGTTCTCATGGTACATGTAGTTACCATTGATGGCAGAGTTACCACTTATAGTAAAATGTATGCAACGGGGCCCTGATTAATATCTTGTGACCCACAATGCCCGCTAACATAGATCAATCAGGTACCTGTGCAACAGCATGCTCAAAGCCAATCGATGGACCCGCTCCTGAGGTGATGTGCACGTTGCCTGGCAACCCTTCTCGGAGCGCATCATCCGATATCTCTGTGACATCTCGCTGAGTGAAGAAGAGTGACCAGAGGATGTAGGGACGAGGGTCATCCTTGCTCGGTGGTGAGTCTGGACGAGAAGCAAACAATGAGAGGCATGAGAGACCCTAGTCTGACTGGTTCTATTGAGAGCAGGTTTTGACCGGGGGGTGAGTGTCATTTTGACCTACACCTACTATCTCGGAAGGTCCTTATCAATGTACGTCATGGCACATGTAAAAAGCACAGCTGCATATATTTTTTTTTTCAAAAAGCCTCAATTGACTCTGGCCAACACATAAGCCCAAATTCATAAAGGAATTTTACATTTAGACCATGGTTTAAGCAAATTTTGTGACATATAAGTGCTTGATTTAGTGCATACATTTCAAATAAGTCCAATAATGAATGCACCATTCTGCGTAGGGTGTTAAATTCACGCTAATTTCTATGGTTCAGACCATGTTTGGATTACGATATCATCAAATAAATTCAAATCAACCGTGTTTTGGTATGGAATGGAATATTAGGCTATGGGTTTAATATGGCGTGACATTTCTAAACATCTAGGACTACTGAGCGACTCATTCCCAAGAAGAGGGTTTCTGTCCTACCTTTGGAGGCGACTTGGAAGAATGTATCCATGACCCGTTTGAGATCCTCCTTGGCAGACACGTCTGAGCTGGAGGCCTTGCTGGTTAAGTGCACCACATCTAGGAGGAAAGGAGAATATCATACCAATTTCCTCTACCCAGTTTAACAGTCATACATCTTCACCCAGTTTCAATACTTCTTTTTTAATATGGGGTAGAAAGTCTTTCCCATCACAGTCCGGAGACTGAATTAAGTGGGATTTGCAATCAGAGCCCTGGTCGCTGGATATAAGAACATACCATGCACACATATGCGCACCATCTCCACTCCACTCCACGATATCGACGCAGGGTGAAGGTCATTTACACACTCGTCCACCTCCTACCAGGTTCCCATTTATACTCCTGGGTGGAGAGCTGGAATATGGATAAAGTATCTTGCTGAAGGACACAAGTACTATGGGTGGGATTGAACCTTTGACCTTGAGATCTTCAGTCACAGTTCACAACCACTACACCACCACACCTTGGTTTACTGTATAAGCCTATATTTTCACACAAAAAATATTTTTGCAAATGACAGGGTTGCACACATTTTGGCAGGTTGTTGTTTTTGGAAATGACAGCCAGAATTTGAGCTATATAATACATGCACAGCTCCCAGGCCCGCAATGATATGTACACACACAGATGGGAGAAACAAATTGTACTTGCACATTATCGCAATGCTCAATTGTGCGCTTCATGCCATACTAGTTAGCAAGCGCTCACTGTGCATGTGCTACGTAATCTTAGCCCATCAAGAGAGCGACAGCACAGCAGTACACCGCCAAATTGTTTTAAGATTTCAGCAAGCATGCGCTGTGCTAAGATATGTATGTCCGCTAACACTGCGGTAGCTATGTTGAGATGAGAGCTCACTAGCTACCTAGCTATAAGGCAAGGTAAAATCATATATCTTCAATTTCATCTTTATACATCATTGATGCATTTTTAGCACAACTTATGCACATCAATCCCATAGAACATCGCTGCATGGCAGACAAAGAATCAACAAAGTACTCACAGAGGTCGTTTGGAGCTGCACACGCTGCATAGCCTACTTCTATCATATGCACAGGCTGACTGCTGCCCCCTATTGGTGGCACCGTGACAAGTGTTATCTGAGAGTTGGGCATTCAAGGTAAACTGCAAAATAAAATCTCAGAATACTATTCAATAACTTCCTTCAGAACCCTGTTGCATACATATTTTCAATGGTTGTAACTTACCATCAATGGCAACTACCATGGTTAGCAGCCAATAGGCTTTCAGCTTTAATGTTGTTGCCATTGGTAGTTACCATCAATAGTAAGTTACAATAGCTGAAAAATATGCAACATGACCCAGAATGTTGCAACTCAAATGTTCCTTTCAATGGGTTTAAATTGACATTTACTTTGCATATGGGTTTCTTAGTCTAATCGTCAAAAAATAGTTTTACCATTCGAAAGGTAAGCTGAACCTGAGAGGCAAACTCCTACATTCTTTTTCCTGTATTTCAATTTCATATCACTGTTAAGTTTCATATTTTTCAAACTGGAGCAATATTTTGTGTTTTTCTTTCATGCCAAGCTTTATAGAATTTTATTTGGTCTGTAAAAGGGCTATCTACTCACTTCAAAGAGAACAGTCAATAATTCACTTTCAAGAAATGTATTTGTTATCACGGATAAATGCTTTGGGAAAAAAAATACATGAATTATATTGGCATTACCTGTTCTGTTTCTGTTGGCTTGACTGACCGATCTGTAATCAGAATACCTCGTGATACGAAGCTGTAATCAATTTGAATAGTAATAATAATCTCATTAGTCATATAAGCACTTGTGTGTACGTTTGTGATTGAGCCTTTCGATGAGTGCATTCATTTTATTACTTTCATACGTTTTATCATGATGTAACATTATACCACTAAATGTTCACATAAAGTTGGTAAATCAACACCATCAAGCTGATGGTATGACGTCATGAAACTGACAGTGACATTGCGCATCAATCTGCATGAAGTGCGCCTTATCGCATCTGGTGCGCTCACATGTAAAAAAGTTGAGTGCACAAATCATTTTTGCACGCAATGCAAGCAAGGAAAGGTATGGGCCTAGGCACATACGTCTGGAGATGAAATTCTTCAGGAGCAGTTTTATCTTTCATCCTAACTTTTTGCGTTTCAGAATACCAATTTAGCTAATTTGCATTAAAAAATTATCTGAGGCTCATTTACATAAAAATCTTATATCTAGCTTTTTTATCCTAACTTGACTTTTCGGAGTACCAAGAGATACAATTTTTTCCTAACTCCTCAAGATACAATAACATTTTTCCGAAGACAGTTTTATACTTCACCTGTGATTAGCAGCTGATGCCTGAGGGACATAGCTGTACTCCATGATTAGATTTCTGCAAATCAAAAATAAAGACAAACATGTAAACACAATTATTCAGATTCTGTTAAATTTCATGGTTCATTATGATCATTGTCATTAGACATCTTATCTTCCAAGACTGGTTACTAAGATACATGATTATAGGATTTTTTAATTTGAGTGTTGAAATACAAATGTAACTACCATTAACATGTAGTAAAGAAGAATATTTTTATTGTGTGTCTTTTCCTCCCTCCAGCCCCTGTTTGATTCTCTGTTGGTTATGACACTTCCAGGGTGGTGTGGACAATCACTAAAAATTGAAACATAACAAACTTGGTTGTTGCAAGATACTTAAAGACAGGGTGTCCCATTTTCAATATTCATGAAACTTGGCAAGAAATCGGCAGTATACCATACGTGTATGAAATCTCATTTGTAGTTTCATGAATATTCTTGGGAGAAATGAAAAATTATCCTTGTTTATGTTTGAGCCGCAGCGAGCCTAGTCTACATTCATAATCATATTGTTCCTCTCTACACACAATGTGAGCATTACTCCCATTGAACGCATGCACCTGGAAGCGGACAGATGCAGACCATAGCGCATAGTGGTCTCCGGTTTCTAGGCTATAGGTTTAAAACCTCCTCACAAGCTACTGATCGCTATAAAATTCGCCTAACATCAGTTTCCAGTTCTATTATTGGGAGGGAACTCGGAAGTTCTAAAATACAGTATCTTCTTCCATTTACCCTAGTTTTTACAGAATGTTATTTTTTTTACCTGCAAAAGTGACACCCTGTCTTTAAGAGAGTAAGAAGCTCATCATTTCAAAAATAAAATCTCAAACAGTACCTGCAGGTAAGCCGTCTGCCTTCAGTATCAATAATTCCCTTGATGCTGGAAAAGAAAAAAAAAAATAAATAAATAAATAGAAAACACAAAATGGTTTCACATAAGCACTTAATCAATAGATGTCTTTATGAATAGCTCTTATTTACTTCAATTATAATCTATGAAGGGAAAGCAATGAGGATTTGTTTTTACATCATTTACCAAATAAGAATATGCTAATGATACAAGTGATTGAGCTGTCTTCTTCCACACCAAACTACCATTTCAGAGAGAATTGTACAAAAAGTGTTCTCCCGGTGCTAAAAGGGTTCCGTGTGTAAGTTCTTAAGTATAGGTTCAAAGAAAGTATGATCAGGTAAAGGGCGAGTAAATTGGGGATTCTTTTCTAGCACATATATGAACAAATATATAAGAATACCTTACATAGGAATAACAGATTACCTCATATATGAATATAAGAAATCCTTATGTAGGACTATACGATTACCATATATAGGAATATAAGAATACCTTATAACGGAATATAAGAATATCTTAAATAAGAATATAAGAAAACCTACTTGTTCTCATTGTCTGTTATTAAGTTCTGTGCACTCGTTCGTAGAACGTAGATTCCAGCAAAAACAGCACACATCCTGAACAAAATTAAAAATATGTAAACATTCATTAGTTAACTCAGAGTAATATCAACAAAGGTAGTGGATCAATGTAAATATAAAATGAAAAAAAACGGTGCTTAACACACTATGAAATTAGTATCATTGTATGTACAGTATGACAAATTCTTGGAACTACAACAACTTTCACTGATGATTCCTTTTTTAATCAATTTTCTTGAAAACACTCTACAGACAAGATACTCCTGTGGCTATAGTACTAGGGAGAGCAGTGTGGTTCAATTGGTTTAGTCCCACACAAGTCCTTACAAAAGAGTCAGCGTTGTGTGTTTTTGTGCGTGGAAGTTTACACATAAGACCTGACCCCACATCACAGAGAGCTAGAATGGATTGTACTATTGATATCAATCACAAATATATATTAATTCAATACAATTCCCAGGGAAATTGTTGTATTTATTGTTGTATTTCCTTGCAATACACATACATACCTACAGAAACACTGGGGGAGCTCTCCACTACCATACAGCGTCCAGAGAAATGCTGTGTTGCCATAGCGACCTAATGACCTCAGGAAGAACTGCATAGCTTGGAGTGCCTGTGAAAAATCATGTTACATGAATGAAAATTAATTATGAATTAATCAATTCATCAGAAGACAACTGTAGGTAAATCGCTATGGCAGGAGCTATAAGAGGCATAGAAGACGGAAAAGAAAGCTAACTTCTTAATCAAGTTTATTTGACACCGTAATTGTAAAAAAGACATAATACACTCACCTTTTCAACCACAATTTGTTTATTGAAAGGGTGGCATTCTAGAGAGTTCAACATGATGAACATTTCATTGCATTTCAAATTAATATTTCTTGAGAAATGCCCCACGCCCCCCACCCTTAAAAACAACAACAACGTGAAGAAAGGTTGGTGTAGATCAATTTACATGTACTATTGTTTTAGGTGGCGGTCCTTGGCACATAAGTTAGCACCTTCAATCAAATCACCGAATGGAATGGGATCACTCATATATCTACACCTGCTTTAATAATAATTAACAAATACACCAAATAATTTAAATTGTACCCTCACCTGTTGTGTCGCTGTATCAGCAGTAACCATGGCGATGGAATGGATGACGAAATGCTGCAGAGTTTTGGTGAGTTTCCGAGATTTCAAGAAGTCTGCAAATGGCTTCTCTTTGAATTCTGGCAAGGAAGAGGAAAGAAGGAGGAAAATAATTCGAGCACAGAGTGGGTATTGGCTGTCCGAGTTACACCATTTTTCCCAGAAGCCCAAAGTTGAACCCACCTGTAAACCCCTCCTCTATTACCCAAGGGGCAAGACAGGTCATTGGGTATCAATACGTTCCGTAGACCTTCAAAAATGGTATCATCATGTCAGAAATTGCATCCGTTTTAATATTGTACTATATATGATGTGAGAAAATATTCCATTCAAATGTAATCTATAAAATTTGACCGTTCAACTTTTCCATGATGCACCATTTATTTCCAGCAGCATACCGTACTGACCGGCCTGTAAGCCGCATGTTTTTTTTCTTAAAAATCATGCTCAAGTCAGGATGCGGCTTATACACAATTGCGGCTTATCTGCTGGTCAGTACGGTATTTGGAATGTAGTCCATGTAAAAATTGTGCAGAATAATCTCCTATACACAATGATTCCCAGCAACATTTTACAACAGCCCATGTCTGGTGGACCCCCCAAAAAGGGTTTTGCTCCCTGGGTACCTGTTCTAACTGTGGGAATCACACTCAAAGCCTTATGATAACGACATGTTTTGGAGAAAACCACAGTTGGACCCACCTCTATATTCGTCCTCCCTGTTCTGGTAGTCCAGGCAGAACTCAATCAGTTTCATCAGCATCCTCTTCTCCAGGACAGACACATAGCGGCTGCTGAACACATCAGCTCGAGAACAAGGAACCTGATGATCAGAAAATGATAAAAACACAATATATCAATATTGTTGAACACAACAGACCCATAGCAGGGCACCTACAAACAAGGAAACAATTATAATGCAAGGCACTCACATCATTTGCCAACCTTCCACAGCAAGAATTCAGAATATTGATCACTGTTTTTTGTAAACATACTTTAAATCAAGATTTTTCAAAAGAAGACCTATTTTTCCTTGATGGCTACTTTTTTTCTTGTGTATTTCATCAGATAGCAGTTGGTGACAAGCTAAACTTTTAAAGACAAGCTTTAAAGTCATTTGAGATGTTATTTCTTTTATTGAGTTTCATGCATGTTAATTCAAATCAATTTGATGAAACAGCTCTTTTGATTGCAACAAAGTTTAGTTGCGAATTCAACCTCTCCCTCAACTCACCCCATTATCCTTTCCACGACTAAACAATATACTTTCATAATACTCACACTAATGCTAATATCAAAAATACAACAAAACAGTTCCAAGTATCAGATTAAAAATCCCTACTGCACCTCATGATGTCTTGAATCAAAAGAATGTTAGCAAAAGTCATTTCAATTCAGAGAAGGCCTGTTACAGTACCTGTTCCAGGTTGCCGTTGATGTGGGTGAGAATGCGGGTCACAGCCTTGAACTCTGCATAGCGGCTGATGCGAGACGACACCAGGAGCTCGACCATGGCGCCCCGGCAGAACATGAGCTGACATGAGGAAAAAGGAATGACAATCTCACAGACTTCTACCGGTAATGAATTCATGATGCCATAGTATCATGTTTGCAGCATACTTGTTGATTGGTTGTGGTCTTTGGATGGTGTCTAAAATATGTACTAACATGCATATCAGATTTCTTTGATGTACATACCAATATTTGCATATTTGACAAATGGTAGGTCATTATTAAGCAAGAGAGCAAGTATTTATGTAGTTTATTAATTTTTTCTTTTCCTTTTTTCACTGATGGATTTCAAGATTCAAATTAACTATAATTTCTTAATACAAACATTAAAAATTGTGTCATATTTGGTTTTTTTTCCTTCATTGTGTGAGAAAGAGACAGTTGGTTACTCACCTTGGGGGCAAGATCGATGTTGAATTTCCTCCAGCCCTTGTGGATTTCTTCCCATGTCCACTCTCTCCTCCTCTCCTCGACCTCTCCCTCAGCAACACCCCCCAGAGCTCCCCCCAGTCCCGCGCCTTCACCGCTTGGGCTGCCTTCGTCTACCCCTACGGCGCCACCGCTCTCACCACTACTCCCCCTGCTGATCACATCCTGAGCTGAATTTTCCACTACACTTCCCTCCGGAGCTGTCGCAGCACTTTGATCTAGATCTCCGCTAGATGCGGAGATCGAGACACTCCCTTCTGCTGCCCCACTAGCTTCCATCGCTTCTTGGTTAGGACACGAAGACTGGTTCCCTGTCTCTCCTTCCGGCTCATTGCATCTGTCCGTATGAGTACCAGCAGCTGAAGAAGTGGCTGCATTCTGTGGATCTTGAGAATGGTGTGACACATCTTCTCCCTCATTTCTACTTGAGCTACTCTCAACAGGAGACGGAGTTGTGGAACCACTCTGGTCCTGATTGGACTGGTGATAGGATTCTTGTGCTTCTGAGGTATGGGGTTCAGCAGACCCAGAAGGAAAGGAAGGGTCACCAGTCTCACTGACTGCAGGAGGGGTGGGCTCGGGTGGTGGGTCAGGCTTATCTCTGTTTGAAGGTAATGATGAGAAATGAGAAGGAAAGATTTAGCACTGATCAAATTTCCGCATGTGAGAAAGTTTTCTTATCAAACCTTCAGGAGACTTTCATGTCTTGCAATTCCTACTTATTTCATCATGCAGAATATATCTGACATCCTAATTCATTTCCTAATCTACACTGTCCTGAGGAAGGGTCAATGTCACCACGAATGATTCCAAAATCAACCCTTAATGTTCCCCCTGTGGATTTTTTGTTACCATCAATACAAAAGAGTACCAGTTTGTCTGGAATATATCATCAATGTGTCATCATCAGGTCCGTTTTTCCCACTTTGAGGGGTTGGACCGTTCATTTCCTTGATGGCTCTCCTCCATACTGTCCTGTCATTTAGGTAATGTTCAACACTTTTCTGTCTACTTTGAATGTTTCTTCCCAGTCTTGCGAGCTATCCGGAACAACTGCAAAACTTAGTATTCTCTGGAGACAGTCTGTAGGTCAATTCTCTCCTAGCCATATGACCATACCATATCAGCCTGTTCTTTCTTATCACCTATCCAATCCTTACCTGGGGGTGTTTCACCAAGCTGTTCTCAAGCTAAGAACGACTTTACGCATGACTGGTGACCCTTTCTTGTGTTAAATCAGATACCCAAAATGTTTCTGTTATATTATAGTGGGAGTTTATTTCCAAAAATCATAATCAAATTTTACAAATCATAAACTTTGTATTCAGATGCTTGTTAATAACAAGAATTTTAATTTACAAAGATCAGATTTCAACTTTAGTTGATGGGAATCAAAATCATTGAGAATCTGATTAAGCAGAAGAAGGGGAAACTAGTCTTGTGTAAAGTCATTCTTAGCTTAAGAACAGCTTGGTGAAACACCCCCTAATGACAAAGGGTTAAAGCGCTCAAGGAGAGACCTACTTGACATAGACGGTGGCTTCTATGTTTGTGGCTGTCTGGAGACTCTGTGGTAGAGGGGTAAGGGTCTCCCCTTCAGTGGTAGCATCTTCTGGGGTTGGCTCAGCATCAGCAGCAGCAGGACCAGGGGTGTCTCTGAGCTCCTAACCAACCAGGGGGAGGAACAAAATACACAACCAGGGTAAATACTCTTTAACATGAGTGATTGGGATTTTTTAAAAGAAATTGAGGGCATACATCCAGTAATAGTAAGGATTGCATGCTCCATCCTATAAATGAATGAAAAACAAGGCAGAAAAAAAATCCTTCTGGTTCAAAGATTTCTTTTTTGTCTGACTTGTTTTTCATACTGCATGTTCACATCCGTCAAATCTCTTCTGTAACCAAGCTTTTTTTTTCTGACTTGTTTTTCATTAATTTACAGAATGGAGCACGCTTTCCATACTTCTGCTGGGTGCATGCCTAAAACTTTTTTCAAAAATTGAAATTACCCCAGAAAGCCTTTTCATTAGAATCTAGCTAAAATAGTGTTTAAAATGGTGTTTGTGAAATCTTATACAGGCAACAAAGATCTCAAATAGTTTAAATGGCTCCACAACTGTGTCAGAACGGAAAGGACACACACTGTTTGGCCTTTTGTCAAGGGACATACTGGGCAGAATGAGCTGCACAATGCTACAGTCCAAGAGAGCCTTTAACATGCTCGGTAAAATATATTCCTTATACACACTCCAAAACACTGCTACAAGTGTGTGTTTAAAAGAAATAATGTCATCCAGCCACTTTGCGACGAGGCACAAGAGGTGTTACAAAACACTGAATCTCAGTAAACAAACACTTGTTAACCCAAGCTTGGTGTCTCCAAAGTGAGCTGCAAACATTAAACTGGTATATTAAATCACAATACCCACACTAAGCCACAAGGGCCGGGTGAACCACACTGTTTATTTCAGCTCCCTTCATGAGTCCGGTACAGCATTTCACAAAAAATTATTAACCAGAAGATAATTGCAATGCCCTCACAAATTTATATTTCTGCAAATGATAATAAACACTAGTATTACATAATCACCCCCAAAATCACCCAAAATTCACCCATGATCATGTGCTAAAATGAAATATCACAAAGTTGAAGACCAACCTACCTGATTCTTGCTAATCCAGTCAAGCATTCCCTTTAGGTGGAATGATGCCCATTCTCCACTATAGTAATCATTTCTAGTCAGAAATACAAAAAAAATCTTCATTAACTCTTTTACAATTACGTGGCTCATTCATGCATTTACATAATTGACGGAGCGGCATACAGGCAAACTTGCACAGATCCACATAAGTCTTGGAAGTATCAAAGACCACCAAAAAAAATGAATGGGTTTCTGGTAAATACCAGTAATACAAACCTGTAATAATAGATCAAATCTATATAAAAAATAATAAAAATCAAGATTTGGCTTGTTAAACAAAATCATCTGTTATTAGAATGGAACATTTGGTTATCAAATCATACAAATATATAGAGCTGAATCACATGTTTCTCAATTCAAAATACTATCAGGCTAATTAATAATTACCGATCCAGATGTAGGACTTTGCGGCCAATCCTGGCTAGGGCAGCTGCTACAATGCTCTCTTGGACTCCTAATGTACAAAAAATCCATGAACATAAATCAGCATTATAATCAACCCAAAATTATGTATCTATGGACCTAGCCCCGGGACTGCTCCCGCGCAGCGGGAGCGGGCTGGTCGCAGTAACTATGGACCCAAAACTAATATGCATGAACTGTTCTGAATTCCCATGCAGGATGTGTGATTGGAACAATTTGACCAAAAGACTTCTAGTACTATAATTCAAGCTAAAGCCCTATTAAAGTAGAACACCATTGATTTTAGATAGCCTATATTTTGGTATCATATGACAAAGGATAGTATAGGGTACCCAAATATTGACTTTTCCAACCTCGCAGATCTAACAGAACGGAGTAACCCTGCATCAAAACTTACAATTTTACTACTTCATAATTCTTCATTATCGACTCCCCGGAACGCTGTCAGCATGATGACGTCATTCTTTGAACATGATCTGCAACCGAGCTAGCTCACTCCTGATACATACACGTTCACGCATAGGTTTTGAACGCAATTACAACCAGTGATTGACTCCGAACTTGCTCCAAAGTAAAGCCAACATGTTGGGAAACACACTAGACTTTGACATCGACATTGGAGAGAATGATTCAGGTGAATTTTCTTTCAATACTGATATTGATGATGGGGGGGGGGGGGGGGGAGATGGAGACGGAAGAGGAAGGAAAGAAAGTAATGACCATGCACACAGAGTCAGAGACGGAGGAGAAGGCGCAGCGGCTGTGCTACCTCAGGCGCATTATTAGTACAGCATGCGAGTTGACTAGTCCAGATTCAGGACGTTGTTTGTGAACACACGATAGCATGCATCATCGGTGCATGCCTTGATTTGCCTCAACGCTAAGCTGCATAGTGTGCGCATCATTTGCTACCCCTCCAAACAACTGCGGGGTACGATGGGCACGGTGGTTGTTTTGTGCTGTATAGTATGAGCAGGGAGGTGGGAGTTGCATAGCAGGCCGTACGGGTAGCGGACTACATACGAGCAAAGACCGTATAAGAATACGAGTACGTGCGTATGTGCATGTCTGGCTGGCCCGTAGAGCACTGATCCCTATGTAGAGATCGGTGATACAGCTGTATGACTCGTATAATTCAGGCCAGCGCAGCCGCCAGCAAGCTCGCCAGCTAGCTAGCCTTACTCCGCAGCGCTGAGATGAGACGCACGTGCATAAGAGTAAGACGCCCGCTGCTGCAGGGACAATTTCAGGATCGGAGCTAGCGTTTGTTAGCTGTGCAGAAAACCAAGTACTGCGCTCGCGGGAAGCGTACGAACGGGAGTACACATGTACTTTGTGGCAATGACCAAGTTGTGCGGCGCGCGCCCAATGCCTATAGCTAGATGCAAGAAAAAGATTGGCATATTTCACGACAGAATGACTAATTATTAATGAAAATGTTCAAAAGACAAATATGTGTGTATCACTGTAAAGAAATACTTAATTAACATAAATCATACAACAATAGGTACGAATCAAAATTTGCACAGGGGATGCTCTTGAATGATGACAAATTTTGTGTACAATGCGTATGGCGAGTGTGCCTGAGTGTGTGATCTGTTCAGTTAATGACGTCTACACAAAGGGGGTCTGCCACTCACAGTTTCGCGGTAGATGAGGAGATCATGCACGGGCGATTAGAATCGTTAATTTTTATATTCTCATAGCAGTGTGAGGCTGGAAATTATTATTTTCGTGAGCTCTACATAACCAGCTTTCCATAGATGTAAAAATTTACTATATTTAGAATTTTCAATGGAATTCTACTTTAAGCCTAATAAGGCCAAAGAAAGTGTAGTTGTAAAAGTGCAACTGACTGTAAGTCTTCTTCTTCTTCCAATCCAGTGCATCCCTCTCGTACAGGGTGCAATTTCAGCAACACGCAATTGATAGGTGCTGTAGACAAAAAACTAGGCGCGCCAAAAACCATAACTATTACTATTAGTATAAGTATTACTACTTCTACTACTACTAGCAGAGGGTAAGTGGTATCAAGCGGCTCCGGAAGTTGTCGAGAGACGGAGCTGACACTACTTCTGCTGGGAGGGCATTCCACATGGGCACCGTATTATTTCATAAAAAAGACCATAATTAATATTAACCATGTTAACAACAATTTGTTGAGGAAAACCAATGACGATGGTCTATTTCTAATCCTAAAGGATATGGTACGCAGGTATAAACATTTGTTTTCATTTCGACCCAGCCAATTTTCCCCAAGTTGTTGCAATAGAAAATATCAATCCGACTTTCAATAGCTGGCCTGGGCTCCGTAACATAAAGGTTTGCGATCAATTGCAAAATAACAATGGCCAATCACCATCATTGTTGCAAGTGCATTTTGTTCAGAAGACTTACCAGTAACCAATCAGAACTTGTTTTTCAAATATGCGATTGATCGCAAACCTTTATGTTACGGGGCCCTGGAGGCTGAACCTCATAGGGCTAACTGAGCACCGTGCTTCGCCCGTGTCTCTCGGGGCGCGGCCGGCCAATATATGCACCAGGCGCTGGAGTGGCTCAATCGGCGGCCGTGAGCGTAGTCTCATGATATGAACGACATCTTCTCCAGACATCGACCGAAATTACTAAAGGGGTGCTGAAAAATAAACATGGATTCATGTAGTTGGATTCCCAACTAGATGCTTAAGTTAAAGAGTACTTCAGATTTATGAATAACTCACCTGTCCCGATCAAAATATCGTCGTATTCAGTGGGAAAATCGTCTGCCATTGCTGAGCTTCGGACGGAAAACAATGCATCAGTTCAAGTCATTAGCTGTAGGGCAAAGAACTAAAGCTGGCGCTATACCGAAAGTGCATGTAGGTCTACAGTTCATTTTGAGGATCTAAGAATGAATCATTCCTAGTTTTTTACGCCTTCATTGTGTTTCTATGATATTTAATCAATTTTCCATACTTACATCATTCAAAATAAACAGCATGACAGCGATATACAGAAATAAAACGCAATACACTGAAATAGGCTTACAAGTAAGAAAGAAATTTGTATGATTTGCCAATTTATAAAAAATGATATCTAGTGAAGTATGAATAATGTTCAACATTTGCAACGAATCGATATTGAAGAAATCTAAAACGCTACATGTACATACATGATATTGAAGAAATCTAAAATCCTACATGTACATACAATTATCAAGTGACGCAACATCGGGAAATCAAACGCCACCTCAAAATGTAAAGATCTCTTCCATTTTTGTTCAAAACATATAAAGGCAAATGGGCCTTGAAAGTGCACTTAATATGTCTATATAGTTCAAAATTAAACAATATGAAAATTTGCAGAACAGTTATAAAGAATATCGTAATAAATTGGAAACGAAAACTTAATAATTGGACTTGTGAACATATGCAAACAAAAAAAATCATATAGACTAAATTTGTTAAAGTTCAAAACGCATAGGATGGTAGAGTTTTCTTTTTCCAATTTTCGTCAAAATGAGTCTTTATGTCGAAAGTTATTAGCGCCCTCTTCGACGTGACACAGCCCAGTCTCGTTTCTGATTGGCTGATTGTCACCCAAATGGTTTTTGTGGGGGAATTTTCGAACACACAATAAATTATGTTTACAAGTTAAAAGGCGATCGCCGTGCGTCCGCGCCTCCGCTTCAAAATCGACGTCCGACCTGAATTATATCTCATCTTGCTGCTCCTTTTTTCACTTTTAGTCGGTGATTTCACTATGGTATGCCTATCTGTGTACGTTTGAACTTTAAGAGACCTACAATATCGTGACTTGCGTTCGCGTTCCTGTCTAAACGCACCCGGTATACCCACTGAAATACCCCGACCTAGTTCCAGATCCAGGTGCAGCAGGAAAGGCTGCAGTCCCAGTCGACTGCTTCCGCCCAGTGTGATAACGTGTCGATAGGCTACTTTGCCTTGGTTTTTGAGTGACTTCGTTTGCGTTTAGCCCTCATCAAGACAACATGTCGTTCTCAAAGTCCAGGGTGACACGATTCAATGAAAATGCAGGTAAAAACTAACATTTCTGAAGTGAAATTCTGTTTCACCATGTTTCACAACTTTCAAGTTTCACTCAGTTTCTGTGCACTTGTTCATGCCATGACATGCATGTTTGAATGCGGGGGCCTGAGCTCAAACTGGCCCTCTTGTTTTCTTTTGAAAGAACAGTCTATTCGTATCAAGATGAACATGTAAAATACTGAAATTTTTCTCACATATCAACAAAATTAAGTATGAACGCAAGTTGAAAACAGCAATTTTTCTTCCAGAAATGCAGAGCCCTCATGTCAGGAGCGTCCTGAGGGCTCGCCACCTTTCCTTGCATGACGTGTTCCACTACTGATAAATCGACCCGTTCACATGAATGAATTACTAATTTCAAGTACATTTATCACATTTAGCCATTAGCTTTTTAAGTGCTGCCTTAACAAAGTTGAGTTTACTTAATTAAATTGTGCTCTATATCCAAACACAGGTCTTGGTTAAACGTTACACATTCAGATCCCTGCACCTTGATTCTTAAAACCTGCCCAGGGCTGCCCTGGTGATAACGTGTGATAATTGATATCTCCATCGACAATGCAGGGAGTCTGAGTGCAGTGATGCCTGACGGAATAACACCAATTGCGTGTTGCTCATGGTTCTTTCACATTTCAAGCATGAGCTGAAATTCTTGCATATGTGTCAGATGAAGAATAATTTCCTCAAAATTTTTCATGAATGGCAGGAAAATTATGGAAGACAAACGAATATGAAGGCTGAAAAACTGATACCTAGTTTGATGAAAATATTTATGTTAATATTTTTATTGATTTTGCATTAAACAGAAATATGCAGGGGGCATTTTGTTAACTATGCACTGACACTGACTTAGAACTTACTTTCTTAAGTTTCTAATGAACAATTAACATGTATGACTATTCTCTCTTGTTTCTTTCTCATGAAGGGTGTGCCCCTGGAGTTGGAAGTTACAATGTCACTGTTGAAGCAAAAGTGTCCGGAGCAGCTATGGTAGAAAAGTCCACCCGCTTCAGAGAAATCAAAGGTAAGATGATAACAATTTAGTTAAGTGTTGCATATTTGCATAAATATTGTAGAATATAGTAACTTTCTGACAACCATGGAATATTTGACCCCCTCGTGGATTAAAGAAAATGATTTCTATATTATTTAAACCAAAAAATGTGAGATGTAATAGAGATAGAAAGAAAGACTGGTATTTGAAAAGTTGTGAGCTTGTCACAAAATGTTTTAAAGAAAATGGAAGAAATGACAGATAAAATTGTGCGGAGAACAATTTCATTTCTGAAGATTAAAGAAAGATAGGGTATCAGTTAGGAAGTGTTCTCTGTCAGTCATGATTATCTTATAAGATGTCTGAAATGATAATCTCTTTACTCTTTGTGTGAATTTATTTTCCATTAATGCACAGTTTGTGCAGAAAACGAAGGTCAAAGATATTATAGTAAAAAAAAAAAGAAAGAGATGAAATGGAGATGGGCAGGACACTTATGTAGAACACAAGACAACAGATGGAGCAAGAAACTCACAGAATGGCAACCAAGAACAGGAAAGCGAAGAAGGGGCCGACAAAAGAGGAGGTGGAGAGATGAAATATCAACAAACACAAACACAGCAACATGGAACAGAATGACAGCAAATAGAAGTGAATGGAAACTGATTGAGGAGGGCTTCATCCAACAATGGTTGAACAATGCTTGATGATGAATTCATACAATTGCCATAGAGTAGCAGTTTATCTGGCACACAAGGGGTTAAAAAACTTTAACTGCTGGTACATTTAAGTTGTGTATCTCTTTATTTGTCCCCAGATTCATGCGGAGATGACAGCTTGTCAAGGAGCTCTTCTATGGGGGAGCTCAGGACTCCAAACAAAGCCAACTTATCTGTAAGGACTTTAAACTCATGATGTTAAATTTGCCTATTGTGTCTCAGAGAGGCACCCAGCCACCAAGGTCAAGGACAAATTCCAAAAGTTTGTGCAATAATGTTTGATGTTCAGGAAAAGTGGTACAATACTACAATGATTATGTTTGACAGAAGAATCCACTGATTAGAGTTTTGGATGGATAGCTAAGTCAAAGATCTATGTAATATATTAAAAAAAATAATTGTTCACATGATGAATAAAGACATATTTGACTTAACTGCTCAATATTTGGCATAGTAACATGTGACAGGATATGTTGGGGTTAAAAAGGTCAAGGTTACACCCCAAATTTCAAATATCAAAAATCTAACAGCAGATATTCACAGGAATGAAGGACAAAACATGAGGAACTTGTTAAGGTTTAGCCAATCATGCGAGGAACATACAGCGATGAATTGGCAGTTCGTGTTCATTTACCATGGTTGTTAACTTGTTACTGCTCAGAGACCAGCCAAAGGGACAAGCTCTGCCTCTTCTCTACAGCACATTTTAGATATTTTGATATTCTATGATTTGGTTGTATTAGTTACAATTTTCCCTTTTCCATAAGTTCCATTTGTTTGTGTCATGCCCAATATAGACCCATGGAATTGAACGAAGGAAGAAGTTTCCCAGTGTCAGCACACCATGCCACCAGGCAGAGAATAGCAAAATCAGGCAACTGGAAACTAAGGTAATTGCTATGCATTTTAGTTACTTTTATATTTCAAATGGTTTCATTATTGTACGCTATTGTCATTGTCTGACTTACTGTAGCCAATATACTTGTTCTGCTTTTTCGTTTGTCATTTCTTCTCTTTTCCTCATCTTTCTTAACTCTATTGTGTGCCTTTTGTACTTTAATTGTCATCGATATCAAATTATTGTTATTATATCTTATGATATCATCACCACCATCCCATCATCAGTGTAATGATCCATGTTTTTCTTCTTTTACATTTCAAGCACCTGTCCTAGAGTACAATGTGGTGAAACACTGGCTCCAGCATTGTCTCTTTGTAGATCAAGCACACAATTCTGCATGATGATGATAATTATCATCACCATCGATCCCATCATAGTCTTTCATTATCAAGCATCTGGTTTTGCTGGAGACTGAAATGAAACACTGGCCCCAGCATTTCCTCTTCTTTTTTTTTTTAATATTCATGCGACCAGCATTATCTTTTTGTAGGTAATTTTTATAATCACCATCCCCATTATAATCATACTGACAATAATAATTCCTCTCCTTTTCATAGATCAAGCATCTGGTCCTGCAGGAGACAGAGATGAACCGCCGGCTCCTGCAGGCACAGGAGAAAGGAGACCGGCTGGACGGCAGGCTCCAGGTAGCCATCAAGGAGAAGGGCCAGCTCCAAGGGCAGCTAGCCAAGTCTGAGAAGCAGGTGCTAGAGCTGTCTCGCTCCAAGGAAGTCCTCAGGAACAAGGTACATCAGTTTGTCATTTAATAACCCTTAATAGGCCATGTTTGCATGGAGAAGGATGTAGAATCTTAAGCCCTGTGACGATGAAGGAGATACAGACCAGCGTAACATTTAGCAGTAAGTTAAAAATATTTGAAGAAGTTTGTGATTACAGAACACCAAGTTATATAAAGAAAAACCAATTGTTGTTCCTTTTTCATGCCTTTAGATTATCCGTCCATTAAGCAATAAAAATCAAATGATGTACTCTTTATAGATTTAATTGGAAATTTCAGTTTGTAGTACTGTAGTACAGTAATCTTCAAATTTATGTGTGTTAGTCTTTCCAAAGTACACAGCAAATTGTCATGAAATGACAGGAAAGTTATTCTTTGTTTCTTTTTGTTACAATATTGTAGGTGGAGAACCTGGAGAGCAGCCATGTGAGGCATAGCAGTGTGTCAGAGGAGCTGGAGTCAGCCAAGCTACAGTTAAAGAAGAAAGAGAAGGTGCGTTGAGTGCAGGTCCCATTGGTGTCCTCTCACTGCAAACCAGGGCCCTGTTGCATAAAACTCACCATTGTGATGGTAACTTTGCTATTAATGGCAACCCCTATGAAAATCTTGAATATGCACCATTGATGGCAGAGTTACCATTACTGATAGTTTTATGCAATGGGGCCCAGAACTAAATCAACAAACATGAAGTAAGTCTTGTCTCAATCTCCAATTCTCTACATTTCTCAGCTGTGGAATGATGGCGATATTGTTGGAACTCCCTGTTGGCTTAGCAGCCAAGGAGGAATCTATTGTGCTGAAAGATGCGGAAGTTAATGGTGACAAATCATTTGCCCTCTTCTCCTAGTCAAAGTTGGCACCTTCATACTGCATGGACATTAATGCCAATTTAGCATGACAAAATGGTACTGATTTAGGGTGTACGTGTTTCCACTTCTTTTACTTTCTGCTTGTAGAGTTGGCAGCAAAAACAAATGTTTTGGACCCAAATTATATTTCTGATGTTCATTATCTGTTTGTCCTGCGACTCTGTTGTAACAGCAAAACAATGAATACAAAAGGGCTTAGAATCAGGGCAATTTCTCCACCTGCCCCCCCCCCCCCCCCTCAAAAAACAAACAAACAAACAAACAAACACACAGAAAAAAAACAGAATGAAAAAAAAAAAAATCTTGTGGTGTATAATGGGCAGCATGACACTGGGCATTCGTTTCATGACAGTGGGCTTTAAAAGCATTTTTCCCCCTGCGCTACATACAGGAGTTGGAGGCAGTCCAGCTGGACTTGGAGAACAAGGTGCATTCCCTGACAGCAGATCTGAAGGCAGCCCAGAGCACCATCAAAGCCCTACAAGACACCCGACAAGCCCTGGGTAAGAAGTGGTATCTTCCATGTGTCTTAATGTCTCATTCATCTATCCATTGTGTGAGTGTCTGTGCTCTCAAACCTCTCATTATTTCATGCATGCTATGACTGTATATAACACACACAGTCCTCACAAGACTGGTATTTGTAATATTTTTGCGCCAATGTAATATTCCTTCCCAAGTGATTTCAATGATGGTATACAAACCTGTCAGGTGTACATGTAGGTTGGTCACACAAACCATTCAAACAACAACAAAAAAAGGTTGCATACATACTTATATCCTTTACTGAATCCCTTTATGTAGTTTGCTCATTTTAATTTTTGTCTCGCCTGAACAAAGTTCGATAGAGACCTAGTGATCACTTTTCCTGTTAGTCTGTTGGTCTGTTAGTCTGTTGGTCTGTTACAAAAATGTTAAAGTTTTCTTTAACTTGCTCTCATTTCTTTATTTCTGCATCTATTGTGATCAAATTTGGTACAAATTATCCTTGGGTAATACCACATGTGTCTCTTCATGAGGCTGATGGGGTCAAAGGTCATCTAGGGGTTAAAAGGTTTGAAAAAAATGATTGAAAAAAAACTTAGCACTGTTTATTGATTGCGAAATCAGACGAGACTCATGGTTTGTGAGCCACCTTGTTGCACTAGCCCATGTATGTATGATAGATGCTTGATATTTTGGGTGTTTGATGAATTTGTATATACTGTGCTATATCTGCAAGGTTATAGTATGAAAGCTCTCTCTGTATGGTGTGTCATGCTTCTTGCAAAAAGTAAATGTGTTTAGGAGCTCTTTAATTCCACTCTGTGTGTCTTCTGTCTTTGATTCCAAACACCGTACATTCATTTGTGTGTATTTTTGTTTGTAAATACCTCCACTGCATCTCATTTCATTTCAACCATGCTTCTGCTTTTACTTACCCATTTCCCCCTTCTATACATGCATTGCACTTTTCAAATGCTGTCATACTAATCCTATGATTTGTTTTTCTTTTCTTTTCATTTCTCTTTCTCCTTTTCCTGCATCCACCATCCTCACATCAAACTCCTCCATTATGATTTCACTTTGCTTAATTTCCCCTCCCTCACCTTTTCACATCAGACAGGAAGAAACGAGTCCATACCGTTAAATGAAGAAGACCCTTGCCGTCACATGTAGACTTCAAGTCTAACTAAATTTCTACAAGCCATTGAGCATTGCAAGATATTATTTAGAGCATTTAGAACACGAATATAAATCTAACAAGAATATTCTACCATATACATTACATCTTTATGTTACAATAACTTACAGCAATTAGATTTAGAGCAATATATGATGCCATTTCACAAACATACATGCACTGTTTTTTTTTTTCCATAGCTGCAAACATGTCATGTATTAAGTACATATCATTTGGAAAGTTGAGAATTAAAAACTTGGATTTGCCTACCATTGCACTATGTTCAATTGTAATGAAGTATATGTTCATATGTGATAATGCAGAAGGATAACTTATTTTGAATGTGAGTGTATTAGTGATGAGACACTAAGTTCTGGGCTCTTTTCAGGATTAGTTTTGCACATGGTAACAAAAGACAATTACTTATTATATAGTTGGCACAAAAAGGGACAATTTGCATGCGCTGTTGTGTGCTACTTATATGCATGTGTAGCTGTACTAGCTGACAAGTTCACATGAACAGGAAGTCATTTTATGACACAAAATGTTGTTCATCCAGGTCTACCAACTAAGAGCCAGCCCAAAATTTAAATGCTCAAAAAGGTGATAATGAGAGGAGAGATACAACAAAACTAAAACAACAATTTTCAGAATACTACTTATTGATACAATAGTATAAGAGAGGCAACCATTTTCAGAATACCTTCCCATAAATACAACCATAGCTCTTAAAAGAATAACAAGAGAAATCAAAAGTTTGCCAGCATACCACAACATGTCCCATGAATGCTTTCAATTGGTATTAAAGGCAATGTCGATTACATATCTGGAGATGAAAGAAGAAAACGGATAAACATCACTTAGAAAGTTTATTGCAGCAATGTTGGCAGAATACTAGGTAAGTAGTTAAGGACTGTACAGCCATTGAATGAACCCTGACTCATTGAGTTCATTGGAGTGACATTTGATTTGACCTAGTTTTCAAGTCTTGCTGTATTCCTAATTTTCTTATCTGGTCTGTTTGCTTACATTTGTGGGATTCCAAAAGCGTGGGGGCCGGGTTTCTCATGGCTATCCGGCAAATTGTTTTTTGTGTGTATCCAACCCCATATCTGGGCAATTTGTATTTGTCTTTTCATTTCTATTCTGAAAAGAAATCTACTCTGTGTTTTTAAAACACATGCACATGCATGTGCATAAAAAACACATGCATAAAGCAGGAAAGACTGCTGGAACCAAATATTATGAAAGATGAACAGATTTGCCAACCTGTAAGATTTTGCTTGTTTTTAGTTTCTAAAATTGGTATTGATATTGATGGATCTTTTTAAAAAACAAAATATGATTTTCCCTTGTCAAATACATGAACATTACATTTCTGGAGCAAATTCACAGAAGATTGCAGATCGGAAGTCTTGACTGCATGCCCACATGTTTTTGTGTGGTTTGTATTGCTTGATTTGAACAAAAAAAGATTAAATCATGCAAATAATGGACATTGTTGCTGTGGAAAGCCAGTTTTGGTTCTCAATATTGAATATTTCTTTAATTTGTTTTTCAGAGCAAACCAATCAAGAGATGAGAGATCATGGTGATGCTATCGAAGAAGAAATCAGTCAACTTCAAGGTACAACCTCTCACCTTTCCCCTCGGACTTGAAAATCTTTTACCAAATTTTTTTTTTTAGAATGTAACTCATTGTGTTTTTTTATCCTATCTAATGCCATGTAAACTCCTAGTGATCGTAAATTGCCATGGTAATACCATCAATTGCGAGTTACAATGATTATGCAGCTATATTTGAAGCCCTGTTGTTATAGGTAACATTATAGTTGTAGAACATTTCTAATATGGAATAGCAATTTGTCCGCTTTGCTAAGTGTCAAATGCTGTAGTAAACATAGAAAAGTCTTAAGACAGGTTATCCTCCACAGTTGTAGTAATTAGTGAGGGAGTGGTAGGCTTATCAAGTGGCCAATCTCCTCTCTACAGCCGTAGCCGACTTACTGAGGGAGGAGAATCTGCGGCTGCAGGATAACTACAGCTCAGTGTTGCTACGTCAGGATGCCAGCGATGCAACCATGGAGACGGTGAAGCAGTCTCTCATGCAGACAGAGTCTCGACTGGATGCTGCCAGCAATGAGGCTATGTCCCTCCAACAAACAAAGTAAAGCTCGCCCTTATGTCCTGCTTCTAAAATCTTTTCTCACTCACCTCTCAGATATGATTCTTATACATTTCTTTTTGGCAATGTTACTTAAAACTCTACCATCATTATCTATTACATATTCTCCTTTCAATATGCAATTCCAGCAACAAGAAAAAATGATTCAAGCAAATTTGTTTATTCTCTCTTCAAACATGATTCCAGCAAAAAAAAAAATGCTCTTTCCCTCATTATAGGCCTTGGAAAAGAACAATTATAAGTTTTGTGATATCTGATATAGTGAATATCATGCATATTGATATCTCCTCAGTGCTGAGCTAGAGAAGGAGCTTGAGGCGGCTGAATCCAGCATCAGCACACTACAGGACCAGGAGAGCCAGCTGAAGGAAAGACTCTCCAAGCTGGAGACACAACTCTCCGATCTCCAGACACAGTATGAAGAAGAGACACAGCGAAGAAAAGAGGCAGAGGAGAAAGTGGATAACCTCGGAGAGGAATTGAAAAGGTATGCCAGGGCTTCCTATCATTATGTATCGTTGCCTAGTTAAAGATTGATGATCATATATTTTAAATGCAGCTAATCAAACTTGCAAAATCTAAACAAAAGATACAAGATTATCCTTGATATATGTTATATAAGATTTTAAATCGGCTGATTTGATTACACAAGATGATATTCCCCTACTTGGCTGATAGAAAACAGACGGTTGAAATGAATGATATTGAGTCAGATGTGTTCAACGTACCTTTTGGTGTCCCTCAAGGGTCACGTCTAGGACCCTTACTTTTTACATTGTATACAAGCAGACTCCTCACAAATATTGAAAAGGAGTTCCCCATTATTACTTGTCACTGCTACGCAGATGACACCCAAATATATTTGTCATTCTGTCCTAACACACCAAATGAAGACTACTGTATCAGTGTGTTAGAAATATGCATTGAGTACATCAGAGCCTGGATGTTGCAAAACAAATTGATGTTGAATGATAAGAAAACAGAGCTGTTAGTCATTGGTACTCCACGTCAAGTATCCAAGTTTCAGACAAATGGTATATCAGTACGTGGCACGGTTATAAAACCGTCCCATAGCGTAAGAAACCTAGGAGTCTTATTCGATACCCATTTGAGCATGGATTCACAAATTACTAGTGTATGCAAATCAGCATATTACATGATTTATAATCTGAGGCGCATTCGTAAATATTTCGATCAAGATAGCATGAAAAGTGTAGTTCACGCATGCACTACGAGTAAATTAGATTACTGTAATAGTGTACTGTACGGATTACCAGACTCACAGATAGTAAAGTTACAGCGGGTTCAAAATACATGTGCAAGATTGATTTGTAATCTTCCAAAATTTGCCCATGTTACACCATTGTTAAGAGACTTGCACTGGCTGCCCGTACGCCAAAGAATTGAATTCAAGATGTTGGTGATAGTCTTTAAAGCGTTAAATGGTCAGGCTCCTAGATACATTAATGAATTACTGCATTTTAAATGTCAAACTCATGGTCATAATCTCCGCAGTACACAAGACACATCGTTGTTGCAAGTCCCCCAAATCAGAACAAAAGTAACCCTAGGTGACCAATCATTCTTTTGTGCAGCTCCTAGATTGTGGAATAAACTACCTGTAGACATCAGGAAATCTAAAACATTAGACAGCTTTAAATCAAAGGTGAAAACCTATTTGTTCTAAACACAGACCTACATGTAATCTACTTCTGACCATGATTTAAAATTATACAGCATTACGTAGTAGAAGTGCAAATAAAAGCTCTTGTAGCGCAGTAGAATATATAAATATAGTTTCTGCGCTCTATAAATGATTTTATTATTATTATATTATTATTTGTTGTGTTAAGGCTTAATTATGAAATGTAATTTACACAATGGCATGGATACAAGTTTCACTGTACATGACGTAAGCTCTGATCTGTGTTGCTATACCAGTGCTGAGGAGAGAGCCACAGAGAGCCTGAGGCATGTAACAGACAAGTACCAGTCGCTGGAGGCGGTCCTGGCCCAGGCAGAGGCAGACCTGGCCTGGGAAGGCGAGACCCACCGCGTCCAGCTAGCCGCCGCTGAAGCCGTCAGCCAACAGAGGGCGACAGAGACAGAGGCCTTGCAGATTCAGAACAGGGACCTCATTCATGCCTACAATATCGAGAAGGTACACAAATGTGAAGCGATTCTGCATTTCTGAGTCACACTGACGGATTGGAAAGGCCCCGGTGATTTCAGCAATGTTGCTATACAATGAATGTTTCATTTGTCCCTGCATCCTCAAGACAGTTATGACAATTATTTTCTTCTCTTTAAGTTCAACTGAGGTGCTCTCTGATATGACATTGATTTGTTTTCCATTCAAAAACAAAATCTTATAATATTGCAGCATTCTCTTATAACAATAATGTAAAAGGCATTGCTAAATAATAATGCTGATGATCATACGATATGGATCTTCTTTGCAGGAGGAGTGTGACTTGTTACGAGAGCAGATCGCAGACCTGACCACCGTTGATGAGGAGATGGAAATGATCTCAGACAGGATCCAGCAACAGGAGCAGCAGGTGAGTCTACCGTGGCAGCTTGTATTCAAGTCTAGACACAGCTACAACACTGGTCTGCATTGGTCTGCATGATGATACTGTATCAGAACTTTCATCCCATCAGTACAACTGGAAACTAACTGAAGTGAAGTCCTAGCGATCAGAAGATTTTGAGGTTTTGGTCTGATCATCCAAAACCTAAAGCCTAGAGACTGGAGACCGCTATGCGCTATGGTCCACACCGGTCCACTCCACACTGCATGCATTCAATGGGAGAAGATAAAAATGAAGGAAGGGAAGATGGAATAGTAAGTAAAGCAGAAGAAATAAAGAAGGACGAGGAGAAGAAACGGTTGGAAGGGGAAGAAGATTTAGGCAAAGGAGATAAACCATGTAGAGAGCGAAGAGGAAAACGAAGGAAGATAGTGGTGATGGTGAGAAATGGAGAGCAAGGCAAAGAAGAAAAAGAAAAACCTGGCTGTAAGAAAAAAAAAAATATTTCTTAAAGAAATCCACATTAATTGATCTATAAATCCAGGGCATAGTGCTGAGCGGATTGCGGGCAGACCTCGGAGAGACTCTGCAGACACTGGAAGCGAAGAAGGCGCAGGCGATGGAGAGAACGAGACTCCTAGAGGAGGAGAGGCAGAAGGAGAAGCTACAGCATGTAGAAGAGAAGACTAAGGTCACAGCTGCCTTGCTGGCTGAGAAGGTTAGTCAAACTGGAACCACAATGTTGTCTGTATCAATTGATCATTACTGTTTCTGATATATGCAAGCAGCCAATGAGCTTTGTTCGTGTTACCATGCCACTTACAGTTTAATGTAGCATCACCTCTAAATGGGTATAATGTGTTGTTTCCAATTTTGCAAATTTCTATTAAAAAAATACCCATTACTTTTCTGTAATAGCATTCATCCAATCTACTGAAAATAGCGCCAACAACTTTCTCCTAATTTCTGTGTTTACTGATAACATTTTAGGGTTACCTTTCAAAGAGACATACAATTACCCACACCAGTAGGCTTTTCCATTATTAATTTTCTTTATTTGATTTCATTTCTGCTTTTTCTGCAAAACCAACTGACATATGAGCTTGTGTCATTTAAATGATACAAAAAGAAAACAATGTAAATCTTTTGCTTTGATTATACTTGTGTTTTTGATATGATAGGACCAGGTAGCCTTCCTTCAGGGACAGCTGGCTGAGCTGGGAGAGGAGATGGAGAATGAGATGGATGAAGTCACTGGCTTGGATCACAGGCTCAAGCTCCAGGAGGACATGGTGAGTGTGAACAGTAAAGCTATCCCGGTATTCAGGATTCAGGCTACACCCAAGGTCTGTTAACACTGAGCATGGAAATGTTTCTTGTGCCTCTCTTAGTTCAGCTTTGTTAAGTTCAGTTCATCTTATGTTATGTTCTTCACCAGCTCCCTGGGGAGTATTCCTTATTATTCTAGTAGCATTCAGATTAACATCTTCCTTGGCTTTCCCATCATACAAACTACCCATTTACTCCTGGTTGAAATGAACCAACTCACTCCATAATCTTCAGTCTTATCACACCAAAACAATCAATCCCAGTACAAGATCAATGAGTTGATTTTTATTTTTATAATGATCTCATCATCATCAGCCAAGATGGACCCACTGCAGGGCGAAGGCCTCCCCGAGTTGATGCCAAAAATGTCTGTCATGTGATGTTGCTATCCATTTAATGCCTATCAACTTTAATGATGTAGCTGTATGTATTAAAATTGTTATGTTTTTCTTGTGTATAGTTGCAAAGTATCAGCTCAGACAAAGAGCAGCTTCAGACCCGACTACAGGAGATGGAGTCAGAGAAATCCAAGCTGGTTTCATCGCTCAGAGAGCTGGAGGCGGCTCGAGACCAAGACCAGCAGAAGTTTGCTGAGGAGAAGGAGAAATTACGAGAAGAACTCAACTCAGAAATGGTAAATAGGGGAGCTGTTGTTCGTGGGAAGACTAGGAGTGATGGCAGATTATGTACAAATGGTGTGAAATTATCATATCTGGGATTGATAAGCATTCAAATATGGTTAAACGGAGTTACACTTACCTGAAATGTTTCATAAGGCTAAATGTAATTAGCAGAATACCACAGTGAGACTAAATTATGTATTGTGAATTGGTGGAGTAGAACATATTTACGTTCAAACGTATTTACAACATGGTTCTATTTATCTAGTTTTCGTCAAGGATGAAACATTTTTTTTCTTTGCAATTTGAACGGTATTTAAATCCCTGATCTATCCAACAATCAAATGGCTTTTGACTGAAATGTGGTATCATTGGTGCTTTGTGTGCAGGCGAGGGTGAGTGAGCTGGAGACTCAGCTGAAGGAGCTAGGGGAAGACTTTGAGGAGCTGAGTAACATTGAGACAAGGCTAGCCAAGCAGGAAGGCAATGTAAGTCTTGTCCGCACTCTCCTCCTCTTTGTTCCCATTCTACCCTTTTTACATTGGGTTTTCTTAGCCCTGTATTTCGTACTATTTTTGAGGCTGTGTACACTGGCATTCTTACTATTTGCTTGAACCCGGTTAAAGAAATCCATGATGTTCACATTCAAAATCGTTAGCCCTGGACTTTCTTGATAGTTTATGAATATTTATGAGTTAACATCTTGCACAAGTGCTCTTTACCACTTAGTTGAATGCATCTAGGTCGCTTGCCCATCATGCATTAGCTTATCTCTGATAGCACCACTTTTCCTTAGCCTCGTACTAATTTTTGTTTCTGTTATAGTGGTACACTCGAGCTCTTAGCCCCGTACTCTATGGCTAGGCACCGCAATTGCAGGGTTCGCCCAGCTCTTTTGTAGGGCCAAATAATCCTGTACTAGCCCACTTCAGTGAAAACCAATGTGAACAGAAAGTGGTCTAAGTATGGGGCTAAGACTAAGACTAAAGTTACAGGTAAATGTAACTTTCTATGCATGAAGGGTGTTGCATTATTCCTTGCTTACTCTGCTTCTGCACACAGATGGAGGATATCAGATTGGACAAGGAGAGACTCCACGCCATGCTGAAACTCGCTGAGGACAAACAGGCCAGTGCAGAGCAGGCCCTGGAACAGACACGCACTGACAAAAGGGCTGTGGAGGGGAGTCTAGCCGAGCAGCAAGACCTGGCTGCTAGTCTCCAGTCCAGCCTGAGCGCTGCTGAGAGAGCCAAAGAAAGTCTGGTGACTCAGGTGGACCTACTGCAAGCTGCCAAGAAAAAACTCTGCGAAGACTTGCTGGCAGGCCAGCAGAATGTTCACAGGTAAACAAACAAGAAAGGAATAATGCTAGATATGTTACTCATTGCGAATAGTGATAATTGTTTGTCTCGCAAGAAAGAAAGGAAGTTATACAATCAATTGAAGGAGGGCTATAAGGGGAAACTCTAGGACAACAAGACTCTTTCTTTTTATGCCCCGCCTCTGTCCGTTCCCAAGCTGTTTATGCAGTTGAAGTCTCAATTTAAGTTAGACAGTAATCAGGGATATTTACTAATGAGTATGCTTATTTGGTAGCCTGTAGCTCTATTACGAATTAAGAGTTCACATTGTGTGATTATCATATGTTGACATTCCTCCGTGGTAGGTTGGAGTGTGAAGCAGCCTCTGCCCAGCAGGAGAGCAGTCAGCTGCGGGTGCGACTGGGCGAGACCGAGTCCAGCCTGAAGGCTCAAGTAGCGGACCTGGAGGGGGCATGCCACGCCCAGCGGGCAGAGTTTGGGCGTCGCCTGGTGGAGACTCAGACCAAGCTGTCAGGGCGGGAGGCGGACCTAGAGAAGGAGAGGGCGGAACATGAGGCTAAGACGGCTCAGATGCGGGCTAGGCTAGAGGAGAGGATCGAAGATCTGGAGGAAAGACTGCAGGTCCTACAGACAGAGGCAGAGTAAGTCTAAAGCTTCACCTCATACTCATATTCAATGCCTGCGGTAGAACAGATTCCAGAGGAACTGTTATAGAAGTACAGATTGGAACACTTCCATTACTCTACTCACAGTAAAAGTTCCCATGACCATTTAGGGTGCATATAAACATTCTATGGAAAGTCGAAGCATGCTGACAGTGTAGTTCTATATATCTAACTGTCATCAGGGCCGTCTTCTTCAAATGCTTTTGGGGATTTTCTTCAATGTTTTTTGAGGAATGACCATCTCCCCATGCCAAATTTGTGTTGATCAAGATTCATGCCAAATATGTGTTTGACATTCAATTATAGATATGGAATTAGTATTTAGTCTGTGCATGGGATTGTAATTACTGTAATCGCCAAAATTAAATATATCAGTAATTACATTGTTTGTCATATTACAATTTAAAAGCAGATAAAATAATAGTGATCTCCATTAGGAATATTATTTCAGGTTTCCTCTTCACTCTGTTCACATGACCAAGGGTTTAATTTTTAGCCATAAACTACATGCAGTATTAAAATGTGTGCATTTTTTTCCCCATTTGTTCACAGCAATCATAAATGCATTGACGAGGAAGCTATAGATATTCTACGCCAGGAGTCGGAAAGCTGGGAGGCGAAATTCAAAGAGCTGTTGGAGAAAGTTGCCCCATTCCAGGTAAATCTATTCATATTATTGATTTTATTGTCCATTATGATTCAGCAGGTACATGTACTTGTAGTAACATTTGTCAATTTTGTTTTTTTCCCAGTCACTTTTTCAAAGCTACAGATTAGAAAAGTTGAATGAGGATAAAGTTTGTTGTTTATCTTTAAAAATAGTACCTTATTAATTTTGTACAAAATACCTCACATTTTCTTTTACTGACCTGCTATTTATTTACATGATACCAGTAAGATTACTTCTAAGAATGAAGTTGTGAGGGTTGCATGATTGTGTGCACAGACTCTGCCTCGTGGTATTGGTTCCCTCGCTGTGATCAATAATGAGAGTTTAATGAGTTTAATGCAGTGATTGAGGCTATTTTTGTTGTTGACCATTATGCACACATTTTGTTATGTAAAGGGCCCCGTTAAAAGGCAGATTTGCTTCTTAGGGGTCCATACCATTATTTCATGTTTGTAGATATGTTGTTTTTTTGTTGTTTTTGTAATGGTTTAATGAATAAATGAAAATTAATTTGCACCTTTGACAGTCATTTGTCGACAACATCGCGCGATCAATGGTCAAGATCTTAGCCATCCTTGGGCTAGGCAATTTCAAAATAGCCCGGGCTATATAGGGGTAAGGAATATATTAATGAAGGCTATTGGAATGATATTAATGAAGCAAATTCTGTCCAAAACCTTGTAGAAAGTGTCTTCACTTCTATTATTTCCTCTGTGATCCTCAGGAGCAGCTAGACCAGTTTGAGATGGAGAGGAGGATGTTGCTCAGCCAGAATGATGCGGCCCAGAGCGAGGTCAACAAGCTGAGCTCGGACTACGCCCGGCTGCTGGGACACCAGAACCAGAAACAGAAGATCCACCACATCATGAAGATCAAGGATGAGAACTTCACTCTCAAGAAGGTGGGTGGAAGGTGGAGGGATAGGTCATACAAGGCATGAATCCAAAGGGCTTTGATGTAGTGTTACCATGGAAATCAGAAAGGATAGTCCACCCTGAAATAAGGTTGATTTCAATAAAAGAAGAAACATGGAAGGAACATATCCGTGAAGATTTGATGATAATCTCCCAAAGGATAAGAAAGTTATTTGATTTTATAGTTTTGATTTTGTCACATCACATGTGAGGTGCTCTTCCTTATGTTGGGTGCTTCATGATTCCATGAATTCCATTTTTCTGTTTTTGATGAAGGAATAATTGTTTTTTTCATCGCAGTATGTGTGTAAAAATGTGTTTCTAATGATGTATCAAATGCACAAGTAAAATGATGGATATTCTTTTTAGAAAACATTTTCAAGAAAATAGTACACAACATATGGGATAGTGTTCTCATGCTTTGATGGATTTTCATCAAAATTTTACTAATATGTTTCTTTCATGTTACTTTTGGGCTCCTTAATTTGCTCCTCTTTTCTTCTACTGATAAATGTTATGGAGCATGTGTATTTAGTATTTACACAACTTCCCTATTTAGACCTGTAGAAGGGGTATCCGTCCTTTTATAAAATAAAAAAGAAGAAACCAGCATTCCATGAAAGAATGTTATATGAACCTGTCATATTGTCAACTAATCTTGTTAATACCTCCACTCCTGAAGAGCAAATTGTTGATGTCGTCGTCCCGGTGATGGTTTTCTTATCTAGGAGGTCGCCAAACTGCGTGAGGAGAACACCAAACACACAAAGACGCTGCGACAGATGAAAGACAAGGTGGAGAAGGCGGAGGGAAAGAAGAAGTTTGACCCCAGCATGGCTTTCAAGAACGGCAAGGAGAACCAGGCTCGGCCGCTCGCTCAAAGAAATTGATAAGACAAACATTCTTGATAAATTGGCACGGTGCTATTCATAAATATGCTCATGTGTGGATATGATGTATGATGTAATTCTGTATAGTTTCTAAAGTTACTTCTTTGGGCCTTTTGGGGGATTGATTACATATTTCAAAATTTATTGCAATTTTACTCATGTTTAGAAATAAGAGGTCAATGGTATACCTCAACACAAGGTGATATAAAGCATTTACAGGGGACTGTTTTGTACTTAGCATAGATTTGGAGGAACAAGTGGATTGTGAATTAGAGTGATATAGAGGTATGCACTTATTTTCGTTTTTTCAGCTTTCATTACGGGTCTGACATCTAAATTGTGTTTGGCTGCAGGCCATTTTTTGTAATCTCAACACTATTAGTACATGTGTATTCAATGTTTAGACAAGTATATACGTCTACTTTAGACTCAAACCTTGTCTGTTTGCAAGATTGTAGACTAATTCAATTCAAGAATCTTGAAAAATAATCAGCAACATATCATCTTTATGAATACATGTACCGGTACATTCTCACATAAACATTTTTCATTGTACATAAGAGTAATTTATCTGTCATAGATACTAAATAAAACATGTCAATGTTGTTTTGGAGCTGCGCAATTCACCATTCACATAAGAAATCTTGTAAATACATGTACCGTAGTTAGCGAAATGTTTCTGATTATGCCAAAACGATGACTTTTCTCTGTTTATCAAGTTATTTGTGATTTATGTTCGTTTCTGTTTATTGGTAACACTTTTTCATGTGATCTACAGTATGTATGTATTGTACATGTGTATGTTTTTGTATTAGATGTACAAATTATTGCATTAAATTTCTGTATCTATAGATAATTCATTTTGTGTCAGTCTTTGTGATTTTTTTAAAACAATGTTCATTTCACCACCTTCAAGCTCTGCTTATACAGCCTGTTATCACTAAGAGCAAAGTCCACAATGTTTTGAACAGAATAGCACAGCCTAATGTTTGGCTGCTCCGCCATCAGTTGGTAGCTTTTCAAATTTCAATCTTCTGTGATGACACGTCCAATAATCATGCTTTTAAATCATTATTTTACCATTGATACATTAGTTTAAGAACATTCCTTCAGGTGACGAGTTGGTTTATAGTGAAATTTGTTTGAATGAAATAGAAGGCTCTCATGCCAATACTTGACACCCATACATGTTGGTTGTGCTGGTGTCATTTCCATTAACATGATAACAAGAAAATCAAAGGGATTATCGAAATTTAACCCTGAGGAGACACATGAAAGAAACATATTAGTGAAGGTTTTAATAAAAATCTGTCAAAGTTAGCCACACATACCATTGCCTGTATGAAAAAAAAAATCATTCGATTGTCAAAAACAGAAAAAATAAGTGATTAAATCACAAGTCCTCAAAATGTTCAGCCCGAACATTTTGATTTAATCACTTATTACTCCAAACGTGGATCCTTTGAAGGCAAATAACTTTCAGCAAGTTTCTAAAACTCCATGACAATAGACCAATATTGCTGCAATGGATTTCATCAAATCACCCATCTCCCTGATTATGGATATACATGTATACATGTATTGTCACTATGTTTTATGCATGTGATTGACATCTCCCTGATTTTTGATAAAATTTCTCCACATCTACCTGATTGTTGAATTTCAATGTTGGTAGCTCTGCTACTAACTCGTCGCCTCTCAAAGCAATGGCTCTTCGAGCATAGCTTTATATGGATGTCAGAATTTGCATTTTTAACAGTACATCTCATTAATACTCTCTAGGCACATTTGGGGAGAAGTAAAAATTTCTTCACACTAATGTACCAACACATAAATGTATTTGTGTAAATGTTTTTACATATGTCCATGGACAAAAATGTCAAAATTGAATGCTAAAAGACTCACATTAGGAAAAAACAAATTACAACAAACACATTAGTCACAATATTTCAGTTGTTCTCGATATCATGATCTTGTTTTATTTCCCCAGAAACCACATTATATCCTGCACTATATAATGCTTGCATTCAGAAATCAAACAAAGGTCAAATATATGTACCTGACACTAAAACAAAAATGCATACACACAGCTGTACAATCTTCAATATGTACAAAAAGCCTGTGAATAGTTAGACATGAAACACGGAGCAAATACTTCCAAACATGTAGGGTTATATTTCACATTATATTCAAACATTCTCTCATGTTACACTATTTCCTCTACAAATAGTTTCAAAGTCATTCTCTTCTTGTTACATATCTGGAAGATTATTTTACATTGCATAAACTGTAAACCACTGCTGAAAATTAAAATGAATACTGATACGTATAAAAGAAATAGAAAATAAAAAATTCACAATAAATATACAATGTACTGCTAAATATAAGATTTTTGATTAAATATCCAGTGCAAACGGAAAGAAAAGTAGATGAAATCTTAATCACACTCACACAATAAGTATTAATGAAATCTAAACTTCCATTTTGAGAATTCAAATTCGCAACAATAAAGCTTCCTTTCTTTAAGTACATAATGTGATTCAATGCCAAACTCAGTTCAATAGAAAGATAAATAATTGCCGTATATTCTCTTATATCTCTCATTATACAAATATCTACAACAAAAACATTGATCTTCTTGCTGTGAGAACAAGTATAAAGACATAGTACAGTAAAAATGAAGCTAACAAAGTGAAATGTATTTCAGAAATGCTTGTACATTAGTCCGAGGCGCATGATCAGATGACTCCACATGCACAGACATGAATTTAGTTGATATACATGATGTAATGATGTATTCATAAATAGTTCTATGGGGAATCACAACAGAGGAAATTCATCACCAGAAAGTGATCTCAAACAGTTGATATGAAATTTATGAGAAGGGGAACCGGCCAATTGTCATGGTGATTGACAGACAGATCCACATATCCCTGGAAAACCAATACATGTATAATGCTAATTATCCTGGTGATTGACAGACAGATCCATATATCCTTTGAAAACACCCATACATGTATAATGCTAAAATGATATGAAAGCAGATTAAAAAATGACTCATTTATGTGTGGGCATTCCCACATTGTTCGCTGCTCATTGAACGTGCATAAGACTACATAACAGCAATCACTGTAAATCTGAATAGAAGTCAGCGAAATGTTGATTGTATGAATAGGAGACTCTACATCCATCACTAGTTGCAAGTAACAAACTCAAAAGACAATCCAAATCTAATTAGGCCTAGAGCAACACGACTGTACGTAGTGAATAAATATGCCTCCGTCTGTAAAATTTTTGGTTTTGAATTGATCGTCTATGCTCAGAAAACAGGTTTAAACGCTCATAGGCTTTTAATGGGATTCCAAATTCAACTCTTTATCTTTTACTGACCTTTTACCTATAGATACTACCTCCAAACCATTCACATCTTCTCAATATCTGGTGAAAATATTTAAACTACTAATTTTTGATAGTTTTTGGAAAATTTCATTGACTTCTAAGCTCTGAGGAATTTGACCTCAAATCTGATTAGCATATCTGCATTCAGTGATCCATCTTTTGGGTCATGTTTGCTTGAAATTCATTGTTACTGCATAAAAATGAAAGAAGATTTGTTTACAATTTTTGCAAAAGTTCTCATCTGTAACCTCATAGCTATCATTCCATACAGTTCATTAGTTCTGTGAAAAACATGCATCAAAACAAAATGGTTCTCCAGATATTGCATTTACGGACGAGTGACAGACGGGCAACCCTAAAACATAATGCCTCCAACCACTTCACGGCGGAAGCATAAAAATGCAATCATCCACCAATCTTGTTTTCAAGTTTACATGTGCACATATTGCTACAACATTCTATTTTTGCATGATTTACTTCTATTAAATGCAGAAAAAATTCAATTTAATCTTTGATTAAAATGTATGTAATGCAGTGTTATTTTCTTTTCTTTCATCTGCTTTTTCTATTTCCCAATTTCAAATGAGACCCACTGAGCACAAAGAAAAACAACAGATTTCTAATGAGGGAAATACATATACTTTTTCATGATGCAGGGTGTACCTGTAATAGACATCTTTCTTCTTCAACACAGGTGAGGACACTTTTTATTAAAAATGGCAAAAAAATTGACAGATTTCTGTCGAAGGAAAATACTTGTTCATGCTCCATGCAATACATACCCTTGTTTTCCAACAAAGGCAAGGATATTTTTCAATAACACTTTGATGAGGTAACAGATCCACTTTACGAATATCTTCTTATAACGTCATACTTCATTTCATCACAACAGTTTTGTGGAGAAAAGACTTTAAACCCAAATTCAGCGCTGGATACCAGGTATTTCAAGTTGTTGCAAGCACACAAAAGGTGCAAACTAGTTACAGAGGTACATAAAAAAAACAAAACAAAAAAACAATTTTCTCACATTTCAATGAAACAAAAAATATTTCATAGTCAAAATCACACTTAAAATTTCATTGATTCATACTGTAAATTCAACTTCACTTTCAGCTTTGTAAGTTTAGTTCACAAGTCAATTCACATGTATATACCTACATTACAAATTCTACTACATGATTTCATCATTCACATGAAATCTGGAACAAAATGAGGTAGTGCTAAACAAATATACGAGTACATGATCTTCATTTTTTTCTGTGCACAGGATTAAAACATCCTTTGCTCATTACAAGCAGCGATTTTTTTTGACGATTCATCATGATTTGCCATTCATGTTGTCGGCTGCCATATTTAGCGCGGACAGATACAGACATCTGCAACACTAATAACCAATGCTTTTTTTGTTGTTGTTGTTGTTGACTGGTATATATATTCCTTTTTTTTCCTTCATGGCTATGTGAAGTTGATACATCACATGTGCCAGCATACATCTCTACAACAGAAGCATGTACATGCATCATGCACATCTACAAAGAAAGCTTGCTTGGACCTTTCATTCTCAAGTTCTGGATTGAATTCTGATATGCCACAGTCACAAGAGATGGGTGAAAGATTCATGTCTTGCTATCAGCACCTACAGAGTATTAATGAGACTAAGAGAGTATTCATCAAACTCAGGATGTAGAGTACACGTACCTTGGCAACATGATGGCCAGTCAGAATGCATTGCGAGTTTTTGAAAATATACAATACTTAACCAAGGTAGATATGTACCGCAGATGTAGCTCAGCCACATATACTCCAACATCTCACACCTTTTCCTCTCACTATCATAAGGAACATATTTCTGTGCAACATGATGATTTTTAAGAACATTTTTGTCTAAATTCCGGTCTCAACAAATACTGAACAAACATACATAACATCGCAAGAAAACAATAAACCGTATTCGTAGAGAAATTCAAGGAATACCATACCGGTACCCAAGTATCCACACAAAATGATATCTCTCCCATGAGCTCTGAGGAGACTTCAACCTTCTTGGTACCAAGTCATGAGATCATTGACTTAAAGCAGAGTGAATGAGCCTATGGTAATGAGAGGCTTAAACAACCAATGATAGATGAATGACTGAATTGTAAGTATTGAGGAGCTCAGTTTGAATAATTTATCCAATTACATATTTATACCCTGTACTAGTTATCACAATCAATATGCATTTCATAAATTCTGACTATTACCGGTGATAACAATGTTTTGTTACCAATTTTTTGCATTATCTTGGCACACATACAAATTAAGCCATAATGCGCAGTTAGCGCTTATAACTTTTAAAATCAGCATAAGTGAACTTCATGTTTAAGGATCTCTGGGCATAAGGGTGAACACTTCTAAAAAAAGGGTTGAAAAATCAACATATCATACAGAATCTCTTTTCACTTTGCATAACAATGTTCACAGCTTACATTTTG
Organism: Arbacia lixula; assembly: GCA_963669155.1. NCBI lineage: Eukaryota > Metazoa > Echinodermata > Echinoidea > Arbacioida > Arbaciidae > Arbacia > Arbacia lixula. Next base: position 28,406,020 of record OZ022582.1, on the reverse strand, counting down.
AATAACAAAGAGATACATTTTACCTCAGCTAACATCAAGCATGTGCACCAATTCATGCATAATCCCACATCACAATAAACTTTGCAGCATCGTTCAAACTTAACCACAAGTAATTGCTTTAATGTCACGACCAACCAAATTACTCACATGATTGATATGAAGGAGTGGGATAAGGGGGGAGAGGGAGGGGGAGGGGCGGGGTGCACTAAGAACAAATCAGCTCTTTATTGTTTTTGAATAACAAGGCTAATGTACATGTAAGATATACATGCTCAAACCCTAATCTTGGCAAGATGGGACATTCTGTAATTTTTGTAAAGGACAGCATAACTTCAAATATCAGAGCAAAAACCTGGAGATGGATGATTTCCCCTTTACAAGTGGAGTTCCTGCGCACAATCTGATGTAGATTTTTTTAGCCTAAAGAATTACAGAGCACAGAATATCAAATGACAGTGGTTTATGTGTGCAAAATAGTATTGCATGCGTTCAATAGGCGTTTTGTTTTGCTGCAATATTTGCATAAATTCATATGAAAGAAACAATACTTCTACATTCTATGTAAAACAAACAGCATAAAATAATTTTAAAAACCTGGAAGAAGCACTATTTGATGAAAAAAATGCATGAAAACTCACAAAAATCATAAAAAATAAAAAAAAATTATATCAAAACAAATTGGCACTTTGTCAGGTACGCAATAGCAGCTGGGCGAACCACAGAAATTGAAAAACAAATATGGTAATTGTACAAAAGCTAAGTTAGAGCCGATCCATTTAGGGGTAAGTGATGAGGTGTATGTTGTCCTACGGGGTGGATTATGATACTCAGAGAGAAAACACATCCTTAAGTTTATGCAGAAACACAACCCTTTCTCATAAATAAAGAGTTGTGATTGATTGCAACTTGACTTGCGATCGACATCAAACAAAACTCTGTACATTAGAAAACAGGGAGAAGATTTTTGTGTGTACCATACTTCATGAGAAAAAACATGTCTTCACAAGAGCTCTTTTACTTCTGACAAGGGCTCATTTATTTGTGGCTACATTGCCTTTGAGCCCGATGAATTTTGAACTATTCATGTTTTGTTAGGGTGATTTTTCATTGCCATGTCTTTAATTATTAGGAAAATTAACAAATTGATGAGACACGACTATTTATGTGATCACTACAGGAGAAAAAAAAAACTTCTACTAATACTCATATAACAGTCTGAAGATAGCTTTCCTGCTTTCAACACTGAGAAGTCAAAAGTAATAATGTACACTGCAGCATTGAATACCAAGTAATGCAAATTAAATATGAAAGAAAAGTTTTCAAGTGTAAGTTTGGCAAGCACACATACATCAATGCTTTGCTAGTCTGAACCTCGATGAAAAGCTTTAAGTGCATGATAACATTCCTCATGTGTATATCAGAAAATTTATCTTCCTAAAACAAATGGGTCACTGTATTTACACAGGTGTGTCACTTCACTTCCAAGAAATCAATGTATCTTGCATATTAAGATATCAAATGCATCTTTTGAAGATTTTGATTTTTATAAAGTACATTTTAGTCACAACATCATGCTTATGTGGAGTGTGGATCAACCAAGATAAAAGCTAATGGGGATTTTGCTAAGTTCAGATTTATCTGCAAGCTGATAGAAAAATATTCACCTTATAGAAAAGGGGTTTTGCATTGTTCTAATTCAATCTTACTGGCAGTGCGATGCACAACATGGGATGCCATTAGTGCAAGTTCACATTGCACTAATGCATTTAGAGCTACTAGTTATGTCATAGCATACACCTCACAAACATGGAAATATAAACCTCATCGCTCTGATCATACATATTTACTAGAGATGAGATATATGTTTCCACATTTGAGGATAAATGTCCTGGCGCTATTCACTTCAAATGAGAAATTGGTACACCTTCACACTTGACTATGCAGATGAAGATGGGGGCAACAAGTTTTAAATTTGATGCAGGGCCTGAAAATCCTTACATATGACTTGTTTTACTGACAAGAAAGCATAACATATGAGCAAGCCATGTGTTAGGCCAGGCTGTGATACCTGATCTCAGCATGTAATCCAGACCTGCTTTCAAACTACACACAATCCGTGATTCACTTCCTTCCTCATCACACAAATTGTTCTTTCTGAATCAACATTGACCAGATATTCTTCCAGGATGCCTCTACAGCGTTGGCGTTCACTGGAACCATGGTAGAAAATGAAATACGGTTACATAGTCCAAGCTCGCTATCAAACTAGAAACATGGAATACTTCCTTTTTCTTCCCGTCTATTCTTCTTGTTGAATGACTTTTGACCTGCTATCATCTCATTGAGGGGTCCGCGGGCAGGTTAGCGTTCAGTGGTGCAGTCGGAAACCGCGCTCGCAGCTTCACAATTTGCTCATAAATCTTGAGCGATGGCGCCACTTTCATACCGGTTAATTTCACAATTTGATCTCTGGTCAGCGACATCAGCTTCTGTCCGTTAATATTCTGGGAAGAGGAAAGAAAGAAGATATTTTCAAATTAACAACAGATATTTCCATGATTGGTCTCGAGTTTCTTTTCTCTGTAATCACTAATGATTGACAAACTTTCATTTTACATTCTAATCTTTGGCCACCACTTTCTCTCCATTTATATTTATGGAAGAGAAAATGAAGAAGAAAAATAGGTGTGCATGATATTAGCGTATGAGTCTGAATTTGCTTGCATTTTTTTCTCTCATTAAATTCATGGAAAATGAAACTAGAGCAATTCGACTGCCGCGCAGTCGATAAATATGCCTCCGCCTCTTTGCGAGCTCTATTTAGATTTATTTTCTGAGAACCTGTTTGGTGGGCAATGAAGCATTTAATTCCTATGTGAAATGAAAATATATTCCATGGCCACGTTTGGCAATGTTCATTGACCTTTGACTTCCAATCTAATCTAAAGCCATCCTTGTATTAAGTTTGTTTAAAATTAGTCAATTTTTGGATAAAGTTCATTGACCTTTGACCTTTCAGATATTTTACCCACACTTTCACCAGTCTACCTCCATGAAGTAACACATCTCTGTACCATGTTTGGTTCAAATTGAACCATTAGTTTTGCATTCAATGTGAAAAATGTTAAATTTGGCACAATTTTAGCCAATTTTGGCAAAGTTCATTGACATTTGACCTCTGACCTTTGAGAATTTTCACCAAAAATATCATCAGTCTACCCCCAAGTAGCGATCCATCTTTGCACCATGTTTGGTTGGTTTTGCACATTTGGATCTTGGTTCATTTTGAAAAATATTACTTTGGGGGTAATTTTTTAACTTAGTTTTGGCAAAGTTCATTGACCTTCGACCTTTCAAAAATTTAACCCAAACTTCCATCAATCTACCTCCATGAAGTGTTACATCTTTGTACCATGTTTGATTAGAATTGCACTATTGGATTTGGGTTTATTGTGAAAAATATCAATGTGGGGCCAATTTTGAGCAAATTGTTGCAAAGTTTATTGATCTTTGACCTCTGGCCTTCCAGGAATTTCACCAAAAATGTCACCAGTCTATTCCCAAGTAGTAATCCATCTTAGTACCATGTTTCATGAGAATTGCATTTTTTAATTTGGTTTAATGGCAAAAAATATGAAGTTTGGGGCAGTTTTTAACCAATTTTGGCGAAATTCATTGACCTTTGACCTGTAAACTTTCAGGAATTTTATCACAAATGTCACCAGTCTATTCCCAAGTAGTGATTTATCTATGTAACATGTTTAATGAAAATTGCATCCTTGGATTTGGATTTATTGGGAAAATATAAAGCTTGGGGCAGTTTTTAGCCAATTTTGGCAAAGTTCATTGACCTTTGACCTCTGAACTTTGAGGAATTTAATAAAAAATGTCACCAGTTTATTCCCGAGTAGTAATCCATCATTGTACCATGTTTCATGAGAATTGGATCCTTGGATTTGGCTTTAATGTGAAAAAGGTCAATTTTGGGCAAGTTTTCACAAAGTTCATTGACCTTTGACCTTTGACCTCAATCAGAATTGACCCATATTTTACACACTTCATTGGTTTCATGCAATACACACATGTACCAAGTTTGAAGCAAATCTGGTTAGCGGTTCTCAAGATATTGCCTAAACGGATTCGGGACGGACGTACGGACGGACGGACGGATGGACGGACAACCCGAAAACATAATGCCTCCAGCCACTTCGTGGCGGAGGCATAAAAACTAAGTTCATCCCTGTCCCACCCTGGAGTCATGTACTCCAAATTACCAGTGTCAGTGACATAAGGCCTGTAGACTGATAGTAGGTATGGGAAGCTGTGTTATATTATTTATCATATTTTATTAGTTTGTTTTTGTGTTTTGTGGTAGAAATTTGTCTCAGTACCGAAGGTTTGTTTAACTTATACAGAACAGAACAAAATCATTGCAAAGGGGAGGTGAATGAAATTGTTATGCTTATTATGTGCAAAATGCCTTAAAAGTTTTGTTGATACACTTGTACAATTTGCTTCATCAAAATGAATATGTTTATGTAAACCTGAAGAATTGGGAATAAAAAAACTGATAAAAAAAAAACAAGTGTCAATGGCCATATGAGACAAGTTTTCAGACTGGATTGAGCAGCTGCTGGGAGCAAGCTCTTTAAGGGAAGTTTACGAGGACTGACCTGTCTACAGAAGCAGTCTCCACAGGAGCCTTCTCCAGAGTCAGCCAAGAACTGCAGCACCTCAGCAATGCCCCACAGCCAGGGGTTAGTCAGCTGGTCCACAGTGGGGGACTGCAGGGGTGTGGTGGGTGCCAGCTGGTCTGGGAGGGGGGACAGCTCCCTGGGGGTAGGGGGGCTGGTCTGGGGGCTGCTGGCGGTGGACGAGTGGGCGTGGAGGCTAGCGGGGCTGGGCAGCGGGGACTGCTGGTTGGATAGGGCTTGGTGGAGGTTGTAGGGAGGAGGAGGAGGGATGGTCGGGAGCGGGGGTGGCAGTGGAAGGGATGGAGGAGGTAGGATCGGGGATTGCGGTAAGGGGTGGGCCGGTGGTATGGGGGCGCTCTTCGGATGCGGGGGAGGCGGGTGTGGATGAGGAGGGTACTGCTGCTGCATGAGTAATGATTGCAGCGGGGGCAAGCGTTGAGTGGGGGAGGGGTGAGGAGGGGCCATGGGGTAGTTGGAGTCGATGGGCATGCGATGCACGGGAGGGAAAGGCAAGAATTCACCCCGCGTGTCTATGGGAGAGCGGGGGATGTTCCGCAGCGCTTGGGACATGTGAGCCCCATAGGCTGGAGGTGGTCTGCTCATGGACTGGGTCATGGAGGTGGCGCTGGAGAGTGGCAGACTGGTGGGCGACATGCGAGGGGGACAGGTCAGCCCCGGGACCATGGCAGTGGGGGAGGGTGAGCGCAGGTTGACTGGCAGACAGAACTCCTTGGGTGGTCGGGATAGGGCCACCATATTGCACAGGTCTCGGGGTAGGGGCCCGAATCCGGGGTAAACCCCACCGGGATGGGAGGGGCTGAGCTGAGGGGGGCTAGGGAGATCAGGGGCAATGGCTAGGCTAGTTGGGGGCGCAGGGCCAGGGAGTGGGAGAGAAGGGGGTGGTCTCTGTAACATGGTCTGCACCATGGAGTCGGGATTGCCCATCATCCGCATCATAGCAGGCTGCGGGGTGTTCCCCGTGCCCCCACTACTAACCGCCTGCATGAACCCCATCTGCTGACCGGTCAGATTCTGAGCCAGCACCATGCCAGCAGGGGTCTTCTCCTCGCTGCTGGGCCTCCTCTTCCCCTTGGCTTGCTGCCGAGCCTGTTGCCTGGCTTGCTGCTTGGCCTGCTGCGCTGCCTGCTGGGAGGCCTTCGTCTTGGCCTGCTGCTTGGCCAGGATATCCGCCAGCTTCTCCTGCAGGAACACCGTCTGCAGCTGCTTCAGCTTCTGCTCCTTCTCCGCACTCAGATCCAGGCCACGCCCACCTCGGGCCTGCGCCCCCTCTGATGATGTCGCCGCTTCCATGCCTCTAGACTCCCCCACTGCCATCAGGGCCGAACTCTCCTGCTTCACCATCGATGTATTCACATCCTTGATGATCTTCTGAACCTGAGCCTGCGAGGCCAGTAGCACCGCAGCATCGGGACTACTACTCATCACCACCTGGCCGTTCTTGGTGGGCGTTGGTCCCCGTCCATTCAGTTCTTTCTTCAGGAGGGATGCTTTACTACTCCTGTCCATGACTGGCTTACTAACCACAACCTCACTAGGTTCTGCTTCAAAGTTATATGGATCATCAACCTTACTGGACTGGTCCTTCAGCAGACGATCCCTCCAACTCTCCTCTTTGGGCTTTGCTTTTTCCACAATTGTATAGTTCGTTTTATGCGTACTCGATTTCACAGAACCTCTTGAATTCACAAATGAAGCATTACTAGTACTAGCACAACTACCCGATTTTGAATAACTTTCCTGCGATAGCATGTCTGGTGCCTTCACGTCACTGCTCTCTTGTAAGCTTGAGAACACGGAAACATCGGACGTCAAAGTTCTACAGTAAGTAGCCTTTGGGGCTTCACGTACCACCACATCCTCATCCCCCGGCTTGGCCAGCAGTCTGTCCAGAGTGGAGAGCTTGTCCACGGCTGGACGCTGGTCTGTGCTCTCCTCGCTCGGTAACGAGTCCTGGCTGCTGGTCATAGAGAACTTGACCTTGGAGAGTCTGTTGAGGTCGAGTCCACCAGGCGGGGTACGTGCCTCCTTGAGGATGTGATTCAGCACGTTCTCCTCCCCCGCAGTCTGGTCGGTCTGCATGACAGGCGGCAGCTCCGTGGGCAGGTTCAACAGCGTAGCCAGCTGGGTGGACTTGGCTTTGGCCTTAGCCTTCTCTTTCCTCCGCTCCTTCTTCCGCTCTTTGTCGCTCTTTGATTTCTTCTTCTTACTGTCTTTTTTGTGTTTCTCCTTTTCCCGTTCCCTCTCTTTGTCCTTCTCCTTTTCCTTTTCCTTTTCCTTTTCTCTGTCCTTTTTCTTTTTGTTTTTCTTCTTTTTCTTCTTCTTTTTCTTATCTTGCTTAACAGGGATGTGAGGAGCAGTGGAGGAGGACTCCTCAAAATTGTACGTCTCAATTCCAAACTCATCCTCGCGCTCCTTCCCAAAGTCCTTGAACGGCCTTGATGACAGCATCTTGGTGCACTGCTGTTGTTTCTGTTCCACATGAGACCAGTTCCTCATGGTGAACTTCCCCGGTCCCTCGTCATCCCCCTTTGCCTCCTGGCTCCCCTGCTGGCTGGAGCAGCTCGCCCCGATGGATCCCGATGAGGAGTCCGCAGAGAGGGGCGGGGAGTCCAAGCTGGACAAGGATGCATCTGTTCTCGTTCTGCAGTTTACGCTCACAACGCCCTTCTCCACCTCCACAATATACTCCCCTTTCTCCATCCCTTCCTGCTTCATATGTCCGTTCAACAAACTGCTCCCCGCGGTCAAACCCTGCGCGGATTGCGATCCCTTGCTCGATGCGGGATCCCCGCTCTCCTGGGACACCCACGCAGTCGAGTTTGCCGAGACCTCCCTGGACGAGGGCAGTGCATAGTTGTGGTGGGAGGACGGTTCGTGGGGCCTGCCTTTCCCAACATGCTTGTGGGAGGGGCGAGGCATCTTGAGCTTGAGGGCAGACCGGTTCTGGGGTTTCTTGACGAGGTGTTTCTTGGGGGGCGGGGGAAGGACACCCCCACCCTCCTGGCTGTTCTCTTCATCGGAGAAGGAATACACCGTCATCATCTTCTTCTTGTCTCCTCCCAGGTTCCGACTCATCCCCTCCAAGGCTGCAGTCAAAGACATTCCTGAAACACAATCATTAAGGAGCATTGTCAGGATCTTCGTTGCCTCTTTGGAATATATAAAGAGTTTCAAACCGTCACAAATGACCTACATATCAAACCACCTTCACAAAATAGCCCTTTCTGATTTGTGAACACAGTACCATTAACATTGTGTAACCAATGATTTTAATATTTTAACACTAGGCAATCAAGGAATATGCCTCAACCTCTCTGAAAATTGTCCTTTCTGATTTGTGAACACTGTACCATTAACATTGTGTAACCAATGATTTTAATATTTTAACACTAGGCAATCAAGGAATATGCCTCAACCTCTCTGAAAAAAAATCATCTCTTCTATGCATTGCCTTGTTCTTCATTGATCAGGTTTATTAGAATCAATAAACAAAATGTGACTATCATGAATGACATTGACTAAAAATAGTGAGCTTATAAACATTTTTTCAGAGTTTCATGTAGCTATTTAACTGCCTTCTGATCTAGTTTTATTTGGCAATCATCATACTCACTTCTCTTTTCACCAGCAGGATAATTTTTTCTCCTTGAGGCCGGTTTGCAGATGGGAGTGATGCTGATATAATCCTGGGATTCTGTATAAAATAAGGAAAGAGACATATCGTGACCTGAAGCTTTCCCACAAAATCCACCCCACTGCCAATGCTTGGATGCGTTCAACCAAGTCTCTCTTTCTTTCACAATTGATGGTCATTTGCACTAAAAAACACAGAAAACTGATTTTCCTTAAAAAAAATAAACTTATACAGAATTTAAAATTTAACCTTTTTGTTTGATTGTTCTGAAAATGTTTAAACCTGACCATTCTGATATTCATCACACCAATGGGGCACTGATGAAAACAAATTCCTTGGATTAATATTCTTTGTTGTTATCTACTCTCTGAGAGTTGCAAATGAATGAATACCAATTTACTAGAGATGAGTCAAATACAAAGAAAAATCTCTGTCAAGAAGCCCATACTTCAAAGGAAAAAGAAGGGTCACTCACCGTGTACCCTGGGGGGCTGGAGGGGGTAAGCCACCATCTCACACCACCCCACGGGGTTGATGTCCGCAGAGTCGCAGTCCATCCACTGGTCATACGACGGGTCCCAGCCGTCAAAGTGGACCCTGAGCAGTGGGCCAGCCACCTTGGTTACCGTAGCAACACAGATGAAGCTGGACTCGATCAGGTCCACAGCCTCCAGCTTGTGCCCCACCTTGAAGCCTCGGTCAACCGTTTTCTGAGGGACAGGATTGAACGGGACAAATTGTCATGGAAAATATAATGATCATATCACTTTGAACAACAACGGGGTAATCTAAAAGAAACTCAAGTCCAAAACTGTCTAAACTGAATCAGTCAACATTACGAAAACAGACTAAGTAAAAAAGATAAACTTTAGTCCTAACTTTTTAGAATACCACTCTAGTTTTCTGGAAGAGTGGTATCAAAGGTGACAAAATGTGAAAAATTAAAATGATAACAGTTGTTTTGCGATGGGGTGGTATTAAGAGCAGCAGTATTCAATGTGACAGATTGAAATTATATCATATATACATTATCTCTATGATCTTCACACGGTACACCTTGTATCCTATCTTGAAAATGTTGTCAATAGTTTCTAGAAGAATGGTATTAAAGGTAAAAAACATAATTTCATCAGCATGGTCTTTAAATGCAACAAGACGCAACCCCATCTCGTAGCACTTTATCATGGAGCTCCTGTGCAGGCTAGTTATCCATTGCTCTACAATTTTGTATTATATGTCTGTATTATAACGAATGCAGACACCTACCTGGTGAAAGATTTCTATCGGCGCTGAGACAGACTCTGTCAATCTCAGGTAGTCCACCCAGTCAAAGTGATCTTCATAACCTACACAATACAGACATGGGGAGGGAACAAATTATCGAGTTGAATAAAACTAGAGCAATTTGACTGCCACGCAGTCAGTAAATATGCCTCCACCTCTTTGCTAGCTCTATTTAGATTTATTCTCAGAAAATCTGTATGTTTGTTGGGCAATGTACCATTGAGTTCCTATGTGAAATGAAAATATCATATTCTGTTTTTTTTCCATGTTTAGCCAAGTTTGGCAATGTTCATTAACCTTTGACCTCTTATTTCTCTGACTTCCAATCTAACCAGTGTGTCTAAATCCATCCTTGTATCAAGTTTGTTTGTTTAAAATTAGCCAATTTTGGCAAAGTTCATTGACCTTTAAGCTCTGAACTTTCAGGGATTTTATCAAATATGCCATCAGTCTATCTCCATGAAGTGATTCATCTCTGTACCACATTTTGTTGGAAATGCATAATGCAATTAGGATCTATTGTGAAAAATACCTTTTGGGGGCAATTTTTAGCCAATTTTTGCAAAGTTCAAAGACCTTTGACCTCTGACCTTTCAGGAATTTTACCCAAACTTCCACCAGTCTAACTCCATGAAGTGATACATCTCTGTACAATGTTAAGTTTGAATGCAATCATTAGATTTGGATTCAATGTGAAAAATACCAAATTTTGGCAAAGTTCTCATTGACCTTTGACCTCTGACCTTTGAGACATTTCACCAAAACTGCCATCAGTCCACCCCCAAGTAGTGACCCATCTTTGCACTATGTTTGGTTGGTACTGCACCAATGGATTTGGATTTATTTTGAAAATAAAGTTTGAGGGCAATTTCTGGCTAATTTTTGGCAAAGTTCATTGACCTTTGACCTTTGAACTTCCAGCAATTTCACCAAAAATGTCAACAGTCTACCCCCAAGTAATGATCAGACTTTTCACTATGTTAGGTTGACGTTCATTGACCTTTGACCTCAATCAGTTTTGACCCTAATTTTACACAGTTCATTAGTTCCATGCAATACACATAGGTACCCAGTTTGAAGCAAATCTGGTTAACGGTTCTCAAGAAATTGCCTAAATGAATTCGGGACGGACGGATGGACAGACGGACGGACAACCCGAAAACATAATGTCTCCAGCCACATCGTGGCAGAAGCATAAAAATATATAGTTGGTTATTTTGCTTAACTCATTGTGTACCAGACAGACTTATCCTCTATCATGCCTACAGGATTTGTAAGCATTAATGGTGAAAAAACACACACATGGCACATAAAAAATTAAGTATTGTTCTTGAAAGAAATGCTTGCAAAATACAATTGTCACTTCTCCGAAAGGACAGAGTAGTAAAAGACAAATGATAAGTTCATTAACATGGAATGCATTGTTTCAAGGAGGCAATATCTCAACATCATACAATTTATGGTCCACCCTGAAAAATACCTTGTATACAGTCCCTTACTCAGCCTGCTCATTTGCTGGCTAGCTTACTCCACTCACATACTAGACAGCTCAATTCATGCATAAGCTGCAATTTAGACAATGTGTAAGTACAGTTTGCTTTCTCCCATTTGTCTGCATAGGATAGCAGGCCAGGAGCAGTGCAAGCATGTCACAGCGCAATCCCTGGGTGTCATTCGCAAAACCAACAACCAACAACCCATGAAAATGCCTGCAACCTCTTCATTCATGAAAATATCTGTACGCGAAAATATAGGGTTATACAGTACCTCTAGGTGGCTGCAGGTCGATCTTGTGGTATTCACAGAATCCCACCGGGAGGAGCGAGGGGGAGGTGTAGTGACAACAGAACCAGCTGTTGGTGTCTTCTAAGCACCCGTCCACACCGATCATCAGGTAACCATCCCGGAGCACCTCCATCACCGTGGCAACACAGATGGTGCCGAGACGCAGGGGGTCCACGACCTCCAGCTTCATCCCCACCTTGAACTGGCTCTCCTCCTGGGAGGTGGGCTGGGGGGAGGGGAGTGGGAAGGGGGTGGAGAATAGGGTCAAAATCACATGACGTAAAATTCTTACGATTCCATGGTGCCAAGGTATGGAATGCTATAAATGTAGAGTTTAGATACATTGCCTTCCTCAGGATGTCCAAGAATTCAGTACCAATAAATAATATTTCATGATAACCAAAAAGAAGTACTAACAGTAATATATATTACCCTCGGTTCACTACATTGATCACTACCCTCCTAACCCTGCACCCCTTTACAGTTTATGTCAGGCTTTTTATCTTGGTAGGCATGGCTTTTCCCTCATTGAAGATGAGGTTTAGTACAAAGCCCCTCAAGTGTGCTTCAGTTTCTCAACAATTTCATGTTTTAACATCCATTAACAAATATTTGTTTTGGGGCATATATGATTTGAATTATTGTAATTTACCATTAATGGTAACTACCATGGTAACATGTGCAATAATGAGAGCTCATTGGCTGTTACCATGGCAGATAGCATTGATGTTAAGTTACAATAATTGAAAATGTATATGCAACATGGCCCAGGTTTAGGCAACATGGCTGAGATTGTCGTACCAAGTTGAAGATTTCCCAGGGTGCATCTCCCTCTCCGGTCTTCATATACCTTCCCTTGTCCAGAGCCTCAGATTTATATGCTGCAAAGAAAAAGAAATTCAAATATATCAAATATTGTTTATTATTTTGTGGGTGATACAACACAGTCCTAATTTGGACATGTCAATTTACCACGCATCAGAGACAACTGACGGGTCTCTGCTACACCAAATAACTTTCATTGTAGATGTGACAAATTGCAGGTATACATGTATGAATACTGTCCATGAAGTGATATGTGTCACAGGATATGATGGCAGCTTCTTTTCGTGTATCACTTTCATCATCGTCATCTTTACGATCAGCATCACCAACATTTATCTCAGCATCTGCCTGGGACAGGTCTGATACCTCTACCATCACCATCTTCATCTTCATCACCATCACAACTGTCATTAGCTACATCGTCACCATCACTACCACCATCATCACTATCAACCTCCACCATCATCGCCATCATCATCACCATCTTCCTACCAGCAGTGGAGATGAGTGGGTGTCCCACCCGCTGTGACCAGCCAACAGGGTGGATCCAGGGGGAGGACTCGTGGAACCAGAAGTCCTTGCTGGCGTCCTTGCAGCTGTCGTATTGCACGTGGATGCGGTTAGCGATGGTCTCCGTCACCGTGGCGACGATGGTGTGGGAGATCTGCTGCTTGTACACAGCTTCAAGGTACACCCCCTTCTTGAACATACACTGCAGGTATTCCTGAGAGTCAGGGATCAAAAAAGGAGCATTCAATCTTTTTTCTGATTATTACAGATCGTGTACCCCAATTGCAGACAAAATCAATTTCTGAAATATAGAATTTAAGGTAAATATCAAATAGATTCCCTCTCAAAATTGGTGAGTTGTGTGTGACTTCTCATTAATGGTTGTACTTGATTGATCCAAAGCAAATTTCTGCACAATCACACAATCACTCACAAATGGTTAAAACATGGTTAGAAATACAAGTTTATTCCAATGAAAAAGCTTGTATAGTGCTACAGAGGTTTTGCCATGCCACCTACCTTGTTCTTGGGCAGTGGGATGGTTGGGCTGCCAGAGTGAGCCACCTTGGCCAGATGCTCCTGCCAGTTATTCCCAAGCCGAGCCAGCACACCTGTCACACAAAATCAATCACACATACAGGTGTTTATACTGTTATCCATTATGCATCGCATTATAACCTCTCTATGCGCCATTAAGGCATTCTGCCTTGAGTAATACACATGAATCACATAGATGAGCACTTTGTATGGCACTGAACAAGTTAATGGAAGCAAATCTCATTATGGCTGAATCAAAGAAATTAGAATGTAAACTGCCTCAGTTCAAACATTAGCCCTCTCAGTACCATGGGTTCAATAAATGTAATATACCTGAATAGGATTTTATGGTTTGGTACCGAAAGGGTTTAAGTATTGCTGTAGTCCTTCACCATTAATTATCTTTGTCTCATGCCTGGAAAATAGATATAAGCCATTTGACATTGAAATTGTCTTTGATATACATGTAAGCACTAACCATCAAAACATACCATCCACAGCAACATTTCAGAGACTAACTTTGACCGATGTAGCTGACCCATGTTGTTTTTTCTCTTTTGTCAATTCAATTCCATTCAATTCTTTATTCATATAACAAACAAAATAAATAATTTTCATTGACCATGAGTTCAAGGTATCACCATGGTCCAATTGATTGAAACTGACCTTTGGGAGGTTTCATGACCCGCCCCATCTTGACCGCACCGTTGACCGGGTGGCACTCGGCCATGAGAAGGTGCAGGTAGAAGTCTTGGCTGCTGTCCATGCCATAGCCTTCAAAGCGCAGCCTGCCCCTGTAACCTGTAGAAAGAAAAAGATTCAAACAAACTTCATTAGCAATCATACTATCCCAACAACTGACAACCTGCTGCAAACAAGCTGAAGAGATTTAAAGGTTAACCAACAATATCATATATTAATCTTTGTCAAGTCTAATGATTCACACTCAGGCCCACATATTTCTCATACATCACAGGATTGTGCTGCTATAAAAAAATCATTTAAAGTTTGCAATCTTTTACAAAGTTCATTAACCTTTGACCTCGATCAGAATTGACCTATATTTTACATATTTCATTGGTTTCATGCAATGCACACATGTACCGAGTTTGCAGCAAATCTGGTGAATGGATCTCAAGATATTGCATAAACGGAATCGGTACAGAAAGACAAACAACCCAAAAACATATTGCCTCCAGCCACTTCATGGCGAGGGCATAAAAATATGCTACACACAGCAAATCAGATGAAAGTTGAGAAAACAACCCCATACGATATGTATATGAACAAATCAGAACGATTTTTAAAATATTTTTCATTATTACTATGAATTACCAAGGGTAGCCCCTATGTAGTTGAACAACATTTAACCAGTGTTCTCTATTTGTACATGTGAACATTATCAAACAACCTTGGCCCTGTTGTATAAAGCTTATCATTGATGGCAACTTTGCTACGAAAGGCAACTTCTATGGAAAGCTCGAGTTTGATTGGCTGTCAAGCGATGTTTCCATGGTAGTTACCACTGATGACAGAGTTACCCTGGTTACATGAATACAAAAAAAACATCACATTTTCTACACAAAAAGAAAAAAAGCTGTTGTCTTTATGACATGAACCAGCCCCCCCCCCCCCCCCCCCCACTTAGTCATGTGACTGACCTGCCATCTGGATGACTCGAGCTATCCAGAAGCTCTCTGGCGGCTCGCCTGGGTCGCGGTTGTGGACCTCGATCATGGCGCCAGTCAGATTACCCTTCCATTCCTGGGACAGGGGAGCCTGGGCAGAGAGACACGCAGACAGAGCAGGAGAGAGAGAACAGAGAAAGGGACAGAGAGAGAGCGAGAGAGAGAGTCAAACGGAGACAGAGAGACCAGAGAGAGTCGGACAGAGAGACAGGGCGAGAGAGACAATGAGAGAGACAGACAGACAGAGACAGAAACACGGAGACAGACAGTAAGAGAGATTTGATTATATATAATGTACACATGGGCAAAATTAGTTATGTAATGGTGTCTTCATTACGGAACCTAAAATATACATCATGGACTTGTAATGTATTTATGTACAAATGTGTAATGCTAACATACCAAACGCCCTCTATCGAGGATGGCTAATAAAAGACTCACTTGTCATCTAGAGATCAACGAAGCAAGTCGCAACCGTGTTATCTGTCGTCGTGTTTATCTATATGTGCTCGTCACAATTAATGTAGTCGATACTTTACATGGTGTCAGAAGTGAAAGATCATGTCAGGGTTAAAGCCACCAGGACCCCTATCGCTCAACGGGAATGTGGCCAAGAACTGGAAAGATTGGATAAGGGCTTTTGAGCTCTATGAGACCGCCACCGAACTGACGTCGAAACCCGAAAGCATACGGTGTGCCACGTTTCTCCACGTGGCAGGGACAGCCGCCCAGCAAATTTTTGAGACATTTCGTTTCGCAACGGGAGAAACGGACAAGATACTGCCGCTGAAGTCAAGATTCCGTCAATATTGTGAACCAAAGAAGAATGTCACGGTAACTCGATACATATTTAACACACGCAACCAGCACACGGGGGAGACTTTCTCCAACTACCTAACTGAACTGCGAGCCCTAGCAAAGGATTGCGACTTCGGTGAACTTGAAGAGTCCCTACTTAAGGACAGGATCGTGTGCGGTATCAGTAACCAAGCTCTACGCGAAAAGCTACTACAATGTGATGGACTCACACTGCTTAAATGTGTCGACCTCTGCACCATTACTGAAGCCTCGGCGGAGCAGATGAGGAAAATAGCCCCCAAAACCAGCGCAACAGACGAGCCCATCGATGCGATTAGACGAGAGGGCAACGCCCAGCCGCAACGAGGTCGAGGGAGAGAGGCATACGGCGGGCCCCCCAGATACCAACGCCAACCACGGGATGACGCGCCCATTTGCCCATGGTGCACATACGTGCATAAAACAGCAATCTGCCCCGCCAAAGACATGCAATGCCATTCATGTGGGGAATATGGACATTTCTCTGCGTCGCGCCGGTGCTCGAGGACCAGGGAGACAGATGACCGACCACGAGCGCGACAACGCGATCGCCAGCATACGCAGTCGAGAGCCATTCACGGGAATCGACACGTCCGCGACATCGAAGCGACGATGACCAGCGCGGAGATGCCCAGTCAGCAGCCAATGTACGATGACGGCGATTCCTTCTTCATCGACGCCCTGTTTGACGTCGACGGATTGGACCCCGCCAAGGAGTGGGGACAAACGTGCTCCATAAACAATGTAAACATTGACTTCAAACTAGACTCTGGAGCTCAAGTAGACATTCTACCCGAGTATATTTTTAAGAAAACGGGCCTTCCATTGGACAAGAGTTGTGTCACGTTAAGATCGTACTCGGGACACGTAATCAAGCCGGTGGGTCAAACGAATGGTAGTGTAAAAATGGGTAAGACAACTTATGATGTTACATTTCAAGTCGTACATGGTGATGTTAAGCCCATACTTGGCAAACAAACGTGTGAAAGGCTAGGCCTTCTTGTAAGACATGAGCTGGTGAATGCGATAAATGCTGGCGAGACACTGTCGCCCCACCCTGGCGAGTCAGGGAGCGCAGCATTGCGGCACGCGACACAGCATACTCTCAGTGATGCATGCTCTGAGAAGCCAGGGCTGGCACCCCACCCTGGTGATGCGGATCTTGCACAAATCCACCATACGGGCCGATCCCGACAGGAAGATATGCAAGCTGCGCATGCGCGTGCGCAGTCGCAAAACAGCGAGCAGACCGAACATGACCCCAAAGCATTCGAATCATACATTTTGAGTGAACACAGCGATCTGTTCGAAGGGCTGGGGAGTCTGCATGGTCATAAATACAAAATCGAGATTCGAAATGACGTGCAGCCAAAGCAAAATCCGCCCCGTACAATCCCTTACAAGCTGAGGGAGAAAGTCAAGGATGAGCTGCAGCGAATGCAAAATATGGGAGTGATAAAGCCCGTAAACGAGCCCACCGACTGGGTGAACTCAATGACGATCGTTCGCAAGCCCAGCGGGGCAGTCCGAGTATGCCTTGACCCGCGTGACCTCAATGAGGCCATCCGCCGAGAGCATTTTCCAATGCGCACTTTCGAAGATATTGCAGCTCGAATGCCGAAAGCGAGATATTTCTCCAAATTCGATGCGACCAGTGGCTACTGGCAACTCCCACTAGATGAGGAGAGCTCCGCGCTAACTACGTTCAATACACCCTTCGGAAGGTACCGCTATCTTGTACTGCCATTCGGCATCTCATCTGCGAGTGAGATATGGCAGCGAGCGATGGATATCGAATTCGGTGATTTGGAGGGGGTAGAGATCGTCGTCGACGACATCCTCATTTGGGGAGAGACCGTAGCTCAGCACGATGCCAGGGTGAAAGCCCTACTCGCACGCGTAAAAGCATGCGGCTTGAAATTGAATGCGAAGAAATCGGTAATACGGTCTGATCACGTAGAATACGTAGGACACGTGCTCTCCCGAGAGGGTGTGTCACCAAGCCCCTCACGACTGGAGAGCGTCCTGGAAATGCCATATCCGTCAAACAAAACTGAAGTTCAAACATTTCTAGGCATGGTGACATACCTGGGGAAGTTTATCCCCAATCTGTCTGAACTCACCGCACCCTTGAGACAGCTCATGGAAAAGGGTGTGGCATGGCACTTTGACCAAAAGCATAGACACGCTGTCGATGGACTGAAACGCGCTCTCACCGCCCCACCCGTCCTTAAACTGTACAATGTGAGCGCGCCCGTGGTTGTCGCCACGGACGCATCGAACAATGGATTCGGCGCTGTCCTTATCCAAGATGATAGACCCGTAGCATATGCGTCGCGCAGTGTGAACGCAGCTGAGCGTAAATACGCAACCATAGAGAAAGAGCTGTGTGCAATACTGTACGCTTGTCGGAAATTCCACGACTACATCCTAGGCCAGCGCATAGTCGTCCAAACAGACCACAAGCCATTAAAAGGCCTCCTTGCAAAGCCACTGCATAAGCTCAGCCCTCGGCTACAGCGCATGCGAATGCACCTGCTGAGATACGACATAGAAATATCGTGGAAACCCGGCCGAGAAATGTTCGTGCCAGATGCACTTAGCCGGCTAATAAATCAACCAAGCCAGGACAGCGCGCCTGCCTCTGAGTTTGACGACCGCATGGAAGTGAATTCCATCGCGGGTGAACTGCCGGTGTCCGAGCGAAGACTACAGCAAATACAGCGAGAGACCGAGAATGATCCCACACTGCAGCGACTGCGCGGTCAGATAGAAAATGGCTGGCCAGACGACAAGAAATCAATACCTGGGGATTTAGTGCCCTACTTCCACTTTCGAGACGAACTCGTACACGTGGATGGCATCATATTCAGGGACAACAGGATTGTTGTTCCGCGAGCAATGCAGCGCGAGATGCTAGACAAGATTCACGAGTCGCACCTGGGGATCGTGAAACTCAAACAACGAGCTCGCACAATCCTGTTCTGGCCGGGCATAAATAGCCAAATCGAAGATGTGGTGACAAAATGCACCACATGCCAGGCCTACAAACGAGCGCAGCCAGCCGCCCCCCTTCTCCCTCACCCAATGCCAGATAGGCCTTGGTCGAAAGTCGGTGTAGACATATTCCACTTGGATGGGGAGAACTACCTCCTATTCGTCGACTACTACTCGAAGTTCCCCGAAGTGGAGCAACTCGAAGATATAACGTCGCACAGCGTTATAGAAAAAATGAAAAACGTGTTCGCACGGAACGGGATCCCCGACTGCCTAGTCACTGACAACGGGCGACAATTTGTCTCTGCCCAGTTTAAGGAATTCGAAGAGTCGTGGGAGTTTGACCACGTAACGTCTAGCCCTAATTTCCCCCAAAGCAATGGTCAGGCCGAACGTCAATTGCAAACCGTGAAAACCCTAATGAAAAAAGCGAAACGCAGTGGGAGGGACCCTCAATACGCGCTGTTGGAGTATCGAAATACTCCCATTGACGGAACGGATGGCTATGCCCCAGCCGAAATGCTCAACAGCCGGTTACTAAAAAGTAAGCTGCCCGCGCACATCCGACTCCTCAAACCCCATGCCGTACCACCCATGCGCGCGAACCTCGAAGCCCGCCAACAAAAACAGAAGTCATACTTTGACACAGGGCGACCGACACAAACATCACGTGATCTCCAACCCGAGGAACACGTGATGTACCGCGCGGCCGACGCCCACTGGCGACCCGGCATCATCTCCCACAAACATGCAGCCCCTCGGAGCTATGTCCTCACAACACCGCACGGCGAGATACGGCGAAACCGCACACATATTCGCGCGGCTCCAGCCCGTGTGGCTGAAGACAAAAACACACAGCCACGTGGTGATTCGGACGCAGAACACGAGCATCAGCACAGGCGCACTGACACCCAAAACCCGGGCACTGACAACGTGTCTCCTACGCTCGCCCCCGCTGCGCATCCAGCATCTCATGTCACAAGGAGTGGTAGAGTCTCAAAACCACCTAATAGGCTAGAGTATAATTGAAAATGCTGTGTGTTTTCAGGATGTACTGTAAGCCAAACGAAATGTGTGAACTCAGTCCGAGAAGATTGTATTGTACTAGTACATGTATAACAGGCTCGACACGTTGTAACTATATGAACTGTCACCTAATTCACATCGTTATAGCCAGTGTTAAATGCTCAACATCAAGTGCGTAGTAGATTAAATGGGCGAATATATATGATAACAATGATAAGTAATGTTGGGATTGTCAAAAAAAAAAAAATAGAAACATAAGCATATTGCTTACTCATCGTCTTGTTATTATAAATCCCATGTATGCCCATATCAATTCTCTTCGTATAATTCCGTATAAGCGATGATGATAAGATATTAAAGTGACACAGTATCATATTTTATTCGTATTAATTAATGTAGCATAACACAGAAATTGCTTAGATATCAATATGAACGGTTGTGGTAACAGTTATCAAGGCATAATAATGCGTCAATGTAGATAAATCCCAAAACAATCCTACATTATTCAATTTGGGCATATATCGTTAATGATATAGCCATATGTACATCGTACTCTGGTAATGGCCTCTATTTCAAATAACCTCCTTCATAATTAGACACATCGTAGTCGACATTCTGTAAACATTAAGAAAACAACATATTAAGCGATTTAGGAGAAAGAAATTTCTGCTATACAAATACATATTGTATATGACTATGTTTTAGATAACCCTCTCAACAGCTTACATAAAATCGGAGATATTGTCACGTGTAGTAGGTACAGCAAAACTGTATCCTCATCTCCGCTTACATTTATAATGGGGAGATGTAATGTATTTATGTACAAATGTGTAATGCTAACATACCAAACGCCCTCTATCGAGGATGGCTAATAAAAGACTCACTTGTCATCTAGAGATCAACGAAGCAAGTCGCAACCGTGTTATCTGTCGTCGTGTTTATCTATATGTGCTCGTCACAATTAATGTAGTCGATACTTTACAGACTGAATGAGCAAGAAAACTTCAAATCGTCTCATTTTTTTTTTAAATTAGTGAGATTAATGCTTCCTTAACCCTCTGTGTGCCAGGTAAATTGATGCTCTATGGGATTTGTGTGCATTTATAATAAAATAAACAACCAAAAGCATGTTAACTCTCTCAACACCAAGCTTTGAAAAACCCCTTCAATTTGTTACACATATATGTGCCATTGGGACTAAGGCAGTTCAAGGTTTAATGCTCTTTGCTCTTTGCACACATGATATACATCAGTACTCACATGACAAAAGCAACAGACAGGGGCGGCTTCAGTCTTGTGCTTCTGCAGGTAAACCGACCAATCAAACTCCTCGACGCTGTGGCCATTAGTCACCTGACCGTTGGAAATGCTGCTGTTGGTTGTGGTGGTGGTGGTAGTGGAGGGCTTGGAATGTTTGTGGCTGGTCAGGAATTCTCGCCGTGGAGGAAACAAGCGCTGGGGTCTGTGCTCCTCAAACAGTGTAGGCACCTGGTGGGTGGAAAGGAACAAGCTTTAGTGATCTCAATATCCATTTTTTTTTCTCTTAAAAAATGATTTCCTTATGTTTTGACCAATTTTTGGTGATAGTTAAATGTCCTCGCATGCACTGAAGAGGTCATCATTTTATCAAAATAGACGTGGACTTTGGGTAAATATTTTATAACAAAAATCATTTCAAGTTTACTAAAGGAAATACTTATTCTCTGAAGGTGTGTGCACGCAATAGCGCTAAACCATCTATGAAAATTAGGCAGAAACATTAGCATATAAATGTATTACAAAAAACAAATAAAATTATCAGAGCATGCCAAATATGGCAGGAAAGTGCGCCTGTGATGCCACAACCTCATGACCGAGTTGCCAATTTACCTCTCCAAAATGTCAAACATTGCATCATTCAAATATTCTAAACTTTCTTAAAGGGCATATACTGTACTGGGAAGGCAAAAAAGCCTTCAAAATATAATTGTTAGCAATCATCTTGCCAATGGTCTTAAATTCAAGTATTGTTCATTTTAGAAGCTTGCTGAAATTTATTTGCTCTTAAATGATCTACATTTTGAGTAATGAGTGATTAAATCACAAATCCTCAAAATGTTCGGCCCGAACATTTTGAAGATTTAATCATTAATCATTAATTACTCCAAATATGGATCATTTGAGGGCAAATAAATTTCAGCAAGCTTCTAAAATGGACAATACATGAATTTAAGACCATTGGCAAGATGATTGCTAACAATTACCTTTTGAAGGCTTTTTTGCATTCCCAGTACAGTATATGCCCTTTAATAGTTGTCTGGCTTACTTGAAATTTGTTTTGCTCTGCATCTCAGAATTCTCTGCTTTGATTGAAACAACACACTTTAGGACTGGAGCTCCTTTTCTTCATTTTCCATATTTTTCCAGAATTGTGGGATCCCATCATTATCAAAATTGGATCTTTAGCTGTGTATTATCAATAATAGATTGTGCATGCTTTTGCATGCAGCTGAAATGTTCAAAGAAAGAAGATTGATTCATATCCTTCCTTAACAATATCCCTGATCATACCCGTACCTTGATTTTGTGCTGGCTTGTGTTGAGATCTCCACTGGTCTTCTCCAGGAGTTCTCCCTTCTCTCTCTTGTACACTGCAAACTTCTTGGTGCAGGACACGCTGCAGAATGGGTAGTTCCCACAGTATGATAGGAACCGGATGGCACGCCACATGTTGCAGTAGGCACAGGGACCTGGGGAAGGGAAGAGGGGTTGGGGAGCTAGTCAATGTTGTTTGGATATTGCACATAACTATATGTGCCATGGTATGATTAGTTTCTTGTAAAAGTCAATGTTATGTTTATATTTGATCAGTGTTTTAATTGAATTAGCTTATTCTCTTTCTATTCTTTCCTCCATTTCTTTTCTTTCTCATATTGCTTTTCAATTTCTTAATTCTTATTTTTCTTTGTCATTCGCGCAATACATTCTTCCTCTTATCCTTATTCTTCGTTATTGCATTCATTTTCTTTCCTTCCTTCCTCACTGACTTCTCTTGGCTCTTTGTTTTTCTATTAAATTTCTTGTTACTTGGTTTTCTTCTTCATCCTCTCCTACTCTATTCCTATAATCCTCCTTCTACTTCATTTACTTTTCTCTTCAATCCATCTCCTTTCTTTCTCATTCATTTTTAGCTCCTATTTTTTCCTTTTATCATTACCACACTTCACTCACAATTTTCTCTTGAGCTCTTTTGTGTTTCTTTCAAATTTCTTCTTCATCCTTTTCTACACTATTCCTATAGTCCCCCTACCTCATTCCCTCTTCGCTTCAATCCATCTCCTGTCCATCTTCTTTCCCATCACCATGACCACACTTCACTCACCAACTTCTCTCTCCTTGAGCTCATAGAAGGGCATGCCTTCAAACAAGGCGTCGTGATCCAAACCATTAGCCCCACCCCCTGAGGCTGGCATGGGGAGCTGACTGCTACTATGACTATCCAGCGACAGCACATCGATGTTCTCCTCCGAGTCACTGGCCCGGCCATTCTTTTGCTCGCTCTCCGCCCCGCTAGAGTGGTTGCTGCCGCCATCCTTGACTCTGAGGGGGGTGTTTAATTCAGAGTTGGGCTGGAGGAGATAGAGGCTGTAGAGACTGCTGGAATGCATCAGCTCATCCTCTGGAAAGTCATTGCTCTGCAAAGAAAAAGATATTTATCCTGAAAAGTCATTACATTCATTTATTTAATCAAATACCTGATATCTGCACACTTTATTCATGCATGTTGAAATAACAGTTTTCACGGAGTGCATTTACCTGTTTGCTGCTCTTACCTCAATGAATGTGTGTATATTGTGAATATCAAAGTGTAGATCAGTGCATGGCTTGAATTATCGTTGCATACTAACTGTACTATTCCTAAACTTAACTGAACAAACGGTACTTTGATCATCATTCTAAAGTTTGCACCAGCGTTTTCTAACTGCGTTTCCTCACCAGTTTTGAAACACAAAACGTGATTCTGTGTACCACAATCACCGAATCATACATGACTTTGACTCATACGTGTTTCAAAATGGCGAGACAAATCACATAACAAAACACAGTTATTAGGCAGAACCAAGTTTAAAAATGCTGATTTTAGGCTAAAGAAGAATTGATAAGCACCCGAGATCAAACCAAAAATGTATCCATATCGCATATAGCTGATATCAAGCTATATCACTACCCAATACCAATATCCGATCGATTGCTTTTGGGATGTATACTTCCAGTTTTGCGGTGTGCCATATAAACTTAACCCACGTCATGTTTCTCATCCATGGATCCTTTCCATAATTTGGCCATTTGGCATCATCGGCCCAGCATTGGGTCACTTCACAGGACCATTCCATTTATGAAATGAAAAATTATAGATTGGAAAATAACTTTATTATTCACAAAATTGTAACTAGATTTTGATACAATATATAGAATGACTTCGGAGTTCAATGTGCAGGAAACATACAGAAAGAAAGCGCGCGTTCAGAACTGGAACTTTACATCCCAAGAATTAAAGGTAAAATAATTAGAGCACCATAGGCGATCAGATTCGGAGAGCTATATGTGATAGGGAGAATAAGGTGTGAGTGACTTACGGCTTCTTCCTCGTCCAGGCTGTTGTAGGTGCTATGCACACTGTGTGGGTCCTGGCTAAGGAGGGGGTCTGCACCCCCCTTCATGTAAGAACCCATCAAGAGACCTCCTCCCGATCCAAAACCTGAGGCACAAGGGCGAAAACAAAGAGGATGGTCAACTCACAGAAAGGGCTAACATGGGTTACATTCCTTCAATTCAAAACAAAAGATCATGCAGTAGACCCAAGGTTGGTCGTTGTTATCATCTATAATGAAAATGAAAAGTTGTAAAACATAATGGAGCACACAGTAAATAATGTATGACAGTAATTGGTCCATGTCAAAAGTTTCTACTAACATATTTTCAAGTGCACAACAATGTCTTAATATTTTCTGAGGAGCACTATTACAGATGCTGCATTTCATAGTTTGTGACGTGTGCTTAATCACTTTGAGCCTTCTCAGTTTTAAATCTAAAAATGCGCTGAATTCACAACGAACAGAATTGGCTATCAAATGATATTTACATTCAGTATCAAATACTCATACACTTATCCATATCCAACTCATCTACCATTCACAAATACATTACTTTCGAATGGAAATGACTCTCAAATTCTCTGCATTCAGTCACATATGAACTCAAAAAGTCTTTCCAGTAATCAAACAGTATGTGCAATTGCAGATTATTGACTAAGTTGAATAGTTAACACCTGTTTACAATATGTGATACTGTACATATATCACATGAATTTGAAATGAAATCTATACTGTTATTGCAATTCTCCTCATTCCAAAAAATATTGTACATGTTATATCATATGGATATGAGAAAAGAATTTTAATTTAAACGAGAAAGAAATTAATTTTAGCTTTGAACCTAAAAACATACATTTTAGCTTTTTGATTTGTGTTAACCACAAGATCACACTACAGGTTTATGTCTGCAGGTTGTGTTAGATACAGATGTCATTATTTTCTTTATAATAAATGTTCTTTTTTTTTAATATAAAATGATTGCCATCATCATTGTGAGTTTTCGTATTGAACTTTTTAACTGAAACAAAGCTTCTTACAAACAAAAATAACTTACCACTTAATGGTGGTTCAGAATCAAGGGAGTTCTGCAACAAAATAAGAGGTGAAAGAAGATGTCATCAAATGTTGGTTATTGTGCATACAAATTCAACAGCCAATTTAACAAAATTAAGTTACATGCATGTACATCATGACAGGAATCGCAAAATGTCAATTGTAATTTCAATCACTGTGATTTTGAAAAAGAAATTCAGTGACTTCAGTCCCTTCAACAGATTCATGTGAACCTAAGATGAGATGTCTATTACAATATATGCACAAAGGCCACAAAACCAGTGGCAGAACATTAAAAATGCTCATTAATTCACTAACAATGGTACTTACAGACAGTACTCAAATATTAAAATTATATTATTTTTGTGAGAAGAATCGTGACAAAATGTTTGAGTACCATGTTGTACATGTAACAATAACCCAGCACCAACAGCACGTCTCATAATAAACCACTATATGGGTACATGTTCCCTGAAATGCGACTAAATAACAAGAAAAGAATACTGTGTTCACAAGTATAACACTAAATTTCTGATGGGGGAGCTGTGCCCCCATACAGTTCTGGGCGGTATCTTAGGCCATTAAATTTTTTATTTCTTTGCATGTTCCAATGCAAAAGTATTGTGAAGCCGAGGAGAAATGATCGTGTTTTTTTTGGGCAACCTCACACTCTTTAATTCATTTCAGTGTTAGCGTAGCATTTGCAAAGAGGCCCAAGCTCCGCATGCAAGCAGCAGCGTGGATCTATCAGGGCATTGTAACATACAATTGTACTTACATTGCAGCTCAAAGAAAGGGAAAGGGAAGGAGCCTCAGTTTTAAACCATGGTATATTTTGTCCAGTTCAGCATGAAACACACTGCTTTAGCCTGAAAAGCATCATGTTTCATACTGAACTGGACAAAATATACCGCTGTTTAAAACTTTGGCTCAGACTTCCCTTTCCCTATGTCAATTCCTTTGAGCTGTAGTGTATGCCAATCATCGAGATGTGACTGTAATCCATAAATTAGAACTACCACATTGCGCATTTCTACTAAATATTACAAATCTCTTTCGTGCGCGATTCCTTGAAATTTCTCTTGAAAAATACCCACAAACGCAGAACATTTCGTCAGAATGTTGTCGCAATATGAGGGAATTCCCCTTGAGCGTTTAGATGCATTTTTGATGAGCTGTTCACATCTGGAAATGTTTAACAAGTTACATGGAGGATCTATAAATGGACTGTGCCCTTGCAGCTTTGCAGCGACTCAGATATTGTCCGAGTTTACATTTTGACATGGATTCTTGCCGCAAACTGCCATGAATGATTGCTGGTGCAATCTTCCATCAAATAAAACTTCTCCTAATTTCATGTATAGTTATGGTCATGTTCGGAACAAAATTGTCCAAGGTAATCATGTACAATATGAAAATTCGTGAAATCTGCCTCTATCAAACTTTTTAAATCAAGGAATGTCACATCATCAGCTTTCAACTCAGTTTCAATCATAGACGAGTAGCTCAGTAACCGAGTAAGGTCTATCCACTCCGACTCAAAATGTCATGGCAAGACTGACGTTTTTTATCTTCAAAAATCACGGCGCAAATGTTAAACAATAATTGTAAATGTTAAAGGATGATAACAACATATGTTGTTACAATACATTATGCAAATCATCCACAATTACGATTTTAAACTAAATTTTACAACTCCATCTTGTGTCATGTCAGTCGACTTTCAGTGACTGACGGATAAATCAAGCCTTCTCGAAACATGGAAAGTTGAAACTCGAAGTTGGATAAAAACGCTACTTGAAGAGAAAAACACACACAAAATTCATACTTACCATGACGCTGTCTTCAGAAATCGTTATCATTGACTACCAGTTTCATGGGATGCGGATTAATATGCAAAACATGGTTTAAATTCTCTACATTTTAGCGGAATCGGTGCATCCTTATCGTCCTCTTTCGCTCTCTCGATCTCTCAATCGCGTAAATAACATCATGGAGTGCGATCTGCGCATGCGCAAACGCAGGTTAGCGTAGGATCTTCGACCCCCGAGATAATAATGATTGGTGCGATAATTGATTGATTGATCATTGTCTTGTTGATTGTTAAAAACCAAGAAGATGTAATTAGCTGTAAATCTCAAAACTTGCCTTACATATTAAAAGTAGAGGTGTATATAAATTGTTGAATATGTGTTTATGATATCTAGGACGCATTCATGCCCTATATACCGGAAGTTATTTAATATTCAACCAATTAGGCTGCAGTTTTTCGGGGACGTATGTAGACGTGCTGGAAGAGACGGAGGCGCAAAATTTAAAAGCATTAGGCGATACTTGCTCTGAAACTAGAAACAATCGGAAATGTTGTATTTTGTGATATATCAAAGGTCTTTACCAACAATCGAATTGTGTAATGACATTTTTACACAAATTTGTGAAGCTTTATTTTGCGATTATATATTAAATGAGCAAAATGAAGCTATACATTTGTATTGAGAATTTGATTACCAAAAAAAAGGCCAATATGGATTATTATATCATTTTCTCATTCTTGAAGATGTTGTTTTATGATCTCGGCTAGATGACTAGTAAATTATTCACACATTTAGTATATATACACATTCCCCTCCACACCCGGATTAATAGACTGACATTCTCTCTCTCTCTCTCTCTCTCTCTCTCTCTCTCTCTCTCTCTCTCCCTCTCTCTCTCTCTCTCTCGGCTCTCTCTCTCTCTCTCTTCCAATTAAGATTTTTTTTTTTCAATTTGTATTCCTCTTCCATCCCTTCCTATAAATTTTGTTGATTATGTATGTCATGCTTTCTTCTTTAGCCTATCTATATGAATTATATTGCGACACAGCTGGAAATCATTGAGTTTTATAAATGGAAGAGGAACAGACAAGAGCATGATGGATGTGAATGGAGAGAATGGTCTATAGTGAAATAGAGACAGGGACAGACATAGTCTAAAGACAAATATACATTGATGTGTGTCGTATTTAGATTCTATAGACCTACAAAATTTGCAATCAATGAGTTTTGCAAAGGAAAGAGACAACAGACAAGAGAATGGTAGATAATTATCAAGACGACAGGGAGAGAGAGAGAGAGAGAGAGAGAGAGAGAGAGAGAGAGAGAGAGGGAGAGAGAGAGAGAGAGGCAGACAAATATATATGTCTGCATGTATTCTGTGTTGTGCATTAGAACAATTTGGTATGTTCAACTTCATGAGTGGAATTAAGAGCAACAAATAAGTGAATAATAAACAAAGGCTGGGTTTGAGAGAGAGAGACTGACAGAGAGATAGAGGGAGAGAGAGAGGGGGGGAGGGGGGGAGATAATGGGAGTAAGAAACATAAACCGAGAGAGACAGACACACACACACACACACACACACATACACACACAGATAAACATCATCAGACACAACAGACAGACACACAAACAAAATGTATGTGTGTATTGCACGCAAAATATAGCAATATCAAACATAATACCACAGCTTGGTGCTAGAATTGCCAAAGTCAATCTACTTTATTATTACTTGCCGAAGTTCGCCCTTTATCACTCATCAATTTGTTTCACTGGTTTTACTGCATTTATTGATAGCTTTTACAGGGGAATCTCCTTTAACCATTGATTTTGACAGCAAATACAAGCACACACAACAAAAAATTATTGCAGTATTTTGATTGAACTTTCCTGTAGAACACATCTATAGTTTTGATTACGTGTTATTTATGTTTATTTATGTTATGCTGTGCATTTTATAAAATACATCATTTAGCCAGTTGTTCCATTATATTGCGCTTTACATATGTTTCAATTTGCTCGCTTCACTGGGTATTTGGACATAATTGTCGGTAAAGTCCACTTGCACTGAAGTTTGTAACCCCAAAACATGGGATCTTGTAACAGTTGCCCTGCCTATCAAATCTGCCACGTCATTTGGCAATTTGTGAACAGAAAGTATGTATGTTGTTTGATCAGCAAAAAGGTTTCATCCAGGTACTTAAGCCTATTTCCCACAGTAAGAGATGAAGTACCATCTTAGAATTCAACAGTGTTGAATCAAGCACTCATCCTCAAAAAAACCCAAGAATTTTGTGCACAGCATATTTACAATTAGGATAGGGAGAATTACAAAACAAGATGTACAAAAATAAATACGACAAGAATGAAGACATTGCTCAATATACAACAAATATTTTGACTATAGGATCTCCTGTGAAATACATTTGTATGTATTTTTAATACATATTATGAATCTAAGTTTCTCAAAACGCTTAGTTTCAATTGTTTTATTCAGCAAAACAAGACAATTTTATCTACAGCTTTTATAGCAGCATATATGTACCTATCATGTTTGTTTCTCAGTTCCTTTGATATGAGCCTCTATTTCAACCAATGAATATATCCATCATGAATACTAATGTACGGACATGATAAAGGGGGGAATGTACAGGTACCGCTACCACATCTAATGTGTAGAGTATCCTCCAATGTTAGTATTTAAAGGGATAGTTCACCCCGAAAATAAGTTGGTTTCAATAAAAGCAGAAACATAAAAGAAGCATATTAGCTCTCCCATATGTTGTGTACATTTTTTTTTTAAATGTCCATTGTCTCAAATGGATATGCATCAGTTTATCTGTGCATTTGATACATCATTAGAAACACGTTTTTACACACATACCTCTATGAAAAAAAATAAAAATATTCCTTCATCAGAAACAGACAAAAGCAATTTATGGAATCATACAACACACAACATAATGGAGTCTGTGCAAGCCTGTGATGTCACGAAATTGAAATTTCAAAAGATCATAACTTTTTTATCCTTAAACAGATTTTTGTCAAACCTCCTTTTATATGTTTCTTTCATATAAAAGTCTATGTGTGTCTTTTTGTGTTAGGACTGAACTCATAAGCTTATATTCCAAATAAATTTGCCTCTCTAATTTCCTGATGTACTTATCAGAGACTCTTTCACACCGGACAGGTTGAAGGATAATACCAGTCATAATGTAAGTATAATCCTCTAAAAATACATAATACGTCAAATTACGTAAAAATACCAGGACAAAAAGTGCTGAAATTACATGGGCCATGAATCTACACCAGTGATGAAAAATTACACTGGGACACAGGAAGATTTAGCCTTGTAAAAAAATAAAGAAAACTTACTTTTTCTCACACGGTACGGACATCTAATGGACATCATGGTCTAGTGTCTCAATTTCATAACTTCAACTTTCCAAAAATTACTAACCTTTTTTGTATTACTTCCCCTCTGATTGACACAGTATGTGAAAAGCATTATACTACAACCACCTTGGAAATGTAAAATTTCAGCAGAATTTATGAATAAATCTGGCAACTGCTATTTTATCTCACATATAAGTACACATATAACATCACATGTTGAATAATTGGTATGTTATTTTCTTTGAACCACACAGTACATGTCTTTCACTGGTTATCTGACTGATATTCCACACCTCACTGTATATATGTACATGACACTGAATGAAGGAAGATGAGACATGACTTAATCCATCAAAATATGTCCAGTCACTTTTGTAAGTATACAGAAATGTTTTGAATTGTTTGAACACTCCAGGGCCCTGTTGCATAAAACTTACCATTGATGGTAATTTTGCTACCAATGGCAACTTGTACGGAAACCTTCAATGGCCATTTATGGCAGAGTTACCATGAATATTTTATGCAACGGGGCCCAGAAGTGGACATGCAGAGTGACCAGCAATATTGACCTTTTCTCTCCACAATGAATATACATCAGCAACACTTGGCCCTGCATTCCATCCCAAGAGAGTCTGCAAAACCATCCACTTCCATTTCTAAGCTTAGGTGGTCCATCCATTAAATGCTGGGCACAGCTTCATTTCTGAGTTTTTACAGCCATTCCATCAAAGTTTGCAGTGCCATTCCATGGTCATCGTCCCATTCACAACTCTCACTTGTCTATATAATCAGATAGAGACGGAATATGGCTCTCTCCCACTTCTGATAGTGAAGATGACGATTGTAAAGTAACTCTATCTATCATTAAAGTCGAGAGTTATCAAACCCTCATTGTCTGCTGATACACTCTATACACCATAGTCCACATACACTCACAGAGAGAGAGAGAGAGAGTAGGTTGTTTCCATGCGTGATGGTGACAGACAATTAATCAACTCGATATTCATAGAACTTTCAAAGTGACGGTGACGAAGAGTTTCTCTTTCACCAACTCCTCCCAATCCAAGTCCATGAAAATATCAGCGACCACTCCAAACTCTGCATTGTCCGCATGCCAGAGATGGTATGGTTTCTCACATCGCTATGGCAACAGGAAGTTAGTTGACCCTGTACTCATAGAAGTACATGACAGACCTGGAGATGTTCCATCCCAGGATGATGGAGAGCAGATAGAGGCCAAAGAGGACGATGGAGGGTGGGTAGAGTAATGCCACTGTCTTCTTCAGGAAAGGTAATGCTGAAGGCAATTTAGAAGATATAAATATAAACAAGATCATACTTTAATCAAACAGTTCAATATGAGTTCACATGGGAAAATGTCTCCTCAAAACAAAAATAATAAGTCTCATAAATAAGGTTTTCCTTCATATCAAAAAGTTCAATGCCATTTCACAGAGTAAAATGTGTACTCAAAACAAAAATATTGTGTACAAGGTTTTACTTTATATCAAACAGTTCAATAAGATTTCATGTGGTAAAACATATCCACAAAACAAAGATGATTTCTAATTAATAAAAAAAACTTGATATCAAACACTTCAACAAGATTTCAAAGTGTTAAATATGTCCTCAAAACATCTGCTGGCTGTTGTTTTTTGATAGTTCTAAAGATAGCAGCTCAAAGACCAAGGGAAGGTAAAGAAATACAATCAGGGTGAAGAGTAATGTTTGATATATCATTTTACAATGTATCGAGATTGTAAACTCACTGAAATCTTGCCCATGTTGATGACAGAACACTTCTGTCATGATTACGAGCCATGTATGGATTCTTTTGATTTCCAATAAATGTTAAGACAGTAAAAAAAAAACATGTTAAACGCCAAATAGGATTGCCGGTGTGCCAATCTACATGCAGCGGCAAAACTGCTTCGAACCAAGTGCAAGGGCACTTACCACTGTAACCAAGGAATGTGATGTAGATGTAGTAGCCAAGAGCAATCAGCCAGAGTGTGTTTCCAAACAACACAGAGAACATTGAGTCTCTGTTAAGTATTGCTGGATAGGAATAGGACAAACAAAAACATACAAATGGTGATTAAGTGCATTCATAACAAACCTGGGTCGTTTCCAGTCATTCATATTTCCTGTCTGCTACATGACATCTACATGTAACAATATTTCAGTTATAAAAATGGGTGTTCAGAGTGTAACAGTTGAACCTCGATGAGACACTCATGACACAGAAAAGCAAGCCAAACAAACAAGTGGTTTATAAGAATATAATTTTGAACAAATGACTCTTGAGTATTGTTTTATATGTGTGTTTCAGTTTGAACCCTGAAAACACTGAACAATACAGAAAGTCAAACAGGAAAGCTTTAAACAGAATGAGTGCACATTGGGACAAAATAATTACAAAACTCAAAGTATCATATCATTGTCACTACATGTTAATTTTGTGCATAGAAAATCAACGGGAAAACATGAGGATTGGTGATAATATGACTGATTACATTATCTTTCAAAATTTAAAACAGACATGCACTAAATTGCCATTAAACATTACTTACGTGCATACAGAATCAACTGGAAAACATGAAGAACAATGAGAATAGGGAAGAAGGCATTGAGATGAACGTCAAAGGCATAGCCCCACTCCACCTCCTGCCCTCTGTTGGTGAGCATTAGGTATTTATTGGTGATGAACCTGGGTTTCAAAACAAGGATGAGAGAGTTTGAGAGATAAGGAGAACCAGGGCCCTGTTGCATAAAACTTACCATTGCTGGTAACTTTGCTACCAATGGCAACTTCTATGGAAAACATGAATTTGATTGGCTCTGTCAAGTGATGTTGCCATGGTAGTTACCATTGATGGTAGAGTTACCATTAATTGTTAATTCTATGAAACTGGGTCCAGTATTGTACCTTGGTGTCAAGATAATGATTATGTTATTAATGAATTAGAAAGGGAGGGCAGTTTATACATTATCATCTACAGCCAGATTATCAATCAAAATGAACCTTTCACACCTAAAAGAGGTCAAAATATGGATGAAATAATACATTGTATATTATGCAATGTAATATTTACCAAAACCATACACCAGTCCCCGACTTTTTAGTTCAAATATATTGCATTATTTATTGACACAGAATGGAAAGCTTAAAGGGATAGTTCACCCTAATGATTAGTTGGCTTCAATCAAAGCAGAAACATGAGAGTAACATATTAGTGAAGGTTTAACGAAAATCCATTGACAGATAAGAAAGTTATGATCTTTTGAAATGTCAATTTTGTGAATTCACATGCGAGGTGCTTTCCCAAAATGTGCTGTATGATTCCATAAATTGCTCTTTTTCTGTTTTTGATGAAAGAATATTTTTTTCATAGAAGTAAATGTGTAAAAACGTGTTTCCGATGATGTATCAAATACACAGGTAAATGTCCATTGAGGAAATGGACACTTTCAATCAAAATTGTACATGACATATGGCCAGGCACCTCACACTTGACGTTACAAAATCAAAATTTAAAGATCTCAACTTTCTTATCCTTTGGTGGATTTTCATAAAACCCTCACTAATATGTTTCTGTCATGTGTCTACTTTCATTGAAACCAACTTAATTTCAGCGTGAGAAATTCCCGGCGGACTGCCGCAGGTATGCCTACAAGACATCCGCAGGTGCCCCGCCGATCACTTTCTTTAAAATCAGGTGGTGGCCAGTGGGAGACCGCCCGGGAATCGGAGGGTCATCAGTCAGTCACTGCAGGGACGCCGCGCGGAAAAACTCCCCGGTTTCACCCAGTTTTTACCTAAAATCAACCAGCGACCGCCGGGAAATCGACAGGGCACCGCCCAGGCATCGCTTGTGCTCTAAAGCCTGCTCGACTTTTCCCAAAATCGCTGGGCGATGCCCTAATTCCAGCAGCGACCGAGCAGGATACAAATTGGTCGGTCACCGCTCTGAGCTGTGACCACAGTTTAATTGTCCTAGTCAATATGAACAAGTATAGACTTGTCATACCAGAGGGCAGTAGCAATGCAGAGCCCAAATCCAATGCAGTCAATGAAGACAACCCAGAGTAGTGTTTTCAGGTAACCAAGGAAACTCAGATGAAGGATGACAGCAAAGCCAATTGAAGACACTGTGAACAGAAACAAAATTAGGAGGGGGGGTAAAGTTTTATTAGAATCTGGCATACAAAGGACCTGATTCATATAGGAGTAATTTCACTCTGATAGAAAATTGTTGAATTCCTTGGTCTAAATGTCTGCCTGTGGGGGGGGGGGGGGGGGGGTACAGGGTAGCAATGAATCTACTTGCAGGAGTTACTTTTCAGGCCTAAAGGCTTGAATAACAAAAAACTGACCGATGCTATTGTCCTGGGTCCCCTTTTTACATTTTGAAGGATAACTTGCCCTAAGCCCCCACGTAATTTGTACATTTATTCTTTTATTTACGAAACTTCACAATTTCATATTTCAAGCCTGCACAGGCCCTGAACAAAATCCCTGAAAAATTAGATTGGAACTATCTAGAATTTTTTTATTTTGTGGCATGATTTTACATCCATAATTCTTTAAAGAAATAGTCCACCCTGAAGTTAAGTTAGTTTCAATCGAATCAGAAACGTGAAAGAAACATATAAATGAAGGTTTGACAAATTGATTTCAGGGTAGACTATCCCTTTAATAATGATATTCATATGTCTGAAGTATTGTGTGTGAATCAGTCTTACCACAGAGGCAGACACTCAGTAGGACAAGGAACGCTGGATCATCCCTGGCCCACTGATTCTTGGTTTCTGAAAAGAGAATACATCCACTCAGAATTTATTTAGTCACGTAATCATTCTTTTTATCCTTTTCAAACAAGTTAGCCCCATCAGTGAGCATGCACTGTTCTCCCTGGAGGCCCTGTGTACAATAACACAACGATACTGGGAAACATGAACATACATGTACATTACACAAACAAATAATCACAGGGATATGTTCAATGTGAAACAAATGACTGAGCTGTACTTCAATTTCAGTCCTTTATGCAGATTAAAATACTTAATTTGGATAAATCTACAAATCTATAAATCTACTATATATGATTTCACATTTTTAATCTAATAAAAAAGTTTTCCTCTCAATTTTAGAAGGTATGAGAAGAATGAACGATAGGAGAGAAATACACTGTAACTCAAGAGCTATCAAAAGGTAAACACCTGCATGAAGTATTTTAATATTCTTTAATTTACCTTCTGATATCTAAGCTAAATAATAAACACAGCAAAATGAATATACATGTACGTAAACTGTTACGGCATGAAACTGAAAGTAGATAACTGCTTTTTTTTTATTTTAAAAGATAGTAATACTTACGTTTTCTGTACTGGAAATTGCGATACCTGCAAAATAAAACAATGAACAATAAAGAAAATTAATGATAAAAGCTTTTTCATTTTTCAAATGTACAACTTTACAGATGAACGTAAAAGACGTAAAACCATGAATCACAATCAAAACATCTATACATTTTATGTCTAGTTTGTGAAACGTGAGCTTTAACAGTAACATATAACTCATATACAGCATGAAAAACATAATAGTTTTTAGTTTGCATCACAGGCTCAGCTTCCTTTTCAAATGCAAGGTGACACACAATGAAGAGACCTCTACCAGAACTCATAAAATATTGAGAAAGAAATGAATGATTAGATGAGTTTGCAGTTAGGGTGAATTTGCCAATGGTTGTGATGACTAGTTTCCCAGAATACATGTGTTATCAATACAAATCAATTTAAGGGACAATAAATGAAACTAGAAGACTCAAATAAACTGAACTGCACGCGATGAAATCTGGTAGTTCACTGATTTATTATCTGGGCTATTTTGCCTCAGTGAAACTCATGATAGAATAATTAACATAAATATCTAAATTAGAAATAACAACCAATCAAACTAAAGACAGTGGAAGGATCAAACTATGACAAGCCATTTCATAAGATAAACCAATAAGGAATGAGATGAAGATGATAAAGGATGTCTGGGTGATTATGTAAAAATGGGAATAGAAACTAAGGAGTCAGGTGAGGGATGGAATGAGTGGAACACTTGAATAAAGAAGGAATGAAGATGACACGAGTATCAAGGGAAAGGCATTTGGAGTAAAATGAATGAATGACAACTGAATATCATTAAACTCATATAACCTAAGTTCAGACTGCAAGGGCAGTGCTGAAAAGGAATGCAAATGAACTCAAGTCTTGATGGAACAGAAATGTCAAACAGATGGAAAATAAAACGCAATAGAGGAAATAAACAATATAGGAAAATGACAAAATAACCATGCTACACACGTATATTTGATACATTGCCATGATGAAATACAACAAATAATTGGTTCTCATCAAAGTCAACATGTGCATTGAAGAAAATGAACAACAAACACAAAAATATCAAAACACTTTATAAACTAAAATAAACAATCATGACAACAACAATTAAGATTCCAGGAGAAAAACTTACACTTTCTGCGGAGCAGCCAGGAGATAGAACATCTGCCACAGGGCAAACTCAAAGTCCATCTGGCTGAAGCGTAGGATCCTTCTCATGTACTTCTGCCGCTTGGCAGAGGCAGTCAAGCGCGACTCGTAGCGGGGCGAGGCATGCCCCACCCCAGTAGGACTGGTGGGCGGGGACGAGTGGGGGGTGTGTGTCACCACCACGCTGGATAACATCTTGAATGGATCTCCACTGGAAATCTGGACAAGTAATACACATTGCTTCAATTTTATTTTGGGATGTTGATTATTAATCCATGGATGATGAACTTAATCATAATGTTATAATGAAGTCAAGATGCATTCTATCTACAATTTTCAGTGCTGTTATAGAGTTATGGTCATCATAAAAATGCCATTTTGCCGGGGGCAGAGATTCAGATTATCAAAGTATTTTTCAAACAAATTATATTTTGAAATGGTCTGTAGTTACCAAATCATGCATCAGCAACTGAAGTCAACTCACTGCAATTAAGTTTGGGCAAATGCTGCTCAGTCATATTCCAACAAGTTACTTTCAACATCATTATCAACATTTAGGTTAGTCTGTAATATGTTAACTAAGTTTAGTCATGTGTACAGTTAGTCTACTACGTCTACAGTAGATTTATTTATAATTAAATTCTGAAATGTTTTGTTTCATTTTTACGTCATGCATGAACATGCCACCCATTATCTTTTTACATTCTCTCACAGTAAAATTTTCTCCTTTTGGATATTTTGAAATGCAAATTGGCGACCCTATTTGGTACGCTGAAAGTGAAACAAGATCAAGCTCATTTGTTTGCATGTTTTACTAGCACGGAGCAGAAGTAGCAGCACCATCGAGAACAGCGGCAGTGCCACCCCAACGAGACAGGGGAGCCCGATGAGGGGC
Source organism: Arbacia lixula (assembly GCA_963669155.1). Lineage (NCBI taxonomy): Eukaryota > Metazoa > Echinodermata > Echinoidea > Arbacioida > Arbaciidae > Arbacia > Arbacia lixula. Next base: position 28,367,847 of record OZ022582.1, on the reverse strand, counting down.
TATGGTAGTGCCCGCGCAAAAAAAAATTTCTGTGGACTCGTCCGAATGATTCAGCAGAATATCACATTATAATAATAATCTTGCGGATGCTTATCTATGATACTGTTCATATAATTTTGATAAATAATATCCTTACCTTTACAATTAGATACAAAATCTCTACTTGTCAGTATTTATCTCGTTTTCCACATCTCTTTTAGCAGCTCATAGAATTAAAATCGCCACGTAAATAAATACACATCATTTATTTCCTCACCAAACCGCCACATAAAGCTGAAAGTAGTTCCACAAGCCCTGAAAATAGCCCAAAATCATTGCATTGCCAATAGTGGAGATACTACGCAAAAAAAAAATATTATGTTTCTTTTCAGTCCATATATTTTCATAGTTCGTATTATTTAAATGATAGGTCATCGTGTAGGTATTTTAAACAATTGATTATGGACACCTTCCGATTCGATTAAAGACATTTGGATGACTGATTTGGTCTGTACATTATCTTGAAAACATCAATAATATTGCATTATAGGCCTGAGGGTCAGTGATATTCTCCTTGTCTATCAGTGGCCTGTCGTTTTCATAAAAGAAGAAACGCGAAAGAAACATATCAGTAAAGGTATTGGTTGAATAACAGTGTCATTTTAAAGGGATAGTTCACCCTGAAATTAAGTTGTTTTCAATAAAAGCAGAAACATGAAAAACATATTAGTGAAGGTTTGACGAAAATCCGTCAGAGGATCCGATAAGAAAGTTGTGATCTTCTGAAATGTCAAGTTTGTGACGTTACGTGCGAGGTGCTCTCCCATAACTATGTTGGGTGCTGTACATGATTCCATAAATTGCCTTTTTTTCGTTTTTGATAAAGGAATGTGTTTTGCCATAGAGGTATGTGTGTAAAAACGTGTTTTTATTGACGAATCAAAATAATGCGCATGTTAAATAATGCATATCGTTTTGAGAAAATTAAAGAAGATAACATCACTGTTTCATGAGATACCCCTATTTGTTCCTGTTCTAACATTTTAGGAGTTAATTTCCAACAATCCTAATCAAATTTTACAAATCATTAACTTTGAACTCAGAAAATTGTTAACTACAAGAAATTACACCAAGCTGTGCAGCGCGAACGACTTTATACGCACGCCTGGTTACCCTTTCCTGTGCTGAATCAGATTCTCAATGAGTTTGATTCCCATCAGCTTAAGTTCAAATCTGATCTCTATAGGTGCAAATTCTTGTTGTTAACAAGACAGTGTCTGATTCCCATCAGCTTAAGTTCAAATCTGATCTCTATAGGTGCAAATTCTTGTTGTTAACAAGACAGTGTCTGAATACAATGCTTATGATTTGTCTAATTTTAATATCGGATTGTTGGAAAGTAACTCTCAATATGTTAAAACAGGAACAAAGTGTTGTATCACATTTAGCACAAGAAGGGATAACCAGTCCTTCGTAAAGTCGTTCGGAGGACCTTACGAACAGCTTGGTGACCCCCCCCCCCCTCCCCCATCCCCTGCTTTTAATTAAAACTTAATTTCAGGGTGGACTATCCCTTAAAAGAATAGGTATATTACCGTCAGACAAATAAATCTGATTCATAAAATGTTAAAAGAATAAGACCACGAAATTATCAGAGGATATGACCATTGCAATGTCACTTCTAATATCTAGTTGTGAAAACAAACAAAAACAGCACATGTGCGTTTCGGAGGACCACCAAGATGAACCGGGTGTGACGGCATGTGTGTGGGGGTGGGGGTGGGGGTGGGGGGGGGGGATGGGTGGGAGGGGGAGGCGGGGGTGCATCCCTCACTTCAACCAAAAAAAAAAAAAAAAATCCCTCCCCCACCCCCGCTATAAAGACGCACGCCAAGAACTTGCAAAGGAAATTTATCAGATATCCTTATTTTGTTTTTAAACGAATAATCATAATATATGAGACTAAAATAGTTATTCATATCGACCATTATAAAGATGACACTTATAGGCCTAAGTATAACTTGCGAGGCCTACTGGCCACCTGCATGTATATATATAAATATATATATACCACCTAGCTATTAAAGACCACATATTTCATAATTCTTCTGAACAGCATTGAAGCATTATAGTAAGCTGTATTTTATAGAAAGGTCAATACCTAGTTGCTACAGACCGCTTCTTGTTTCTCTTTAATTGTGCGGCCTTTACAGGTTTCACTGGCTGGATGCCGGGTATATAGAATTATGTTAGTAGAAGAGATGTACTAGTCCAAGATACCACTGGTAGAGGATCGAGTACCATGGGCCTTAACAATGCATTCTACATAATAAACCTCTAGATATTTCATTTTATTATTTTTTTTTTCTATTTCGAGCAGAAATAGGGACCAAGCAGTTCAATGTAAACGTTAATCGCCTACCGAAAAAGCGCGTACTGAATCCAGCACGAGAGAGCGCGTCATAAAAACGTACCGCTGTTGAAGAAGTTCGCCTCAGTCTCAGACTCTGCTCACTAACAAAAATATAATCGAACCAGGACCTAGCCTACTGCCTAGTCCTAGCCGAGTTCTCTTGACCTCATCTTAATTCATCTGTAAGTATTAAATTGAAAAAGACGGACAAATACTGAAGTTATGGTCGCTAATGTGAAATATAGACGTAGAAATCTGGATAACATTGAGCAATCGAGAATTGTGCAAGTTATGTATTGGCCGACCTATGAAAATCCGTGTAAGTTCTATAACACCTATGTGGTGTATGGATGGATACGGTGGTAAATCGATACGGTGTTAAAATGTGTGTATGCGAG